>MU158786.1:669970-701527 GCA_015888305.1 Antheraea pernyi | reverse complement strand
TCGTGTGACTGCAATGTTCCCGTCTCATTCGAGCACATTCCATAATCATTTTCGATGCATTCCCTTGTCATGATTTTCCAGCGGCACTTGCGAATACGATTGTACAATTCTATTTGTAGAGTATGCAAAACATTATTTGACTATCTACCATTTTGTACTCTTTACTGGATTTTTTTTTAATTGCCTCAAAATTACATTAAAACCAGCTTGTCGAGATATTGCTAAAGTAGAGTCAGTATGTACTGTTACTTTTTAACCAATGAAAACATTTTTTTTAAATCTCATTTACAATATAATAATACTACAATACTAATAAAACACAAAATTACATTGAGATCTCAAAATATGTCTGCAATACTGATATTAAAGTTATTATCTTGTAATTTTAAATCATTACACACAGACCAATAACCGAACAAATATTAGAAATTGAATATTTATACATATCAAGTTCATGAAACAAGTCTCCAAAGATTCAACCTTTAACTTAAAAGCATGGCATGTCTAGACACAACTAGCAAACAAATTTCTGTACTACAAAACTTTTCTTGGGGCAAGGGACTGACTACATTCATCTTGGTTCTCTGTGTGTGTATGTGTGACTTGTGAAAAATTGCTTTTTCCTATGTGTGCTGCTCCAATACAGAAGCAGACTGTGGGTGGCTGTGGAGAGAGTAGCGTAGTGTGCGTGGGGAGGCAGGGGTAAAGGGGTCCGAGTTGTGAACTAAATAGCTTAGTGTTAACACATATTGACATCAAATTCACCGCGATGCTATCATTTATTCAGGTAGCAATATACCCATTGTGGTTTTAGTTAACTTTTTAATAAATGTAATATAACCTTTTTACAACGCGATCGTGTCGAGGATTAATTTTCGCCGCTTTTATTTGAGTTACGTTGACTTTACTTTCGGTGTTATTGCGAATTTTAATTAACCGTCGAGACTCAAAATATTAAGCATTTCTGATGATAACATGATCTTTTTGTTGTTGAATCAACAATTATAGTTTTAATATAGGAAACTATATTAGACAAATTCGTTATTTAGATTTTATAAGATATCAGAGAAACTATCAAACAATAATATTGCATTATGCTGTTGTGTTATTTTACAGGAATTGTTGTTATAAATTCTTGTCAGTTCTTTCTGCTATCGTATAACTTATTATAATTAACAACAATTACATAAAAGTAAAATAAGTATTTATTAGTCGTATCATGACTTTGAGTGCGAAAATCGTAAAGTTTTATTTCATTTCCTTTTTGGGGAAATAATGTCACAAGGTTATTAAAATAACTAACTTAATGTTGGACAATAGGCTCTTATATATCTAAATATATATATCATAAAGATACTAGATGCAATCTGAATTGACGGTTTCATTCAAGTATTATACTTTTGGATTACTATCAACACAGATTAGTTTAAACAAATTCCGTGTAAAGTATTGCATCCTACTGTTTGATTGAGCAGCGCGGTATGGTACTTTGCTAACATAGGCATTCACAGTTCGACCCTTCTCGATAATGCTCGTTGAACTAGCAATCTGCCTTTGGCTACGAATACGCCACGCCGCGACTCCCAGCCCACTCATAACTCTTACTCGCTTAACCTCTTGAACTTTATATTTTAACTAGCGGGCCCGACGGACGTTGTCCTGCCTTGATAATAAAAAACCCCTAAAAGTCAACCGCAGCGCCACCTACCGGGTCCAATTGAATCTAAACCATTCTCGGATCCAGTGGAACACGCACACAAAATTTCATCTAAATCGGTCCAACCTTTTAGGAGGAGTTCAGTGACATACACACGTACAGAAGAAATTTATATATAAAGATAATATGATTATAGAAGAAATGAATAGAGAGGCAATTGGTAGTGATATTTATTAACAAAAAACAAATTTTAAACGCGAGTCGAACCCACATTCCACACGACTAAACAGTACGACAACTAATATTGCGCTATGAATACTGGCAGTTTATTACTTTGTTTTAAAAAAGTAAGTACCTTTTTATTAATAACAGATCAACTATAACCTTAACGAATTCAGCGTATTTGTTTAAAATTATCTAGTACGATAATTTAAAATGTACTGGTAAAGAAATATAACGGAAGTTGTGGAACGTGGGGTTACGTACTCAACCTTTGTCTCAATGTCCAGACATTGCAAATCGTCGCAATGCGGCGTTACTGTATGAAACAAACCATCGCGTGTATATTGTATCCTTTTACCACAGTGTACCCTGAATAAAAACGTCTAGATTTTAAGATTAATTCCGATAACCGATAACTACGTAATTTTAATACGGTAGATAACTTACTAATGTGCCAAATGGTTCTTAATAGTTAAACTGAATATAAATACATGATTAATTTCATATGCTCATTGTAATCATGAATTCGGTTGCCGTTGTGAGTAAATAAAATCAGTATCGATGTACTTTCGATTATAAGAGTCCTTTCAAAATCAATGTTATAAATCAAAGACGAAATAAAGTGTAGAATGTACAATTACCGCTATTCTAATTCTAATAAACATATAATAAAATTATTGGCCACACACAGGGCAGTCCAGGCAACGCCTAAGTGACTACGAGTTAACCTGCGTAGTGATGGTATACCATTGTTTGAATGTCGAGATCGGCATTTTGATCTAGTATTTTCTCAAAAACGAGCCATTTTGTAGAGATTATAGTGTAGGGTTGCGTGGTCGATTATTGGGTCAAGCGAGGTACCGCACTATAAGTACACTATAAGTAAATATTTTTATTGCTAAAAATGCGTTATCAATTTCTATTTTATGCATTTTAATACATATCCATATCCATCATATTCCATTACAGCGAAACGATATCCAATAGCCTAAACAATACACAATACTAAAAATACCATTTACATAATATACTTGAAACCGCTGAAAATTCTTCCACATTGTATTACAATATAAAACTTAATAGTATGTGAGAAATTATACTTCTTCGGGGTGAATATAAGAAAATATGTTTTTGCACAATTTATATGTTTTAAACAAAGTCATAAGTTCGAACAACGATTTTAAATGCTATGAATAATATTTTGATTAAATAAAACAAAGCCCTCTGCCACGTCTGTCTGTCTGTTCGCGATAAACTCATTAAACTACTGAACGGATTTTGACTTGATGGTTCACCAGTAGACAAAGTGATTCATGAGGAAGGTTTAGGTATATAATTTGTCAAGGTTTTTTTAATATCAGGGCGGGATAACGTCCGTCGGGCCCGCTAGTATAAAATTATACAAAATAAACCGTTTGTCAAAATATATTCCGTGGAAATAGTTGTTAAAACTACCACGTGTTCATCACTATTTTACTTACACACCAATCTTACTATATAATTAGCATTTAGTTTGTATCCTAAGCGTTTGTACAAAGTCTCTCCAAGTAAGAGGTTGCAAAGGCCTGTTCGGGAGAACCGATACTACACGAAGTACGATGTTAACCGCAGCTGAACTCTTCCAATTTGTTACAAATCCTGCTAGAACTCTTTAGTTGCACCTAACTTCAGGGTGTGTTACATCAGCACGCATCTTTTATGCTTGGGTTCCGCTACAACGTATCAACTTTTATACTGTTCAACCGATCATCATTAGAATTTGTATGACTAGTTATATGAATACATAGAGTATTTACACAACAACGACTTTGATATAACCAAACAATTATTACAAGAAACGGCTAATTGAAGCAGTAAACATTAAAATTAAGTTTCCATGGTAAAACGTTCTCATCTCCATAATTTGTGGAATAAAGTTGAAAAACAATTTACTCCGAGCAATAGATTAGAGTAATACACTGTTACCATAAAAGCATCGTCATATCAAAAGCAATCATTTAAAGCGGAAACGTAATGTATAACAATAAAGAATTATACTATCCAATCCCCGCAGACAAGAAAAATAACAACGTCATTCGTTTTATAAACATCGATAAAACGGGCCAACACTCCTCAGTAGTATCTAGAGAGGCGAGCTACAATAAAATGTACCGAGCTGGCTACAAACCTGAGCAGTTACTTCGCTCTCACCCGCCGTACCGCCCGCCGCCACCCTTCCCCATACTGTCCCCACACTCCGGCACACCATATGCGCACTAACATGCACACAAACACCTGCAAATCCTGTGACCACACATTTAAGTGAATAGTGATGCGACTCCATCGATATGTACCAATGTTTGAGTCGAAACTGACTTTTACGTATATTATTAGACATGGCAGTTTTGCAAGCAAATTATTTCCTTACATCCTACTAAAAAACCATTGCCAGTAACTAACAGTTCAGTATAACTAACCTCAAAATACCCCAGTCATGAATCGGCTCATAATAGGTTGCTGGTTATGAGAAATATAGACTCCTATACTAGAGCATGATGTCTACCTCAACAGCGCGAGTACTATTGCTTTGTGTCAGAAATATATGTTAGTATGATGCTTGCGCGTTGAATCTTGCTCCAATTCTGCCACTCTCTTTAGCTTAACAATGTAGATATACTGAAGTTGAATAAAACAAATTATGGGATTAGCTTTGGGAATAACGTCCGGTTTTAAAGAATTCTTGATGATAATGTAAGTATAAAAGATACTTCCCATATATCTACATTCCACATAGATAAAGGGCACACTATCCACCCTTACATATCTAATCAACGTTCATAGAAAATCAATAGGAGATAACAGAAAATTTACGAGTTTATGTCTTTTCTTATTAAGATTAAATAGACGAAAATATCTCTCATGTAAAGTTATTGCGACAATTTATTGACCGCTGATTACTGAGAAAAGGTCACACCTCCAGTTATTTCTTTGCTCGGCGGGGGCGCGTGACGTCATGTACTATGTGACGTCACGTCAGCGTCGACCTGTCGATACCGTCTCAAGTGGACACTTTATTCGTCCGCTTTACATTCAATCTAATTAGAAAGATAATTTTACAAGTGCTGTACAAGTAATTATGTAAATGGGCAAAGGATTTGTTTCTATTGTCACTCTATTTTCCTAAGTGTACGAGTTTAGCTTTAAATTAGATTAATGCAAAATATAATATCGATATAGCGATGACCATAGGTCTCATTATAAGTCAATTACCAGTCTATATATCGTGTGCTTGTATGCTTACCGATAAATAAACATTTAGTTTAGTTTTGTAGTATCTTGTGAAGTTATTCAGCGAAATTCTTTCAAAAGTTTACGTTTAAATTCAACTACATAATCGTTTAATACCTAATATTTAACTTGCAATGATATTGTGTGCAGAACGCGTTCTTTCTGTCTAGGGGTACGTACCTATTCAAGTGCAGCCACCCCTAGCAGACGGTGCGGCAGTCTTCGGGCGAATAACACGAAAAAGCGGGTTGTTTTTGGATGTGGTATTTACAACAAAATGAAAAAGTCTTCATTTTCTTCAAGCTTCAAACCTATTTATATAAACTCTTTACCATAATACTATTTCATTCAATTGTTTGTTCCATTATCCAAATATTCTCTACTGATATAATTTTATTTTGCTTGATCAGTACTATGAACACTACTACGATAATAGAATAAGAATATTGATAAGTAATAATAATAATAGTGAGAGCGCCGGAGGCCCATCTCCTCTTTCCCCTCCCCTTTCCCCCACTCCTCCCTCCCCCCAAACACAGGCTGGCAACGCACTTGCAACTACCCTGGTGTTGCTAGTGTCTATGGACGGCGGTGATCACTTACCATCAGGTGACCCGCACGTTCGTTTGCTTCCTGTAATATATATTATGATAAAATGATACAACAAAACTAAAATCATTTTGTTAATTTACAGCATTTTGGAAATTGCATGGAACCGTTTACGTACTACAACAACCACAATACTTCAGACAATTGACGGTTGAATTTGGTAGCACAATCTTATAAATTATGTATTTATTCAAAATTATGACAATAAATATTATTCGTTGTCAGCTTATTTGATAAAATACAATAATACGAAGAGTTGAAAACCAATTCTTATCTTTTAAAATATTTTACAAATGTTTATCGTTTTATAAGTACTTCAAAGTAAATGCTACTTATTTATATATTATTTTATGTAAAAGAAGAATAAAAAGGTTTGATTTGCACAGGCTACATTTTCATTGATTATTTATTTTATGATCCTTGAGAATTAGAAATTAACATACAATGAGCCTCGGCGAATATATCGCACAACAAAACTTTTTGAGATAAGAGTATATCAGAATAACTAACAAATTAATATTGTATTTTTTCCATCTATCTATTCGTGGTAGCACGGGAAGCTGGTGAATGCTCATTCAATTCAGAAAAAGTTGTTAATAAATTTATATATATTTGTTTTTGTAAATGTATATAGGGTACGGTTACAAATAATTTTGTTTTGACGTCTCGCCTGTTTATGTTAATTAATTTTTGAACGTGATGAATATCTTGTTATGAATTTGAAGTCAGTCAAATATAAGCGTATTAGTCACATCTTTACTTCTGCTTTATGACGTTATTGTAGTATGTGTTTTTAAACCTTTGAAGCCTCTAAGAAGAAAAAGGTTAAACATTTTTACAACTTAACAAAAACCTTTATACACGACTTTTAAAGCAAACATATTGAAATATTAAAATTACTTTTTAATGATGTTGCATATACCTATGTCGAAACAATAATTAAATTAAATCAGCAACGTATAATCATTTCAAAGTACCGTGTCCATGCCAGTTTCATTCTTACATTCTTGTTGAAGTTATTCGCAAGTCTGCAAGTGGTCATCCCAAGGTGACATTACAGGATTAAAAGATGTGAACACCCTTGAGATGAACGAATATAAATATTGTAAGGCAGTCAGTATCCGTTAACATATTGCAGAATATTATGAATTCAAAATTTTAATACAGCTTAAAATTGCGAGGTTGTAGAATATTAATGGTTTTTAATTGTATATTTGACACTATGGCAGTTGACACTTATGCTTTTTTATTTTTTTGTTGTCTTCTTGTACCATAACTTACACTTACAGGAGCCTTTCTTATAAACCTATACTTAGATATAAAGACAATACAATAACTGTAATAATTATTAATATGTTCCTCTGTTTAATTATGTTCAATAATAATAATAAAAAGTCTTTATTTAACAAAAATGATTTACATGGCATAAAAATCAACCTTAGATTCCTACACTAGGAACTGAATCCTGTGCCGTGAGTAATGGAACAATTTTTTTTTACAAAATATATTTCTTGTTAGTGCCATAAGTGGCTTACTTATTAGACAATTAAGATTAATAAAATTTAGAATGTACATATATATCAAACTGATAATATTACACATAATAGATTTAATATAATAAAAATTATTTAAGCTGTAATCAGTCATAATATCGAAAAGTGAGTTATAGCTATAAAAAAATTAAGAACTACAACAATAACTACGTATCAATAAATATAATGACTTTACGTGGCTTACTCAATATAACATTCAGTTAGTTTATATATAAAAGGACGTCGAATTTAACATCAAAACCACATTCCTGCAACCGTGATAGCAGAGCGAATTTAAAGGACTCCTTGTAGCTGCTATACCGTGAATAAATTATAATGATAAGTCTCATGCCTTCGCAATATTGAAGGCGTTTTGATCATTAAGCGGCACCACCCCGTCCGCCTGTTCAGTTTCGAGAAATTTTTCCGGGATGGGTCCACGAAATTCCCCCCTTTCCCTTTTCATCTCACCCTCCAAGGACGTGGCCTTTGTGAGAACACTTGAACTTCTTTCATCTTTTGGTTTTTCGAGTGATGTAAAACGCAAAACGGTGGTTGAAACACTCGGGTTACAAGTTTATAGGATGCGATTGATGTTCGCTAGTCAGTTAAAGGATGCGTTATAGACATCAAATATAAGAGAAATAAATTCAGTATTATTTTTATTTTATGGTACTATTAATATCGCATATTAAAGGCTCATATTCTGCTGCATTCGCAGTACTTAACACTCGCCAGCTACCAGATATTGTCGCTGCCAGGTTAGTCTGCTTCACTTACTTTTATAGCGTAATGTTTTATGATATTCTAATGTGAAGAACAGTAGTTAAGGTAGACTATTATTTTATTAAAAAATGGGCAGTTCAAGCAATTTACAATATGGGAACTCGAGAGTTATTAAAGACTGAGTTACAGAATTTCGGTATCTTAACTCTGCCCTCCCAAAACATTCGTAATAAATCAATGCATGTCCGCGTAACGTTTGCAACGCGGGATTTTGTATAAGACCGGCTTTCAGATTCAGTAAGATCAATAACAGTTTTTTTTAGGTAATAATTTCAGATTTTAAAACAAAGTCCCAGAACAGACTACCGATGTGCCGGACTGCAAGTTTAAGCACCATGTCGAGCGGGTTTTGTTGAAATTTACACCTCTCCGCTGTACATCCACTAAAAATGGTTGTAACTTTAATGTTTCATAAAAATACTAGCGGGCCCGGTGGACGTTGTCCTGCCTTGATAATTTAAAAAAAAATCCTAGAATCAGACCGCAGCTTTACCAACCGGGTCCAATTGTGAAACTAAATCATACTCGAATCCACTGGAACACACAAAATCAAAATTAGTCGAGCCGTTTAGGAGGAGTTCAGTCACATACACATTAGAAGAATTATATATATGATCTATGAAGATGTACGTTATAAAGATAAACCCGATCGAGTTTCTTGCTGTTGCTTCTCGATGACTGGGTTGTTTTTCGAGCTGGTGGTAGTTTTGATGTTCATAGCCACCTTCTTGGAGCCAAAATTGAATAAAGTGTTTTTCGATTTTGATATACACTTCGTTTAATGTATTTAAAGCTATGGGAATAGGGGAAAACCGTAGACTTGCACAATGATCAGGTTTAAGGCACGACAAGAGTATGGGTTTGTTTAATAAAGACTTGTAGTGCCCAAGCAATATTAAGTTTTTATATGTGATAGCAGGGAAACGAGCAGGTGGGTCACCTGATGTTAAGTGATCACCACCGTCCATAGGCACTAACAACACTAGGGGAGTTGAAAGTGCGGTGCCAGTCTGTGTTTGGGGGAAAGGGAGGGAAGGTGGAGAGGAGAAGGGAAGGGGGCCGCCGGCGTTCTAACTGACCTAACGAAACGCAACAACGCAAGCACTGATACTTCACGTCGGTTTTCTATAAGAGAGTGGGTAGTAATGGGTAAGGTAGTAAGTAGAGGTAGTAACCCCGGACGATCCGACCCATTCATGCTGAAACCATTAATAGGTTCAGCATGGCTCTACCACCTACAAACGTGGCTCTACCTCCTACAAGCGTGGCTCTACCACCTATAAAATGAATTAATAAATAGTTGTTTAACAGCACAGAAGTTAATGTGTCTCTTATTTTGGCCTATTTTTTTTCATAATTTTATTATAACGACAAATATTGAAATATTTTTTGTATACGTATTTTTCATGATATTTATTGTACGTTCATTAATTAATAGTTATGTACAAATAAATTAGTAAAATGAGTGACATGAGTCAGTGGGTGGTTATGTCTAAAGCCTGCCGTTCTGTGTAGGTAGCCGTTTTGTCTACGGCATCTCATCGGTCCAGAACTTTCCTTTACGCAGTCAAACTTAGATCAGACTGAGTAAAGCGGAATTACTGTGAAGGTAACGGAGTGTGTATGATATACTTTTAGAGTGTTAGTTACACTAAATAAAATCATATTTGTAGTATACATTTTACGAGTTTTTAATTAGAAAGATTTATGAAAATACATGTTAAAAAAAAAAAATAGCGTCTGCCCGCGACTTCGACCACGTGGATTAGTTACTTTGAGTTAACGCTAACACGCAGCAGAAACTTTCAAAAGGAAAATAAAAACGATTTTCGAACATTCTTCATTGTTGCTCCGCTCCTATTGGTCTTATCATGATGATATATAGCCTATGGCCGTCCTCGATAAATGAGCTATCTAACACTGAAATAATTTTTGAAATCAGACCAGCAGTTCCTAAGATTAGCGCTTACAATCAAACAAACAAACAAACCCTTTAGTTTTATAATATTAGTATAGATTCTAAAAGAAGGTATTAGCTTAAGTTGTACTCTGTGAGTATTATATCTATATTACTATAAAGTTATTTAAATCCGTCTGTAGAGTATACAAATACATTTCAAATATTTGCGTGCCTTGTTAATAGTTTTGAAATATATATATTTTTTTATATTAGTTTATTATTCTTGACTATAAAACTAATAAATAGTATTCTAGAAAAGTAGCTCGGATTAAATCGATACAGTTATGCCGTATAAATTTCACACACCCACACTCTTTTCCGAAGCACTTACAGTAACTTACAATAGTGTTGTTAATTTGGACTCATATAAATGCACGCACATATTCATAGTAGTTAACCAATTTAAAAATAAATTGTATTGCATTTTTATATTCACATTTTATTGTGAACCGAATGACATTTTCTATGTTATGTGATAAAGAAAATTTATTTTAGGTAACAAATTCGGAATTACAGTGAATTATTCGAACCTCATAAACAATGCATGCTAACAGCATGGCGTCTTAATTAAAGTTGGTCTATATACTTAGATACTCAATCTCACTTGTAGAAGTTAAGGAAAGGTTAAGGCAGCGAAGGCGGGGGCGGGCGCCGCCCAACACCCGGCTAACATTCCCGAATTTTCCCAAAGTATCGCTTAATGCAAGTTTATTATCTCCCAGTGTTAAACGTTAATTAATTCATTATTTTTGTAAATACTTTTCGCCAACGTTTTCGAAAAAGAACCTTGTAAATAATATTAATTTACTAGACATCGACAAATCCTATAATCATGAACAATAAAATAAAAATATTATGGGAGAAAATTGGTATAATTTTTAATAAGGTTCTGGTAATGTGATTCTAATTCTATTATAAGTAATTCTTTTAGGTCATTATATTTTATTATCACCTGATGCATTTCATTATTACTTATTTTCTTAGATAAGAAGGCCGGAAACACAACAGTGATACCCGTGGTATTACAGGTGTCCATAGGCGACGGGAGCTATTTACGATCAGATGGGCCGTCTGCCTGTCTACTGCCCTTTAGCATAAATAAAGATAATATTAACGGAACCAACCCAATACAAAATAATTTTTCAAAATAAAATATTGTTCCAATTTCATTTGAAACTAGCTGTGATCCGCTCACATTTTTATTATATCATGTAATTACTATTTGTTTTAATATTTTTTATATCATAGGAGGCAAAGAGAACAGGTGAGTCACCTAATATTAAGTTACTACCGCCGTACATAGACATAAGCAACACCAGGAGTGTGGCAAGTGCGTTGCCAGCCTGTGTTTGGGGGAAGGGGGAGGGTGAGGAGAGGGAAGGTAGGACTCCGGCGCTCTCACTGACCGAAGGAATACGCAACAATGCAAGCATTGTTACTTCACGTTGGTTTTCTGTGAGACGGTGGTACTACGCCGGACGAACCTAACCATTCTTGCTGAAACCAGTAACAACTTCACCGTGGCTCTACCAATGAATTAATATATAGTTAAATTATAGAAATATTAATAGGAAAGTACTATATTCAAATATGCATACCAACCAGCATAGAAGTTGCGGTTGTCCAGTAGCGTCATCTATATATATTTGAATTATCCCAATGTATGTCTAGAAAGAGTTAATTTTTTCTTCTAGAGAAAGTTACAATACGTGATGATAAAATATAAATATTAACGAATCGCTTCTGCTTGTAACTCGTTGAAGAGATATCACCGACCCCTATTAATAACGGACGTCGATCCTAATTATTAAGCGACATCTATCGGTGTCTGCCATCAATTTGTATACAACACTGTTTGACGCGGCAATAATAGGGTTTCAATAAAACAACAATCTATAACTTTTGTTTATAGAAACATTAATATAATCGATTTGTAGTGATAGCGAGTATAAAATTATATGAAAAAAATTGTGTCTGGTACACACGGGATAGAAGTAAAACTTAGTATTCTGATTGATTTTTAAAATGAATACACTATAGAGGTGGTAAACATTTGTTTTCGGCATTATTTCCTAATATTTTAATGTATTAACAACGCTAATACTACACAACACAGCATAATTTTTAAAAGTACGCGATGGCCACTACGATCTAACAAAAAATAATTAAATATATAAATAAAATAGATTACGAGTACATTAAGAATATAATATCTATTTCTCTCAGAGCCTAAAACCTATATACCTTTATATCTCTCTCATTTTTCGTTTCATAACATACAATTCATACAGCCCCAAACAAAGATCACTTAAAAATAAGCAGCAAAATGCAGCACATAAACAGATAGCAATATTTTCAGTTTTATGGTTGTTATATGGTTGTAAATAATGTAGCACAATATTACTGCACTTGAAAAAAAAAGATATACGTCTACTTTTTCGTTTTGTCTCTACCATACATTAAGCTTTTTTTTTCGAACTAACTACGCTATTGACTCAGCAAGGTCTTAACAGCTTCACTGGACTACTAAGGCGATTTTATTTTGATTTTATTTTATTTTGACAACTAGCTCAAGGGTGCGCGGCACACCTCGGCTTTGGCTGTTGCCTGATACATGCAATTCGCGACCTATCTGAGCTAACCTAATACCATACATTAGCGATACATAGTATTTCTTTCTTAGCATAGTTCGCAACACGCACCGGCTTCGTAAGAGTGTAAGATACTTTTATTGTGAAGTCAGAAAGTCCATACGATTTGACAGATGCTTTATCTGATCCGCCTTTTGGTACTTTCGCATTTATAGTATACCAAAGTCAGAGAAACTTCATAGGTATCACACAACTTTCTGCTCGCAATTTTAAATCTGTGATATCTTCTAGCACATTCTTTCAAACGATATGTTCTAAAGGCTAATTTTGATCTGTATTAAATACTTGAAAGTTACTAATACATTTAATTACTAAGGACTAATACTGTAATAGTCAAAGCACCCAGAATCATTACATAGTATAAAACAAAGTCCCTTACCGCGTCTGTCTGTCTGTCTGTTTGCGATAAACTCTAAAACTACTGAACGGATTTTCATGCGGTTTTCACCAGTGGATAAAGTGATTCACGAGGAAAGTTTTCCTGTGTAATTTGTCTTTTTTTTTATATTTTTGAGTTTATTGCGAACAGACAGACAAACAGACGCGCTAAGAGACTTTGTTTTATACTATGTAATGACGATTTGTAAATATTAACCATATATTGTATATCCATGAAAATCTTATACGTAATTAATTTCATAACATCATTCTGCGAATCTTGTACAGAAATTTCCAATTAAACCAACACGAAATAACAACAAAAACCCGACTATTACCCAAGTTCAGGTTATCCTAAACACAAGTCAACTAATCAAATTAATCGTAAGACGGACCGATATCAGCATTATTAATGCAAAACTCGAACAGCCCACAGCCACCCCACGCCTAACCACTTCACCTTCTGACCCTCGCTTCGATCCAACATCTTGTATCTTAGAAAGAGGACGATTCTGAAAACCACTCGATATTAAAATGTTCACCTTTTATCACGACTCTTTATATAAATTAGTGGTTTCCATTCGTCGAAATTTGAACATAAAGTGGGTACAAAATTTTTTCTCCACGCCTTTCATCTGTATTCTTTGATTTTCTAAATGATAAAGACTGTATTGTACGAGTAGTGTAGATTGTAGCCGTAAGTATCGTGAATTATGGCGAATAGAGATTTATAAATAAGAATATCAAGTCGGCTGTGGTACGGAAAAAAAATGTGACAACAGTAAGTTCGTGAGTAGCTACTAAATAAATACAAAACAGGGTGTGCCGTACAGACACACGATAGAAGTGAAACTTTTTTGTTACGGGGAAACATTTCAATAAAAAAATATATCGAAAAGCCAGCAAACCCTCGCTTAAGAAGTTGCATTTCGAAAAAATCAGTTGACAAGTAAAGAAGAAAAAGGTACTGAATTGTGATTACCTCGCCTATTTCCCTGAAAACATAATGGATTTGCATGAACGCGTTTACATAAAGCAATTTAATTCCAAAATAATCATCGCGTGTTACATACAGTAGAAATTCGGTTCTCTGGATCGACTGCTGCTAGGGGTAGTCCGGAAAATCGAAAATTCGGATATAGATTTTGTAGTGAAATTAAAGAAACTTGAACATAATCAGATTTTTTATTATTAAAAAAAAATGTTCATGATATATTTTGATAATAATAATTAATAGTTTATACAAAACTAGCGGGCCGGGTGGAGGTTGTCCTTTTTTTTACGTAGGGAAATCCCTTATGGATTCACCAACCTCTCGAGGGAGAGGGTGGGTTATGCACTCGCACGGACTAAAACCCCACGGTGTACGTCTGCCGCTATAGTTGGGGCGGCACGAGATCTCTATAGACTTCATCGTGCCGCCCCAGCGGTTGGCCCAGCAGCGAAAGCGCCGCCGCCGGGCCCCGTCTTGTTAGGAGACAGCCGGGTACACGCCAGCCGTCTCCTCCGTCCGCCGGACCTGTGCAATGGGAAGATGGCCTGCCTTGATAATAAAAAAATATCTAAAATTCAACCGCAGCGCCACCTACCAGGTCCAATTGTAAATCTAAACCATTTTCGGATCCACTCGAACACGCACACAAAATTTCATCAAAATCGGTCCAACCGTTTAAGAGAAGTCAGTGACATACACAGTAGAGAAGAAATTTATATATAAAGATAGTCTTTAAATCTTCGGCCAGATCTTTTTCTGACACAAACAGAGGAGGTCTCATTGTACTTATGCCCGGTACACAAACATTTTACTAATACCAAGCGTATGGAGAGTTTTAAATATTGCATTTGGCTCCATACATACTTTGTGTAATACAATCACAGCGATTCGGTTCTCTTTATCACCCCACTCCATTTCAATATCGCAAAATATTGTGCAATGTATTGGCGCTAAAATGAGAACTCAATGAATAATCATATAAAAATGACAGATTCCAAATTCAAATGTAATTTTTTTTTTATTGTAATAGTTTTTATGGCCAGACTAAGTATAAAGATTAGAAGAATATAGAGTCTGACATATATTTAATAATTTGGTTGAAAATAGTTTTTCATTAATTTTTGACACAAGGACGAATCGCGTCGTTTATAAACAACTAAAGCATGAATAAACGTTGTTCTGATAATCAAAATTCTACTGTAAACAAAACAATAAATGTGCTCATCATACAAAAGTCAGTTATATGCGAGGACTGAACGGTATACTTCTTACTAATAAATAAGCCATGACACTTGGAAATGTATGCATACTAGCCGGTTCGGCAGACGTTGTCCCGCCCTGATTATAAAACAAATTATATACCAAAACCTTCCCCATGAATCCCTCTATCCACTGGTGAAACCCGTATGAAAATCGGTTAAGTAGTTTTTGAGTTTATCGCGAACAGACAGACAGACGCGGTAGGGGACTTTGTTTTATACTATGTAATGATATACACAACATTTTTTACAAAGCTTAGTTTGTTTCTCTTGCTATGCAAAGTTAAACATTGTAATATACATTGGCGAGGTTCAAATAATCAAATGAGTAAGTGTTGAACAGAAAAATATCTTACCAAGTATTTGTCATAACTACATACATCCCCTACAGCGATATATCTATTACATAGTTTAATTATTCTATACTAGCGGGCCCGGCGAACGTTGTTCCCGCTCTAATAATAAACTGTGATAAATTATATACTTAAATCTTCCTTATGAATCACTTTATCTACCGGTGAAAACCGCATGAAAATCCGTTAAGCCATTTTTCAGTTAACGCGAACAGACAGACAGATGTGGCAGAGGACTTTCTTTTATAATATGTAGTGATAAATCAGCCTAAAATAATTCTCAACTACTTGGCCTAGACATGTTCAATATATAAGGAGCTTTCATCGCAACACATTCCTTACTTGTTGAATTCATAGTTAGATAGAGTTCTAAAAAAATAGATATATACTATCACGAGAAAAGAATACGAGTCTATGTAATGTAATTCTGATCTTTTTATTACGCTTTTATTAGCTTCACCTGTATGTATGTTTGTAACCGACCCATTTAAGCTCGATTTTGTCCTACTTTGAACGATCAGATTTTATTCAAACTTTGCACACCTGTCAAAGGTTGACGACAATACAATAATCTGAAAAAAAAGTAAAAAAAAATTAACCAACAAAAGAAAAATAAATAATAGTTTAAAAAAACAAAAAAAAACACGCTTTCATTAAAAATCCAACTAAAAAACAGAAAATAAAATGCAATAAATTTGTATTAAGAATAGCGTAAATTAGAAATAAATCTATATTTTTGTAAAAAGTGACAAAAAAAGGATAAAATGATATCTGGAGGTGCTTATATTATTAACATGCGTTACTGTTAATATCAGCACCTCCAGATATCATTTTATCATTTTATTTTATTTATTTATTTATTTTTATTTATTACAATCATATAATGGAATTGTTTGTCCTTGTGGTATAACTACTAAATAAAAACTTCATAAGAATAATATAGAACTTAATAAAAATAATTTCTTGACAGATTAACCAAAAACTAAAACCTTAAGATTAACAAACCGTGACATAAGTTTACTCCTGGAGCGTGTTCGACGAAATCCATTCTTACGCTGTCTTTGGCTATTACGTATTTTATAACAGACCTTAATATCTAAAACTCAAATAATAAGGACCAATTTCGCCGCAAAAATAATTTAGAGACTACATAAATAACTTGGTTGAGGTGTTTTGCGGCACGATCAAGTTATGCGAGCAGTGGTAGTAATCGATGTCTTATTTCAATGCGCGAAGGTATGTATTTCCTGTAACTGTTTTTGTTAGTGGCAAAACGGGGAGTTTCCCGGCACCGGTTCCGAGGTCTCTCACACCCCCGACCCCCAACTCTACATGTTATTTACGTGTGAACACAACGCGGTGGAGGGTTCAATTTATCTGACCTACTGGGCCTCCCACTAATACAACGCTCGGAATTGCCTGTACCCTTTTCGGGTGGTCATTTTTTTTCCTGTTTGTAATTTTAAGTGGAAAATTGTTAATATTTTCCTTTTTTGCTTACCTGGGAAACCTTTTTAATTTCAAATTGACATTTGAAAGAGTTTGGGTTTTGTTAATTTAACGAGCAAACAAAATATATTGTTATATCTGAAATCTATATACATATATAAAAATAAACGTTGGTATATCAAAACTGTATATGTGTATATCTGTTTTTTTATAAAAAGGTGTTTTTGCTCTCCATTTTGCCATATCTCGACTATAGGTGGCGCTGCAACACATCGACTTCTCTACAATTCAATCAATCGTCATAAGAATTTACAATTGCATAGCAAGCTGCGGGTAGTGCTAGTAAATATATATCATGAATGTAGGTAAGTATCTATATCGCTCTTGCACCATTACCATACGAAATTCTCGATTCATGTGTTTAATTATTTTGATAGAAAAATAATTACAGAAATCGATTAAATTAAATTAGCGAACACGTATATATATAGAGTAGGTTATATAAAGCGAAATGAGGGATTAAACGTATAATAAAACCTCACAGGTGACAAAGAACACTCATGAAAAGTAAAATCATAAAAGTAAAAATATTGAGTCGGAAACGAAAGTGAAGGGGAGAAAGCCCTATCCAGAGTTATACAAGCGGCCAAGTGGCGGACAGATTCACGATTACAGCCCATTTTAGGGGACTCTCCCCGAGCTGTATGATGGACTGGAAATATTCCATAATATCTGAAGCGTCGTTACAATGCCTTAGCAGAATATTTTTCTTGGGCAGAAAGCCGATATTCCCCCAAGAGTTACGACATTTCAATTTGCCAAGGCGGGCGGAAAATGGAATTACGATTGAAGCGAGAACGCCCGAATGCCGACGAGGGCGTCCTGCTCCGTGCCGAAAATAGCCGAACGTCGCCGAGTTCGTACGAGCGTACGACGCGACGCGCCTGCCGCGGCCGCACCGAGCCCGTGTATTGATTAGATGCGGAACGCCCGATGCCATATAAATTAGGCCGCAACAGAAAAACAGACTAAGTATTTACAGTAAATAATGCACTTTACGTCATTACATGAATCACGTGATTTAATTAATAATAATTAACCTTCACAAGAAGCCATGAAGTCTACTTCAACACTTTTGATCAATCTACAAAGAAACAAGAAATTGAATTTTGTATAGTTTTTTTAATATAATTCCAATAAGATTATGAAAATTGATAGTGCTCACCAATTTTTTATATTCATGTAAATCATTTTAATAATATTATTGTTATCTTCTGATATTGATTTAGTTTGTTATTCTTTTCTGTACCCAATAACATTATAATAAGGGGTTAATAATAATTATTGTTTCATTAAACAATTCATTCGACGCAGGTCGACATCCACTGCGAAATAATGTAAACGAATAAATATACATTACATTATTAACGAATGTTGGCCTCGTTTCTCGCTCTCTTTGTTCGTTTCACCATTTTTCGTCGAGATTAATTGAAAATATGTTTTTCACATAGTGATTTTAAGGTTCAAAATAATTTGTCGTGCAACACAATTTGTTCTTGAAGCAGAGTTAAATACTGATAAACAAAATTGAACCCTGTGGTTAAGTTGTAAAAGTATAGATTTATGTGCGCTTTCAACGATGATACTTTCATGATTTGTGAGTTTATAGCAACGTTGAAGTGTCGGTGGTTAATGGTGGCAGCGCGTGGCTCTCGCCGGCCGCCATATTGAAAAAGTTTGGCGGGAAAAAGGGCGGTTAAATTATAAAATGATAACGTTTGAGCACTGTCAATCTTTGACTATATTTTTAATTCTGGATATTTATACATAAAATATCGTGTTTGAATATTATTTGATATTGATCCAATTATTAATTTCTTTGAGATGAACTCACGCAACGATTCAGATTTTTCCAATACACATAATAAATTTACAAAACCGATTAAACTGATCCAATCTCCATAGAATAACGTTAAAGAACTCGTGTATAAAAATGTAGAACTGACGGCCTTGATTGTCGTTAGTGTACATTTTATTTATAGTTTGTCTGATTTATTTCATGTTTTTTTATGTCATAGCAGGCTAACGAACAGGTGGCTCACCTGATTTTAAGTGATCACCACCGTCCATAGACACACCACTTGAGTCGAAAGTGCGTTGCCAACCTGTGTTTGGGGAAAAGGGAGGGAGGGGGAGAGGAGAGGGGAAGGGAGGGGAGGTGAGGTGGGCCTCCGGCGCTCTCACTGACTGAACGAAACGCAACAATGCAAGCACTGTTACTTCAAGTCGATTTGCTATGAGAGGGTGGTACTACCCCGGGCGACCCGACCAATTGATGCTGAAACCAGTAATATCTTCAGCTTGGCTCTACCACCTATACCATGTTTTAGACTACAATGAAACTATATAAGAACTCTGTAAAGAATGCCAATGTTTATTCATTTCATGTGAGTATATGGCATTAATTATAATAGTATTTCGATGTTACTATACATAATTTGATATCATCAGTAAATATAGATATGAATGACAACTGCTACGAAACTTAGAATTCTGTTTATTCTCACTAGGCACGCTGCTTATTTAAGCACCCAAATTAGACACTAACCTACACGAGGTTCAACGTGCCACCAGTGAATGTTATTGTAAATTATTATCATTATTTTATTGTAATAAAGTATTTGACGATAATTCCATTTGATATCGAATAACAATATAAATCCACCTACAACAACGATTTGTTGATGTACATAGCTGTTGCAACACAAATGTACATTCTCGGCGATGACGACGGCGATTTCAAATTTGAAGGTGTCCATGTGATACCAGAAGTAACCTTATTTCAATATTTATAAAAATTATAAAGTTCATTGTAATATTTTACGATTTTACTCTGTACGTAAAACACAGTACGAATCAGCATAAAATTCAATGGCAACCACTTGGAGCCTACAGTCCATCAGTAGTTGTCGCAGTTATGTCAGTCTGCAAGCCACGATGACGATGGGTGATGAGTACAATCATGTGCCTGGTAGTAATCCAGTCAGCTGCCTATACAGATACTACTACTACCCATTCTTCGTTCTAATCACTGGACTAGAGATGGGTAACCATAATGGTTGAGACATACGGGAATTATGATTAATTTTATTCCACCGGGTGATTTAGTCAGATCAGAAGCAATCCGTTTACAATGGAAAATGTAACACAATAGTACACTTATAAGTATTAACGGGTTAGTACATATAAAAACATAAAACACATACTTTCGTCTAGCTAAACCACCCATTCAGTGGAAAGAAATCTATGATAACTGGGTTTCAATCAACTCCGTGGTTTTTAACCCATTTCTAGACTCGGCTATAAGAACTTTACTTTGTTATGAATTAGTGTGTGTATCAAATAATAAAAATACATAAAACAATGTACTAGTATCACCCGTAATATATTTTCTGTAATTCTACTCACAATCCCTCGTTCGGAAGATTTAAATGGAATATCACCCTCCCCCGGGTGACCCAAGGAAAACCCGTTGTTTCTTGGAGAATCTCCACCTATGTTAAAATTACCTTGTTTTATCGACATATTTAACTTTTTGTAATTTGCTTCTTATAACAAAGGGACAAGACTTATTTTGTGTTATTTGAAGTGGTATATACTACTGTTGGTAACGGTTACTTGGTTGGCACCTTTTCAGGTACTTAAGGTCGGATCGTAGTAAGGGAAATGCCGAAGATTCGGGTTCGCATATTCGTCAAACTGTCCCCTACTATTGACTCTATTTCACATTTATTATCAACTGTTTACGTAATTTATGTTAACTTAGACATTTTTCATGAATATAAATAAAGCTCACGGGGAAATTAGCTTAGAATGTTATGGCAATAGATTTTTATAAAAATGAAATTGAGTACAATTTGAGAGTGACTCCTTCTCTAGATTTAATGTGTTACTATAATCTTACACTACATCGTCGTTTAATATCAACTTATCAAGTCCAATTGTGATCAAACGCTTAATTTTATAAAGTACTAGCTTTCGCTCGCAGATTTGTTCACTTTTATGTTGTTTTTGAAACTAAAATAGAAACAGAAATATAATTATTTTTTATTCCTCAATTACAAATGAAAAATCAAATATTTTTTCTTTAAAGTATATTAGTGTATTAGTATAAATAGAAATATGAGATTAAATTATTTTTTCAAAATCAATACGTCAGAATGTCATTGTGAAAAAAAAGGCTTGCGACATTCAATATTTGTAGGATTATAATGATATTAGTAGTATTATTGCGAATACATAACATACATTATTATTAATAAAACGGAATTACTATAATACACCATAGATACCAAAATAGTATAAAAAATACTACCGATCCACAATATATAAATATATAATACTTAACTAACTACGTCTTGTAAAGCGTTGTCGTATCTAAGGATTAAGTGAACCATATAAAAAAGTTTTTATATATAAAAATAATATATATCATAATTAATTGGAAACAATATTATTTATCGATTACATTCGGTTTCGTTATATCGGTACCTCGGTATAGACGATGTCAACCGTGACAACAATATAGAGATATAACATTGTACGCTTGGTGGTGTTTGGCGGGAGTTTGGTCTGTCATGTAGTGGATTTTATTTTTTATTCATAATCTTGTGTTACTTGACTCTATATTGTGTAAAATTGGTGGTGTTTTGTGTAATATAGTTTTTTTATTGTGGATAAGTGAAGTGAATGGAAAATAATACCACGGACCATGAATTCTGAGATGCTATAAAAACTCCATGGAAAGTTCTATCAAGATGGCCACCATCTTGTTAGTTTATTGAAATTGTATCAAGAAACTTGTAATATCGATACTCACTTGAGAATGGCAGTAATAGTCTACTAGAAGACTGGTTGCCAAAAATGGAATGGAAGAACTTGTAATACTATTAACTACTCGACAATGGAAGTAATAATCTAAAAGATTGGTTGCCAAAAATAAACTTAACAAAATAGAAACATTGTACGATCGTCAAATCGAAACATTAAATTTGGATTACTTAACTATCATTTTTTGTACAGAATTAACCGAAACACGATATTAGCTGTGCCCGCGGCTGTTATTTGTTGCTATTGTTCAACAAATGTACAAATTTTTGTTGTCGGTCGGTCAAACAAATGTCGGATGAACTGTATAAAAGATTATGTACTGCAACATTACCCCGTGGCTCGTAATAAAATGGATATCTTAGAAATATACCCCATTAAAAATATGAAGGTATGCTGAGCTGGCGTAAATCGGTCTCACATATACCATTACTTACTCTAATTTATATATATACTAGAAACCGCCCGCGACTTCGCTGTATTTGTATCTTCATAAGGGATTACATAATATATGTATTTAATTTGAAAAATGATGAAACACAACTTTCTTACTGTGTTACTAAAAACCAATTTTTATAGATGTTAAAAAATGACGTATTTTCATACATACTTTCCTCTTTTTCACGATCTTTGGGGCTAAATTTCCGAAAATTCTTCTTTAATGATTACCTACAGTGTGCAAGGAATCTGCGTGTAATTTTTCAGGATTCTAATCCCTTGGTTTATGCGTTGTTATTTCGGTAAGTCAATTGATCGGTATAGATTGATATATAGGATTATCGTTGTTTAACGTCATTATTAAACTTTTTGTAATGTATTAATTTGTCCCGATTATAGTGAGTTAATAGTGAGATACAGCGGTAGGAGCGTCGTCGGTCGAGCAGTAAAGGCATCCGTCTGCGTAACAAGTTAACAAACCACCCAAGTATACTAACGGAGTCGAACTTTGTTCAAATGATATGTTTCATATTTTGAATCAAATTGCGATTTATACCGATTGAATCATTACTTCTAGGCTTCTTTATAAGTACATTAAATACAATATTTATATTATATTTATTTAGAACCATAAAACAGGGACCTATAACTAACTATCACCGGATTCCAAGTATTTTAATATATATTTCACTATTATATGTTAAAAATGCTCTGGCTGTTATTATCGCTATACAAATACACAGATATGTAGTCAAACTGTGTGTTACGTGGTTCAAAACATATTCGAAATATTGCGGACGAGAAACTACTCAAAATGTAAATACAATAAACAAATGTTCAATACTGTCTACCTGAAGTCTTCATACTGATTATAAATTAAATATTTATTGTTCTCATAGATATCTTAACAGTCACTCGGGTGGAAGCGATATAGAAAAACAATTTGTAACACAAACCAATTTCAACTATAGTTCATACACTAAACAACACATTGTCAAATAACGAGGTTCAATAGTAAAACACCGCATAGTAGAATTCCACAACTCAAACGATGAAAAAGCCCGTCATAACGACTAACTTCAGTTCATTGATTTTTTGATCAACTATGATACATTAATTGAAGTACAACTTCTTATGAGAGGGCTTTCAAATTCTCATCGAAAAATTTTTTGTGTGACGAAAAATGGTGGGAAAGAACACTGTATCGGGTAGTGTTGAAAACACCGGTTCTCATCCGACCACCGAATCCAAGTAATGTCGGGCGCGGTCAGTACGCGACGTTGGTTTTTCTTTATATTTTTTTGATTCAAATGTTTTACTTCTATCGTGTCTCTATACGACACACCTTATTAAAAAAAATATTTCTTACTTTACAATATGCTAGATTTACAGCACGGTATATACTTACTACTTATTTAATATCTCGAAAAACGCGTTAATTTTTTTCCCAAAATGTAAAAACATATATTAGTTCTAAAACCTATCTATAATTACAACATTCTATATATACGTAACGCAGTAAGGAATAAAACAGTAATATTAGTTAAATCTAAACAAAGAACAAATCAAATTTTCTAGAGATCTATTTTTACTAGTGTGATTCAGATTTATTTATATTGCGTTAAAAAGTATGCTCATACTTGTTTAAAACCATCATTCGTCTACCAAGTTCGTGCATTTTCTAAAAGTAACGATAGATGTCACTAAAATAACATTTAGATATTAAAGTAAATTTCTATTCAAATCTCTAAACAATCCATTTATATAGTAATTAATATCTTCATCGGCAGACTTTTTGTCAATTACATAATGTCATACTTACCATAAATACAATTATATAAAATAAAATAGTTTCTATGTTTAATTATTGACTTAAGAAAGTCTTCTTATAATCTCAAATATAACGGAAAATAATTATACGTTTACCTTGTCGATACAAAACTAGATATTTGCTATATAATACTCAGAAAATACAGTCGACGTCGACCATTATAAAAATATAGAATCTAAGGAAAAGATCATCCTTACGCAGAGCAGGGGCGGCTAGGGTGGCGCCCCCTCCTGATTTATAACATGTCGTGAGGCACAACCACTCGCGTACGGTAAACTCGCATTTTGTCATTAACTGATTTTTATTCTGTTTTATCCTTTGTGTTTGTATACTTCATATATAATACTTAACTTCTTTCTACTGTACTTTATGTTAGCTACCGGTAGGGAATACATAATTCTAAGATTCATAAATTCGTAAAATGTTTGAGTTCAAGCTGAATAAATTTATTAATTACGTTTACAATTCGTATATGTTAATAACATAGTATATTGGAAATAATATATCAACAACTCTATACTAAATTGAATATTAATTTCATCTTAAAATGTTATACTTTTCAGAAGTTCATTCGAAAATGTAGCGACATCTATTGCCCAATAGTAAAAAGTTTTCCGTTAAAGTATTTACTCACTATGTGAACACATAAAAAATGTGATATAATGATGGTAGCTCAATGATAGTCTGCTCAAACCTCATCTTGAAAGGTTTAGACACAAATTTCTAATGAGCATCAGCTTTTACTTAAAGAGAAAACTATGATACAAGTATAACGTCGCTATAACATTATTAAAAAAATTATAATGTTCCACATTCTAGTTGCCAGTAACAATGAACGAGTATACATTACGAAAACCGAATACATTGAAAACGTTAATAAATAAATAATACACCATTTCTTTGTCGAATGTAGTCCCTAGTGGCACTTACCAAAATTTAGTGACCGTAAGTTAAAAAAATTTTAGTTTTTTGCAGGATTTATTTTTGTTTTTTCTGTTATGTAGTGGATTTTATTTATAATCTTGTGTTATTTGACTTTATATTTTGTAAAATTGGTGGTATTTAACGAAAATAATAATAAAATAATATAATACCTCGGAGCTTGAATTCTGAGATGGCACAAAAACTCCCTGGTAAGTTCTAACAAGGGAGCCACCATCTTGTTGAAACATTGAAATGATCACACAACACTTGTAATATTATTAACCACGCGATAATGACAGTAATAATCTGGAAGACTGATTGCCAAAAACAAAATTTTAAAAAAGATTAAAAATTACCACACCAAGTCTATATCGCAAATGATCGCGGTCAAACTTTACGCTAAACTAAACAGTAAAACACAATTTTATGTGCGTCTTTTGAACTATTAATATTTTTATTGTCTATCTATAAACAACATTAAGAAAACCAAGCGTAAGGCAAAATTGTAAGATAATAATCAATTATTAAAAACAAAAAAACTTACATTTAATAAAAACTTACTTTCACCTATCATGTAGTACCATCTACCGGAATATATTGTACACCATTATATGTGTTTAATAATGCCCTTTTAATATCTATCTATTAGTAGTCGCAAACTTCACTAGATGGCGCTATAAGTTAGTGCTAACAGTTAATGATCATAGATGGCGATTATATCGAATATTATACATAAATTCTCGTTAAAAGTGATTTTTTTTTTTCGAACTGACTACGCTATTGACCCAGCAAGGTCTTAACAGCTTCACCGGAGTTAAAAGTGATGTTAGAATTTGTAGTAGTCTTAACACCAGCATGTAATTACGGTTATGAAAATCCCATTGTTTTACGCTAAATATCGTATTAAAAATTAGAATTACTAAATAGAGCATTAGTCTAATCGCAATGAGCATTTTATTTGTTAGTTAAGTAATAAGAAGTTACAATGATATGAGGCGTCGGGATAACTAATAATTGTAATTTATGTTTTCCCGGTGTGAGGTTTGGCCTACCAAAATTAATTCAAGGTCAAAATTATTTTATACACTTATTAATTTATAATTTTGTAAGCACGACGTTTAGTAAAATCAGTAGCAATTAACACAATATTTCTATTTTATTTATGATCACCCATTCCGCAAAACATATTGATTATGATCAAAATTAAAATAATTTAGAAATAAATTAACTTTTTTTTTAAATAACTTTACACTTACGGAAATAACACAATTTTAAACAGTTAAAACTTACTAAGACTGTATTGATTTTATCTCAGTTAATTTTTTATTGAAGCTAGTGTAACAAAAGAGTACACGTTTGTGTGAATGTATTTTTTTTTGTTCAAAAGTGGTTTACGTACTGCATTCTAACAACAACGTTAATAGCTTACTAATATTATAAATATGAAAGTGAGATAATTTGTTTGTTATGCTTCAGGTTATAACTACTTATTAAATAATGTACAGGTTATCAGATGTACCGGAAAAGACATAGGGTATCCCTCTCATCCAGAAAAAAATTACGGTTCCTGAGGTATAAGGTCAAAGCTACAATAATGAAAGCGAATCCGCGAACTAAAATCAATTTGATAGATATACATTTTGAAATAAAGTCTCTCATCACAAGACGCCAGACCAGCAAATTTCAATATTTTATAAAAGTGTATAGGGGAAAATAAAATAATATAATACAAATACACTTATATTTCGAACAAAAATGGAAGGTTTTGTCTGTGGTCAACCACATTATAATAGTTCTAGGAGCACAACATACCGTTCGCCACTAGATACGCTTCTGGTACTGTCGTTGCTTGCAAGCCAGCAAGTCAATTGTACGCGCCTACGGTGTGCGCACGCGAATTCAGAAAACTTCAAAATATTAAATATCAATACCGTACATACAATACTCATAATAGAGTTACACAAAATGTAAGTGTATCATTCATTATTTTGAGCGTATTAAACGAGACGGTTAGGAGAAAGGCGTTGTGACTATGTGGGTCTGCAGGTAAGCCGGCACACAATCCTAGATTTCACTCGGAGAGACGAATTATTTGTTTATATATTTTAGTTGTAGTTGATATAACTGAATAAAGAAACTGCTATTATTGAATATTTTATTTTAAACAGGTAAGCATAGGGTGAACAAATATTTGTTATACCACGGTATACTAAAGTAGCAAATGTATCCGTCCCAAACAAAAAAATCGTTTTATAAAATCTATTAGTTTATATTTTACTATAAGTAATAATAAACACATTTTATGTTAAAGATTACTATCATTATGAAATCATCTTCCACTGAATAATTTGTAACAGTGAAAAACATATTAGCTACTTATTGCACATTTCATAACAACAATAGCTTTAATTATATAAAATAAAATTATTCATTACGTTCAACGCTACTAGTTTACTTTTTCTTTCTTACTTTATTATGCAACACAAAATTTATTGCGGTAATTTTTGTATAAGAATTGTTTAGCGTCTCACATATTCGGTACACGCAATAATACGATATTTACAGTTGGTTGACGTGTAAAAAATATTGAGACAATTAAATATTGCTTGTATTTGAAGGTACCAAATACTATTTATTCCAAATTAATTAAAAATATTAATCTATTGCTGTTAATAATTTATTTGTCTAAGAATTGATGTAAATACTAATGAAAAATGGATATCGGTACGGCTAGAAAAAAATAATAACTGTATGGAATAGAAAGTTTAAACAGAATAAACACCGAACAGTCGTTTGTATTACGATGGCCGGAGGTTTCACTTTTGCGTACAACGGAACGTTGGATTATTATTACTATACAAAAAATTGTGTATCCGAATAGTCGAATAATCAAAGAATTGTTTCGTCCATTTATGGAAAATAAATAGTACATTTACACGTATTTTTTTTATTGTAGTAAAAATTGTTTGTAAAGAAATTGAGTTCATAAAAACTTGATAGTGCAAAATGGTTGTGATTTTTTATGGAGCACACTGCAATCTAGAAATAACGGCGATTCTCAAGAGGCCGATAATCCATCGAGAGTTGCTAATGTAATGCCGGCCTGCAGCCTCTAAGAGTTACATCTAAACAAGCTGATTCCAAAATGCGGCAAACTGAACATAGTGAGTAATTTTTTACCATGTGTCTGATGGCACCGTTGATATATAAAAACATGGCACCAATAAAGTCCAATAGGGGCGCCGAGCCACAATAACATAAAGGAAGATAATGAACTATACAAACAAAGTCGTGGGTAACAGCTAGTTTAATATAAGCCGGAACGCTGTTTAAAACCAGTTTTTTCTGTAAATACACCGCTATTGGACCAACTTCTCGATGGGTGTGAGGTTCTCAATAATTTAATTACCGTTGTGCAAATAGTCTAGTTAATGCTATGCGACCTTATATTGATGGAAGGATATATGTATAGGTATAGGTACCCACTGAAACGTTGCCACTAAACCCTTAATGACAGAATCATCGCAGTAAGTCTTTAAGTTAGTTTTAGCCAATTTAAATCAATAGGTTGAAGGCCCAAGAGGCTTCTAAGCAGCATGACAGACAGTCTCGTTGTTTTTGGATAACATTGTGCTTACCATCAGATAGGTCCCTATAGTCCAGTTAATCTCATGCCACAATAAAGAGAGTCTGTACTAGATTCTTAAAGAAACTTAACTTAAATCGAACTGAACCTGAATTGTCAAAAAGCATGTCACGACACTGTAAACTGAAATAGATAAGTAGAGTATCTCCAAGTCTATGAAATTATGTTTAGTTGTATCGGTCTGTCACTCTGCAATCCGTACTCGAAACCTTTTTTTTTTGTTTTATTATCGTGGGGAAATAAATCCCTTATGGATACACCACCTTTTCGGAGGAGAGGGTGTGTTATGTTCGACTCGCACGGACTAAAACCCCACGGTGTTCGTCTGCCGCTAAGTTGGGGCGGCACGAGATCTCTATAGACTTCATCGTGTCGCCGCCACCGGGCCTCGTCCTGTTAGGAGACAGCCGGGTACACACCGGCCGGACCTGTGCAATAGGAAGATGGGCCCCCGACACATCTCCCCTAGGTTTGGCTACGGTGGGAGAAGGCGGTCAAACTGCCGGTCACTTTGAGGATCCTGCTCACGGACCCTCTTCGCCGCCTCCTTCTGCAAGACGACTTCCTCTCAGAAGGAGGCCATTGCATTCCAGTTATCCTCACTACCGAGCATGGCCGCAACCACGCTCGGCAGTGAGAGGTCTTGCCCTACCGCCGCAGCCAGAGTGCGACGTTGCTCCTCCCACGCAGTACACTCAGACAGAGTGATCCATACTCGAAACCTAAGAATCGCCCGTAATAGTATAACTGTTGTTTAATTAAAAACGTTGTTACTACTATATAGTTTACGTCGTTCACTGAGTAGTCGTAAATCATTACTAGAGATTTACTAAAATAAATGTAGAAAAGACTACGCATATTTCTACTTATTTCGCAAGTAGCTGTGTGGCTTAACCGGTGCCGTAGTGTTTGCTTAAAGTGATTGCGAAGTTGCTTCATTCGGACCCTGCTCGAATTGTGAGTACCTATCGCTTGCCACAGAATTCACATGGAAAGACATTTTATGAGGAAACACGATTCTAGATAGTATTAAGTATTATTGGGATAAAATACACAATGTTCTTTATAATGAATCATGTTTGCAAACTCTTATTTATAAAGTGTGACTTCTTTAAGGCAATTTGCAGTTATTTTCTTTAGTTTTGAATAGTTTCGTTTTATATAGAATTCAGGATTATATAATATTTCTAATAGATATCTAATATATCGTTAGGGCCAGAATATTATAGAACTATTCGCCACTTACTAATTACAGTGATAATCTTCATTACTTCATCCAAAAAAGGAAATACTAATAAACGACGAACAAATAATCTGCGGGGTGGTAGGGCTTTACAGCCTGACTGGGTCGCAACCACCATGTACATGGCGAAAAAGCCCGTCATAGTGATTCGCTTCTGCGGGTCGCGTTTCGGGATCAGCCTGTTCACAGGCCGGCATAACAGCGGCGACCGGCGATGGATAGTGTGTCACTCGGTGGTTGCCATTGTTTTTGGATTGTACTGTGCTTACCATCAGGCATAGTGCAGTCATTCTGCCGTGCGACAATGAAAAAAAAAAACAACAAAAGTATTCAAAATCAAATTTTTTTTATTCAATTTAAGCCCTGAGAAGGCGCTTGTGAACGTCAAAATAACCACAGGTTCTAGAAACGACCCAGTCATCGAGAAGAACCGGCAATGAACTCGGTCTAGTTTATTTTTCATCATAGGTACATATTTTTATAAAATTACATTGTAAATTATATTGGCTTTCGGTGGATGTACAGAGAGGGGTGCTATTTCTAGACATCACCATCGTTCACGTAGATTAGTATCTATATCTATACTAATATATAAAGCTGAAGAGTTTGTTTGTTTGTTTGTTTGGTTGAACGCTAGGATCTCAGGAACTACCATTCCGATTTGAGAAAATCCTTCGGTTTTAAATAACTCATTTATCGAGGAAGGCTACAGGCTATATATCATCACGCTAAGACCAATAGAAGCAGAGCACCAATGAAGAATGTTTCAAAATCGGGCACTTTTTTCCTTTTGAGAGATTTCGTAAGTAGTAGTAATAATATTCGTTCAATAGGACAGGCGAAGGAATTAATCCATACTGCCAATTCTGAAGTTATGTGGTAACTATCAAAGCTAACATTTTCAAAGTTTATTTTGTTTTCCTATTCAAATAGTTCATAGGCGAAGGAATTAATCCATACTGCCAATTCTGAAGTTATGTGGTAAGTATCAAAGCTAAAATTTTCAAAGTTTATTTTGTTTTCCTATTCAAATAGTTCATAGGCGAAGGAATTAATCCATACTGCCAATTCTGAAGTTATGTGGTAAGTATCAACGCTAACATTTTCAAAGTTTATTTTGTTTTCCTATGCAAAAAGTTTATACTACTTTTATTTCTAATTTTTTATTTGTTCTCTATTACGTATTATAAAAATAAAGTTTGTGTATGTACAATTAAAATAACAACTTTTTGATGAATGGATATGGCTACAAATGACCAAAAAAAACTTTTTTTATACTTTGTCTATATTTTTATATTATTATATATTTGGCTGTTTGTTTGTTTGTTCTGGGTAATCTCCAAAACGACTGGACCTATTTTAACGGGAATTTTACTTTTTACTGCCAGATAACCGAAATTATAGCGGTTGACATATTGTATTTTATTTGTCCGCGAATTCGTCCGCATTACTTTGGACCGATTTTCACGGG
>MU158786.1:642001-653708 GCA_015888305.1 Antheraea pernyi | reverse complement strand
CATCTTTATAATCATTTGCGACATAAGATTAGTTCAAAACAACATGGTTTTGTCTCGGGACGCTCTACGAGCTCCAATCTAATTGAATACATAACTTATCTATGTGAATCTTTTAATGAGAAAATACAGGTCGACGCCGTTTATACAGACTTTTCAAAGGCTTTTGATCGTGTCAATCACTCTGTTCTTTTAGCAAAACTGTTTCATCTAGGTATCCACGGTGACCTTTGCAGATGGATTAGTTCATATTTATCAAACAGGTCACAGTTGGTTGTACTTTTTGGTTTTGACTCGGTACCATTTCTTGCTACATCCGGTGTACCACAAGGTTCTAATCTAGGCCCTTTTTTATTCTTGGCATTTATTAATGATCTCCTGGATTTATTAGATTGCAAATGCCTGGCATATGCCGACGATATCAAAATTTTTCAAAAGATTTATGGAGACAACGACACATTTCAGCTCCAAAATAACCTCAATATTATACAATCTTGGTGTATCGAAAATGGTATGGCACTAAACGCACAAAAATGTAAAACCATGACATTTACTAAAAACAAAACTCGTTATACTTTCAATTATAAAATTGAAGGAGTCAATATTGATCGAACAGACATAGTGCGAGATCTAGGTGTCATGATTGATTCTAAATTACCATTTAGACCTCACCTCGACCATATCACAAGCAAAGCCAACAGAATGATCGGGTTTATAATACGTACAGCCAAACCACTTAAATCTATTAAACCATGGACCATTTTATACATTACTTTGGTTTGTAGCATTCTAGAGTATTGTTCATCAGTATGGTCCCCGTTCGAACGGGGACCATACTGATGAACAATACTCTAGAATGCTACAAACCAAAGTAATGTATAAAATGGTCCATGGTTTAATAGATTTAAGTGGTTTGGCTGTGACGCTTTTTAAGGATACTGTGCAGTAAGCTTGGTATCAGAAATAGAATCACTGAATAGAAAGATAGACTTCAAAAATTTAATCTTAAAAGTCTTGAACACCGAAGATCTATAGCTGACTTATGTATACTTCACAAAATAGTAAACGGTACCTTTGGTAGTGACCTACTCGGGCAAATCAATTTCAGAATACCAACTCACTCAGTACGAGCTCAGCAATTATTTCATTTACCAGCAGTTAATAACAACGTTTCAAAAAACAATCCGTTGTATCGAATGTGCAAGTACTATAACGAATTCTGTGTTCACAAAGACATATTGTATTAGAAACAGACGTATGACAGTCGTGTATCCCTAATATTTATTTTGTCATCACACTAGGCTAACTGTGTTGTGTACAATTTATAATTGGATTTCAGATTTATTATGTTATAATAGTTATGTTACTCATATAATTTCAATCTGTAATTGTACCTTTTTGTAAAAAATTAAATAAATAAACATCTCATATATTCACGAATTTATGTTTGCTTTACGCATAACTTTAGCCACTCCATTGATAATTATTATAAAAACTATAAAATAATAGGGTTATAAATAAAAATTGAATAGAAATCCTCGTGAATTTTCTGCATTATAATATCTTTTCACAGACAAGCGCATACAATCTACCAAAAGTAGACTTACAATAAATGCACAAAAGAAAAACCATAATGAAAAGTAAATCACAAAATAAATACCGTATATTCTTGAACCCCACTAATGGAATGTAAATTATGACTAATTATAATATTAACAAATCCAATGAGCATTGAAACTAATACATAATAGAATTTTGTATGTTTTGATATTACTTTACTACTACCAAGACTATTTATGCTATATTTCCAAAACAGTATATTTATATCATTCATATCAATATCATTCATATTCATTCATTCAATTCAGTATATTCAGTTCATACTTTCCATTCCAGTATTATACCCGCTACAGGCAGGTGTAGTTACATGTAATCGATATAGTACTTGTAGTAGCAATCTGTTGTTCCCTTCGTATAAATTATACCTTTATAGCATGACTGCAACGTTCGTAATAATTTCGCGTTTCAGTGCGTATGTCGACCGGATATTGAACAATAAACAACGTCATGTAATTCTATGAAACACTTATTATATGTAATACTTTATTTATATATGGGTATTAAATGTTTTACGTTATTTCATTTATCAGTATCCCTTTTCTATCACTGCATTCACTACATAAAGTCAAAGTATTTGTAATGTATGATAGAATAACAAGAATAATTCTTACTTACAAAAGTAAAATATTTATGAGGTTCTCTAATGATTTCTCTTATTCTTTTTCTTTATTATTTTATAGCTAACTAGATATATAGATATCTATTATATATATATATAATATATATATATATATAGTAATTATACCGATTCAACGATAAAGATATATATATATATAGTAAATAGTGTATAGCTAATATATATAGTATATAGTTACGTGTGAAATTTCCTACTTAATTAACACCAATATGTGAATGATATTGGATTAATACGATAAGCAATTTATCATATCATTTTAAATAAAAGTTCAAGGTATATGACCTAATAACGTAGCTGTAGATATAAAATTATATCGATCATTAATAGAACAAACTTCAAATACCTTCAATTCATACTTCTTACAGTTTTTACATATAGTACGACTAGCGGGCCTGCCGGACTTTGATCCGACCTGATACTATAAAAATCTTCGACAAATTATATATCTAAACCTGCCTCATAAATCACTTTATCTACTGGTTAGAACCGCATGAATATCTGTTCAGTAATTTTTGAGTTTATCGCGAACAGACAGGACTTTATTTTATAATATGTAATAATTATGTTACATTAGCAACTTGTTGTATGTACGAGTTTTTAATGCAATAAGCTCTATAATTTGGCTCTCAACGCTACACATAAAACTGCACAACCACTTAATAAATTCTTAATACAGCATACATGAATCACCTTATCATACTTCAATCATTTTTAGAAATATCTGTCTGTTTGCTTGAACACGCATCACTGCTAAAGTACTAGGCGTTCAGAAAATCATAAAGCATATCCTCTAGTAATATTTAGTTTTGATTTCATTAAAATCGGTTCACTCTATCAAATGTTATTGTCATTGTAATGACGACGTGACTTCGGTACGAGAGAAAAATAGATAAGTAAATGGACTTAATATTTCAGATGGTTTTATCATCCACTGTTTTTTCTCACATTAGGTTCCACGCGGACAAAGTCGCAGGCACAGGTAGTATACAATATAAACATACATATATGCAGTATACGGTTCTTTGTTAGGAAATTATAAAAACACTAACAAACTTGCAAAACTTGTTAAAATCAATTAATATTTCAGGTATGAGTAATGATTGCGGAACAGTGTATCCGTACCGAAATCCTGCAAAGAAGGATGCCGCAATCATAAGTCTGGCGAGGTCAGCTGGCGCGATTCCTATAGCTGTTACAAATACACCACAATTATGTATGAACTGGGAGACTTATAACAATGTAATCGGTGTCACCATGAACCCTTATGACCAAAAAAGAACAGCGGGTGGTTCATCTGGTGGTGAGGTAACAGACCATTATTACTTATAACAGGTGTTAGGTTAGTCGCTTACAGTATTCTAAGAGATGATCGTTCATGTTCACATTTAACATATAAAATAATAATATGAAAACAAATACTAATAAACAACAAAGAGAACCTGAGTTAAAGTTTGTTCTAAGACTTTCAAAAGTATAAACACAAATGTAATAAACCTAGGTGCAATGGCCTGTGCCGAAAGCTACAAGTGGCAACCCGGAGTTAATAGCCTTCGATAATATAACGGGTAATAAGCTCTTTTGTTTTATTCATGCTATTCCCACATTCACTTTCACTTCACCCGATGTTCATTGAAACTATGTTTTAACATAAACGCATAGAGGATTGCGTATAAATTTTGTATTTTTCTATATAATTAGGTCAAATATTAAGCATTTATTTTTCTAATTGATTTAGAATGAGAATTAAGTGCAGTCTGTCCTCCATAAATATTGCTACTATAGACTACTTCCAGTCTGTGTAATCTACTTTCTTGCATTAACTGTATAGCGTTTCATATTTAATTTGGTTTCTATAACCTTTAGCATGGTGGTAGGGTTTTTTCTAAGTGCGCCTGGCTAGCTGCTACCCTCATGTTGACAATCTGTCGCCACGCACCTTTTGGTATTTTTCGGCAGCTTGAGAACTATTACCAGATCCTCACTTAACATCAGATGAGGTTGTGGTCAAACGCTAAAACCTATAAAGTATAAAAAAAACTTTAAATATGTATTTGATAGAAGGCGTTACTTTGGTGAAATCCATCATTAAATATTATATGGATGTTACTTTGCACTTCCGCCTGGAATTGATTGACCACTAAAACGTTGCAGTAAGACGTAGTAGTGATCAATCAATTCCAAGCGGAAGTGCAAAGTAACGTCCACTATAATATTTAATGATGGATTTTCGCAAAGTGACGCCTTCTTCGATCAAATAGGAAAATAACTCTTGACTGGAAATAATAGATGTAAGAGTCAACATCGATCTGAACTCCGTGACGGAGCGACACAGGTTGAGACTTAGCAATGGTCAATCAATTCCAGACGAAAATGCAAAGTAACATCCGCTATAGTATTCAGATATTTATTCCGTAAATGCTAAATTATTTTTCATCGATTTACTTGTCAACGTGATATAATAATTTGTTACATTTAGAAAATATATTACAGTGCGCGTTAATCTCATCAGCTGCTTCAGTAATAGGTGTTGGATCTGATATTGCCGGATCTCTTCGTCTTCCTCCGATGTTTACTGGAATTTTCGGTCACAAACCTACACCTAGATTGCTATCAGTTGAAGGTAAGTTGAGCTGAAATATTATAATTTATAAGTTTATAGTTGGGTGTCCGTTATTTACCAAGTTGGCTCTTTTAGCCTGGGTATCATTCAAATCGTCAGTATATAGCCTAAAAACAATTTAAAAAATATTCCGCAGTCGTTTAACCGTGCCTAAATGTCCTTACTTTTCCCATTCACTTAGCTTGGGGTTTTTTCACTTTTTAGTTTTTATTTATTTGTTTTATTCTATAACATACCAAATATTATTGATTCTCCATCTACTATGATCCCTTGGGATGGAGAAATTTTGATATAGGCGTAGCATACCGCACTAATGGTAACGAGATAAAACGGCGCGGCACCTCTATCAACGTTAGTTTAAATCCTACTTGACTTTGTGTGATGCAAAAATATTATAAAGAAGTTATTTCCTACTTTTGACAATCTGTTATTAAACTTCAATCGATATGTTTTGACAAATATAATTAAGGCACTTTGTTATTGAAAATCAGACGGGGAGGTAACTACCACAAATCATGGTTTCCAATACGTGTAAAGTAACATGATAACAAATTAAAATTAAGCAATGCAAGCACATGTATGGATTATTAAAAATAACGAGAAACTTCGGATTTTTTATATTTTCAATATTTGATTTTTCAGGCCACGTTCCTGACTGCCTAGACCCTGATTTCGAAGAATACTTCGCATTAGGGCCCATCACAAGATATTCAGAGGATTTAACATTACTTTTGAAGGTTTTAAAACAGCCCAACAGTCCAGATATTCCATTAGATAAACCAGTATGTGTAAACGATAAATAGAGTAATTCAGAACATTTAAATAAACCCTAAAGTTATACTGTTCTAATCCAGGTAGACTTATCAAAATTGACATATTACTATATGGAAGGTGATGGAAGTAACGTATCTGATTCAATCGGGGGTGATGTCAAAAGAGCTATGGAAAAAGCTAGAGAGTACATTAAACAAACATACAACATCGAAGTTAAACCGGTTGGTAAAATACAGTTACAGTTTCCTTTGATATTATAAATTATAACGTTAGAAATTTTGTAAATCTAACTCTAATACATTGCAGCGATGATGGCTTAGTTGATAGCGTGTGTGAACACCGCGTCGATGGACGTAGGTTCGAATCGTTGCAATTGAATAGGATTTTTTTAGTGTCATAGCAGGCAAACGAACACGTGGTTCCCTTGATGTTAAGTGATCACCACCGTCCATAGACACTAACAACACCACGGCAGTCGAAAGTGCGTTGCCAGCGTATGTTTAGGGAAAAGGGAGGGAGGGGCAGAGGAGAGGGGGCAGGGGAGGTGGGCCTCCAGCGCTCTCACTGACCGAACGAAACAATGCAAGCACTGTTACATCACGTCTGTTTTCTATGAGAGGGTGGTACTACTCCGGGCGAGCCGACCCATTCATGCTGAAACCTGTAATAGCTTCAGCGTGGCCACTTATGATGGTAACATTTTTTTCGGTATAGGTAAACATTGTGATGTAACCATAGCTGGATAGCACGCATGGTATTAGGGCATTTTCTAAGTCCGCGTGGCTTGCTACCAACCTCAAGTAGAAAATCTGTCGGCAAGCACCTGTTGATGTGTTCCAGTCTCTTGGTTTAGCGTGTCTACCATCTTAGATAATATCGTCATTTAACATAACATGAAATTGTGGTCAAAGCCTATAAAAAAAAAAGACCGTACCTTGTTTTTAAAACCCATATAATGAACAGTTCTATAATACAAGTAATTGCAGTATAAAATTCATAGTAACATAGAGTTAAGATCTTCATTCATCCGTATGAATGACTATTAGCTAAATGATATTTGAAAATTAGCAAGGATGTTCAAAGTTATAGGGCATTACGATATGTCCTATTGTAGTGAAATTATGAATTATTTACTTAGATTACTTCATAGGGTAGTTCATTTCCGCAAAAATATTTTTTTTTCTTTGCTCAAGCAAAATATTAATCTACATATAGAAAAAAAATGCACACCAAGTTTGAGCTCTTAATATTAATTTTAAGTACTTACAATTTAACTTTAAAGTTTTACCATTCAAAATGCATGTAAAAAATCTTTCTTTTTTTTTCAAATTTCTAATGCTTACCCGGATTTTACAATATTGCAAATCGGTTTGATGGAACTTGTGGGGAATTCCACGCTCTTTAAAATAGTCTTAGTGTTTTTTTGTGTAACTCGCACTGATTCACCAGTAGGAGTCGTCAAAGTACAGTTTTTGTAAAAAATATATTTTCTCTTAATTTTTCGAGCAAACCGCCAAAAGTATGAATGAAAAATATACTTTTTTCAAAAACTGTATTTTGACGACTCCTACTGGTGAATCAGTGGGAGTTACACAAAAAAAACACAAAGACTATTTTGAATAGCGAAATGTATGTAAACAAGATTTTTTTACATACATTTTGAATGGTAAAACTTTAAATTTAAATTGTAAGTACTTAAAATTAATATTAAGAGCTCAAACTTGGTGAGAATTTTTTATTCTATACGTAGATTAATATATTGCATGAACAACGAAAAAAAAAATTTTGCGGAAATGAACCACTCTATTACTTAAGCTATCGTAACTCTATTACAACGCTATTGTCAATTTATACATTTTTGTATACTGCACAAGTTTAGCGTTTGGACACAATCTTACCTCATGTAAAATGAGGAGGGATCTAAGGCCTAACAACATAGAGGAACGGGCTTTCAAATCGAGTTGTAATACAAAGGTATTAACTAGCCAGATCGCTATTGTAAAGGGTTCTTTTATTAAACTGTACTGTCAGCACAATTTTTTTCTTAACTAAATGTTCGGACTTATTTAAATTCAAACCTATATCCATTATACGGGATGCCAGACACTCCAACGCGGAGCCATCGATGCTTAAAAACTATATATATGTAACGCAAAGCACTGAAGGTTCGAATCCATAACAAGTCAATTATCAGTGTAGTCCATGAACGTATGCTTGGAGTCTGGTTATACTTTAATACTAGCCACTCCATGCTTTAGCCTCACTAAGACCAGTAACAGTTTATTAAGGTAATAGTGTTAGATTTTATAACAGTCCCAAAGCTGTAGGTGGTAGAGCCACGCTGTACCTATTACTAGTTTCAGCATGAATGGGTCGGCTCACCCTAGGTAGTACCATCCTCTCACAGAACACCGACGTGAAATAACAGTGCCCTCCCCCATACACAGTCTGGCAACGCACTTGCGACTCCCCTGGTGTGGCTAGTATCTATGGACGGTGGTGATCGCTTGACATCAGGTGATCCACATGTTCGTTTGCCTGCTTTTGATATAAAAAAAAGCAAAGCACATTTGCTAGAAACTAAATTCAAGTTTTATGTCAAGCGGGTTTTAATACATAAAGGCGGATATACATAGGGTGGATCAATATGTGAACGATGGTGATGTCTGGAAAAGACGCCTCTCTCTCTGTGCATCCACAAAAAACGAATGCAACTGTATATGTCTATTATATTGTAATAATAATAATAAAAAAAAGGTATTTACAATGAAACGATAAACCAGATCTAGTTTCTTGCCGGTTCTTCTCGATGAATCGAAATCCCGAAACGGAATTCCGTATGTATGTGGCCGCCTTTAATATTAACTTATACTTACAGCTTAAAATAAAGGATATAGAACACATGTGGGAAATAAGCATCAGAATACTTGTTAATATACAACACGTCAGAAACATTTACACAGACCCAGATAAACGAGATCAGTGGGTATCAGTTTGGCCCGAAATCTTAAAGAAATTATTGGGTCTGTCAAATCACAACTTCCTTTGCGTTTGCTACGGTCCTTTGAAGAAGTTCTTTGATGCTCTGCCAAAGAGTTATTACAAAAAGTTACTTTCCAAATTTGAAGGAATCAAAACTGAATTTCAAGTAAGTTTTTATATAACTGTTTTAAATATGTCACCACAAGTTATTTACATTGCGGATTATATACGAACGAATAGTTTATTTGTTAATACTTAAAATTAAATTATTAACGTCGATATTCTTCTTGCATTATTGTTTTCATTTATTCAATTGTTTAAGTATTATATTTATTTCTATATTTTGAATGCGTTCCCACTTCTATTGTCTATCATATTACAGATCCTAAATCATTCACATAGAAAATATTACTATACTGTATCAGACTATTTACTCCGTGATTATTACTGTTCAAATGTATATTTTTTATTAAGTATGTGGGGAACAAGTTTGAAGCAGAGGCAAATTTACAACAAATGTTCTTGGTTCCATTGAAAACAAACACACAAACTGCCTATTTTTAATTAATTATTGTTGCCACTACGTCACTAAAAGGTAAGGCAGTAAATATTTGAACCAAGAGGAAAACTTTCTATTGTACCGTACTACAAGGCTATAGAGAGTATAGAAAGTATTTTCCACTGTATCACTTCAGTAATTTAAGCTTTTTGTATAGTTGTAGTAAGTAATGCTTTCATATAGCCAAACTTCGTTAAACAGAATATTTCAGAGGTATTAAATTCTAACTAACTAGCGCTCCCAGCGGACGTTGTCCTGCCCTGATTATAAAAAAATGGATCACTTTATCCATTGGTGAAACCCGCCTGGAAATCCGTTCAGTAGTTTTTAAGTTTATCGCGAACAGACATCCGACTAACAGTCGAGTCTACTGGAGTCTGGCCAAAGCTGTGCAAGCCAATTTTTGCCGTCCAACGTTGCCGCCACTGAGGTACTCTGATGGGACACTGGCCTATGATCCACAGGAGAAAGCCACATTATTAGGCAATCTCTTTGCGGCGAATTCCTGGCTCGATGATCGAAACGCGCAACCGCCTACTATTCCATGCTGCGGTGTCACTATGCCGGAATTACGATTCAGGCAACGTGACGTATTAAAACAACTACGATCACTCGATGTTCGGAAGGCCAGTGGTCCGGATGGTATCCCAGCGGTAGTTATAAAAAAATGTGCAGCCGAGTTGGCTCCAACACTTACGCGCTTGTACCGCCTGTCTTACGTCTCTGGTGTCGTGCCCAGGGCTTGGAAAGAGGCCAATGTTCAACCGATTCCCAAGAAGGGAGATCGATCAGATCCTAACAACTACCGTCCAATTGCCGTAACCTCAGTGCTGTGCAAAATCATGGAGCGGATCATCAACACCCAGCTTGTCCGCTATCTGGAGGATCACTCGCTAATTAACGATCGGCAATATGGTTTTCGCCAAAACCGATCAACCGGTGATCTTCTAGCTTACGTACTGCACCGCTGGGGAGAGGCAATTGACAAACACGGCGAAGCCTTGGCGATCAGTCTCGACATTGCCAAGGCCTTTGATAGGGTCTGGCACCGTGGTCTTCTTTCGAAGCTTCCTGCGTACGGACTCCCTGACAATCTATGCAAATGGATCTCTGGCTTTCTACATGAGCGCAGAATTCGTGTCCTTGTCGAAGGATGTGATTCGCAGCTCATGTCAGTAAATGCTGGAGTTCCTCAAGGCTCTGTACTTTCGCCTACTCTATTTCTTCTGCATATCAATGATATGTTGCCTTTAGGCCATATTCATTGCTATGCAGACGATAGCACCATCCATGAGTCCTATTACAGTAAGCCTTCTTGCGGTCAGGGAGACACTGAAAAGAGACGGCAGGAACTAGTCATTGAGCTCGACCAGTCTTTGCTTCGCATATCAACATGGGGAGCAAGTAATCTGGTTGAGTTTAATGCCAACAAAACACAGGTATGCGCGTTTACCTGCAAGAGATCCCCATTTACCCCCCTTCCAGCTCTTCAGAACGTCTCGCTCGCAATGCGAGACAGGCTCAATATCTTAGGCATAGATATTCGCAGCGACCTCAATCCCAGGGATTATATACAGAGCGTGATCTCCACTGCATCTCGGAGACTCGGAATCCTGAACAGGGTGCGACGGTTTTTCACGCCTGAACAGCTATATCTCCTTTATAAGGCACAAGTTCGGCCTTGCGTGGAATACTGCTCGCATCTCTGGGACGGTTCGGCAAAGTACCTCATGGATACCCTGGACAGGTTGCAGAGACGGACTGTCCGCATTGTTAATGATGCAGACATTACAGAGTTCATAGAGCCGCTTCAGTTGCGCAGAGACATTGCCTCACTGAGCGTGTTCTACCGTCTGTATCATGGCGAGTGTTCTGAAGAGTTATTCAACTTGATCCCTTCCTCTCCTTTTCATAACCGCACCACACGTGCTGGTCTTCGGAGCCACAGTTTTACGGTAAATCCTATCTGGGCACGAACTAAAAAGTTCGCAACATCTTATCTTTGCCGTACCGTGAAGCTGTGGAACAAACTCCCGGCCAGTGTGTTTCCTTCTTCCTATGACATGGGGCATAACCCACCCTCTCCCCCGGGAGGGCGGCGTATCCATAAGGGATTTCCCCACGATAAAAAAAAAAAAAAAAAAAAAAAAAAAAGACAGACAGCCGCGGTAGGGGACTTTGTTTTATACTATGTAATAATAATAATGATACTATAAATGTATATATGAGTTTGTTTGTTACGTATTTACCACTCAAACGAATATCATGAAATTTTGCATACGCGGGTAAAGAAATGGACAAATCGAATCCTGCTTTAAAAAAAAACAATACCGTTTCAAGATTTCAGTTAAATCTAAGTTATTATAAAGTTTTGTAGGTGGTAGAGCCACGCTGAAGCTATTACTGGTTCCAGCATGAATGGGTCGGCTCGCCCGGGGTAGTACCACCTTCTCACAGAAAACCGACGTGAAGTAACAGTGCTTGCATTGTTGCGTTTCGTTCGGTCAGTGAGATCGCC
>MU158786.1:312603-641953 GCA_015888305.1 Antheraea pernyi | reverse complement strand
CCCCCCAAACCCGCTGCCAACGCACTTGCGACTCCCCTGGTGTTGCAAGTGTCTATGGACGGTGGTGATCACTTACATCAGGTGACCCTACCTGTTCGTTTGCCTCCTATGATATAAAAAAAAAATCCAACGTTAGATCTAGACAGAACTAGAGATATTTTTAACAAATATAAAAAAAAAAAAAACTAAAATCCTAAAGTAATTATCAACCTGTAAAAACTTAATAGATAGTGCTTAAAAGCAAACAATTAGATTAGATGTGTATTGCAAATCTTTGTATAAATGGTAAGATATCTTTTTTATTACAGGACGCTCTCTCTGACAACGCTGTGTTATTCTTCCCAACATTCCCATACCCGGCACATCTACACTACAGGATATATTACAAATTTTTGAACTGCGGATATTTAACAATATTTTCCGCTTTAGGCTTACCAGTAACAGCATGCCCAATCGGATTCTCTACCAAAGGTTTACCTGTTGGAATACAAATTGCAGCTAACAAATGTAATGACCACCTAACAATAGCTGTTGCTAGAGAGTTTGAAAAAGCTTTCGGAGGGTGGGTGGTTCCCAATAAAGATTTGGATAACGTAAAGACTGCATAGAATTACCACTAAACCACATAACTCATGTATGACATGATTACTTATAGTACCTATTGACAGTCATAGAAGGTTAATATCACCTGACTCCGAATACACTATCTAAGATCACATAATTTGTATTATTTAATTACACTGTGAATACATACGACTATAAAAATAACTATACACACATTGGTTTTTGATTCAACATAATATAAATAACTAGTCCACTAACTAATAAACAGGGGTTCTAGAATCTATTGAAGTGATCTGATTTTAAAGAGAAATATATTATCAAATCATACGCTATGGCCCTACGTGCTTATTCTAAGCTCGGAAGTGTCTCTTGAGAAAAATGACAATAGAAATAAAACTTATTCTTCTTATTAAAAGTGAACTATGATTTAGTAATTTAATACGCTACATATACTTTTTTTTTAATTTTATGCTTATTATAATTGTGGGCCTGAGATGCGATGCGATTAAATGTTCCACACGCGTTGTAGGTACAAAAACATACCTTGAGAGAGGGCTCATGCAGAATAAAAGTATTGTTTCTGAGGGATAGGTTAAATCTACACTAACGTGAACGAAGCTGCGAGCAAAAGCTAGTTGACAATCAATTTAAACACATGACACATTAAAATTTAACATAAAATACTTAACAATATTTTTTGGGTAAATGAGACCAAAGAAGCCAATAATCGATTATGAAGATGCAAAATTATAATAAGTCACTGTTAAATATTATATTTTCTTTTAAAATTATAATGAAGAAGATAATGATGAAGAGAATATAAGCTTGAATTAAATTGAAAGCAATTAAATAGCATTTCATTATATTTCAAGAGAGGTAGAGCTTGTAAAAGATACAATTGGGGAACCACCATTTCTATTGCATATGCAAGGCAAGAGGCAAGCAACCATTGATTATATATACGACTTAACTTATTTTAGAATTTCTACCAACGCCAGTGTCTTATTTTGATATATTGTATGTGATATTTTAATACTTGTAAATGAATTATAAATTCTTACCAATTATTGTATTTAGTTTTATTTTTTGTTTCTTTACTCGCTACTGACCGAGTTATTCCCCATTAACATGGTGGAGAAAATAATCTTTTCTGAAAGGAAATGAAATTTATAGTCTTTTCGAAAATGCCTGGAAATTTTAAGAATATAAACATGTATCGTTATATTAATAATTTAAAACTATCCAATTCAATACGTTTTTATAATATACCTAGTAATTTCCCGTTAACACTTGACCAACATTTTTTTTTTCTACAAAGTTAATTTCTATGCACGTTTTTTTAAATTTTAATAACGTCAGATATCTTCAAAGTAACATCTAATTTAAGCTACTTAATTAATATATAACCATTATTTAATGTGGACCTCTGGTTAGCTAGACGACTTCAATAACTTTACGAACTAATTCAAAAGTGTTCCACTTGAACCTTAGAAAAGACGTTTTGTTCTTTACCAAGGTTAAATCCATGTCTAGGACAAGCGCACGACATTGTAAGATTACTACTACGACCCTTGTATGGCTTCCTCGTAGGTACAATGTTACTCGAGGCATTATGTATAGAACCTTTATATATCGCTCAACCAACAATAATAAAACGTTTTCGTCGAATAACTTTTAAATTTATGACAATTTCGCTCAGTAGCACAGAATTCTCTAATATATAATAACAAATATACGCTAAGAGTACAAGGACAAATTGATAACTGGTCCCAAAAATGCAGTGATAGGTATTTGAACAAATCAAACGTTTTTGGTAGGTGGTCTACCACCTGAGTGAGAAACCACGTGAGAAAATCTTATCGTGGTAGAGCCACGCTGCAGCTCTTACTGGTTTCAGTATGAATGGGTCGGCTTGCCCGGGGTAGTACCACCATCTCATGGAAAACCGACGTGAAGTAACAGTGCTTGCATTGTTGCGTTTCGTTCAGTAAGTGAGAGCGCCGGAGGCCCATCTTCCCCAGCCCCCTCCCCTCCCTTCTCCTCTCCTCCTCCTCCAAATACAGGCTGGCAACAGACTTGCGACTCCCATGGTATTGCAAGTGTCTATGGACGGTGGTGACCACTTATCATCAGGTGAAACACTTGCTCGTTTGCCTCCTATGATATAAAAAAAACAGTAAGGATGTCAGAAAAAATTGGTATTACGGTTTTTATTCTTAACGAAATTTCTGTTCGCCTCATATCATTAATTTTCACATCCATAAAAATTGTAATCGCGTATTTTAACACTGAATTCAAAACTTTTCAAATTATGAAAATTATATTTATTGTGGATAAAGGGTTTGATCACCAAGAGTGTGGTACACCAAGAGTCTTAAATGCAGTTGACGGAACTAAAAATTCCTTGACGAACATTACAAGCCTTATCTTCAATTGGTAATAAAATTATAACCTGATATTGTCTAAGTATTTCATTACGCATCAATAATAATTAATTACAATTGAAATAATTTTAAATCATTATAATTTGGTAGCAAGAATATCAAGTTTCATGCAGACAGAGTAACAATTAATAATTAAATTTATGGATGTACATTCTACGAAGTATCCAATACATTTTTATCATATCATGGATATAGATCGAAAGGAATTTATAAGTAAACAACTACTTACAAATTCCTTGATAGATCGTTATAGTATTAGTGTAAGATGTCTTTTTAATCTGTGACAATTATCACATCCGTATCATAGATAATAATTATATCTTTAACCTGTGGTACTTAGTTAATGATTTTCCTAGAATTATTTTATTGCCATATCGTATTTAATTTAAAAGTCTAAAATATAAATCGGCTAATTTTTTAAATACATATTAATAAAACACTTTAATAATAATAACATTACGTAAGACTATAATTGATAGTCAAACGAGTGAATGACAATTGACCGATCTGTCATTTTAAAAATTTGATGAGTATGAAAATTAGACTTACTTTTCTTTTTAGACTCATAAAAATGTTATGCTTTTGATTAAAACTCTCAATTTTTTAAAGTAATTTAATGCTCAACCTTATTTTCGTTCATCCTTTTTTATTCGCTAATACTCAAATAACGCACGCGCAGAACGCCCATCGTCCAAAATCTCCCACCGCCATATTGAGAGAGGCAGACGTTGTATGAGTTGAGTGATTAATCGCGGTTAGTGCAATAATTTGAAGTGGAACATTGATCGTGCCCTATGGATATACATTTGGGTACGTAAAGTGAACAAAAGTGTGCCTACAAAGCATCTCTGTTTGTGCATCGGACCGTAGGAATAAGATCGTAACCTAGACATAGGCCGTTCTAGTTATCAGTAGATTACCTATCTATCGGCTATTTGCTCACAGTTTTAATCTTATTAGAACACACGTGTGGGGAATAGCCATAGGTTTCTCGAATCTAGTTACATTAACAAGATTATAAGATCGGTCTACAAGGTTCCACACTCGTATATAAACGGATATCGAAGTGTTTATGTCGGCAGTTGACAGAAGCGTATATGTATATGAGCGATCATAAGTCACCACACCCAGTGACCGGATTGTGGAGTTTAGTATTTGATAGTTTTTAGTTCGGATGGTTGTTCGCGTGTCGCGTCGGTATGTGTTGGTTATTGGTGATGTTCGTGAGCGCGATACCGTGAGTGTAATGTATATATAACTTCTAGGAGTGGTGTGCCTCGGTTGAAAGGCCTGCCGAAAGGACAGGGCTCCGCACACGGGGACGGTTTGCGGTTCTCCGCTTTGAGAAATCATGGAGTGCTGCATGTCAGAAGAAGCCAAAGAACAAAAAAGAATCAATCAAGAGATAGAGAGGCAACTCAGAAAGGACAAACGAGATGCCAGGAGAGAACTCAAACTTCTTCTGCTTGGTGAGTAAACTACAACACTTATATATTGAATGTGAAATCTGATAAAATCCCATAAACAAACTGATTGTGTCAGGCTTGTTTATTATCTTTACTTTTATATACACTGATATTTTATAAAAGTGAAAATTTGTAGATTAAATATTTTTTTATGTATTTTATGTGGTACTAACTAATATACATAATTATTATCTGTTAATTAATGCCAGTTATTTCATACTAACATTACATTCTAGTGTTATAACATTTAAAATAATATAATTATTATTATATTAAAAATGGTTACATGTACCTATTATGTATAGAATTTGATTTTTAATAACAGTTTATATTTACTTCGATAATATTTACCAATGCTTTAGGTGTATAGTTGATGATACTAGGTTAAAATAATAATACTACACACAACATTTCAGTAATCAACACCTAATAAATACATCTATTTATTAAGTGTTGTTTTATGCTTTATTTGCATCTTATAATCACTTGAGAAACATCTAAGATGAAGGTTCTAAAGGTTCATAGTGTACTTAATGTTAAGATCAATATTTATATTCAGGTTTTTCCTGGGGAATACAGTATAGAGTTCCTCAAGGGGAAAACAAATAGGTTATTTAAGGGTTGACAATGTGGAAGTACACCTTGTGGAAGTACCTTTGATGTTGCAATCGTCTATAGGCTGCGGTGACTGCTTAATATAACAGGCAGCCCGCATGATTGTTTGCTAACATCGTTGTATAATATATATATATATATATATATAAGCACCATTCCACATTAATGTTGCTTTATTTATATTGTTCCACTACTAATAGTGTTAATAATATTTCAAATTTCAAATCCAAATCATGATCTTTTTACCCTTATCCTTATAATTCTATAGGATATGTTTTCGTCTTCCACTCTCCCCTATCAGATATCATCTCAATATTCAAGGTATTAATATATACATGATTTTTCACACAGTATATCCATACCTTTTTCAGTCTTCCTTTACTCTTCTAACTATATAACTGCCCCTCCACATTCTACTCCACTAGTTATGAGAAATAAGTAATATATATTGGATTTATATATGAACATGATATTAGTGTTGAGGTGCTTGAGTGGCTTGACTAGTGGAATATTGATTTAATATCCACAGGTTTCAACTCCAGCATACATTAACTAATTCAAAACGATAACGCTACCAGCTGACTGTGAAGGCAACCTGATCCTGAGAAATGTTCTTGTAGCATTACAGTATATGGGAAAATTTAGAACTGTGGTTTTTGGGAGTTAAATTGTCAATACTTTGTGGGCTGTAGTGGTAATTATACCTATACCTGCCTTCGAGAAGCGTCCTGTGACCCTGTAGTGGGGTCTCCTACAGGCTCATACGATAATGTATATAATATATAGAAATTGATGTTGATATATCTAGGGTGTACAAACTACAACATTAATTGAGTGATTGCCATGTAAGTTGTCACACCTAAGTATTTCGGCATGCAGAGTATTTTTATACCAATCATTTTACTATAACTTGGCATTAGGTTTATAATACAGCATACCAACCTCTTTACCATTCGTCCCATTCTCATGGAGGTTTGTATGTGTAGATATTTTACATAGAAAATATTTACAAAATACTCAAATATTACACAATATTATGATATGTTTAAAAAGTTTTTTTTTCTCAACCTGCCTACGCTATTGTCCTAGCAAGGTCTTAACACCTTCACCGAACTACTAAGGTGAGCGCTTAAGGCACTCAGCCGATGTTTATAAAGTAATCATTAGCAGTGTTACTTAATCCACATCTATTAAAATTAAGATAATTTTCATCAAAATAAAACATCCCCTGGTTCCAAATTTAGTTCCATTTTGTATTCCGCCTCAAGTACATATATTTTCTGTTTAAACAATATATTATATTTATCCCTATAGATATTAATATAATATGTTATATCTGTGCCTTGACATTGCTATTTACTTATATTAACAAATGTATCTCATATACGTAAGAGTGATAAGGTATTTAGAATTAGTATTCATATTATAATTTTTTGTGAGAAAACAATTGAGTTTTTTTTCCAACTTACTATGTTATTGACCTAGTAAGGTCTCAACAGCTTCACCCGACTACCAAACAATTGAGGAATTACAATGATTCTACAATTATTGAATTTGTTTGTATTATTGTGCTGGGATATAGACTAAAGACTAATATTGTCTAATGTAATGTAATTAATTACCTATAAGATTTATTTCATGGAATAAATACTTATGGTGTTACAGTATCTACAATAATAAATCATTTTAATTTTATCAATTTCCTTAATTTCTTAACAATCTACTATAATTTCATCTATCATCCTGTCATGCCCCAATTAGGGTAAACAGAAAAGATGAAGTACCTTTTTATCTGTCTTTGCAAGGAACAACCTATTCTTGTTGATTTTATTTAACCTTTTATATATCCATGCCCCAGTACAAAATATCTCTTTTTTTTTCTTTTTTCTGGTGTCCATACATTTTCTACTTCAATCATAAATGTCAGTTTTGGTCAGCACAAACTATGATTTTTGTTCTATACATTCACATTGTAAAGTTTTATATCAATCCGTCAATTAGTTTTTGAGTTTATCGCGAACAGACAGTCGTGGCACCTCTGCCTCCTGTTAAAAGTCCTCACTTTTAATATGTAGTGATTAGGTAAATTTTATTGGTGTCAAACATACACAAGAATAACCACATATCATATTTGGATGTGATGCTTAATTTATCTGTGCTCGGTCTCTAATTCTGCTAGAACTACAAGCATATTTTAATTATAATTAATCACCACAAATCTTTGGAGGTTTAATGCGGAGTTCATAGTAAGTATAAGTTCATAAAAAACCCTACATGCATTTGTTTTATTTTCCTATTCTTAATTTGTTTTTACACTATTTCTACGGATTTGCAAAAAAAATATAATAACTAAGTAGATTCATAATTAATTAAATACACAACCACAGCTTTAAATTCACTCTTTACTTATACATTATTCATGAACAACAAATATATTTGATGATAAAATTATCTCACATTTAAGTATATATATTATATATTAAAAAAAAAGTCAGTATTATATTAAAATTCCTTTTGTGGTTGTAAGCTGTGACTATACTGTGCGTCTGTTTGTGTGAACTTACCATAGTATATGATAGGTATCTTTAGCATTACCATGGGTTAGCTAATTAAATTACTATAGAGCATTAAGTTGGCATGCATTAAATATACAATATTATTATATAACATTATCATTACATAATATAAACAAAGTCCCTTACCGCGTCTGTCTGTCTGTTCGCGATAAACTCAAAAACTACTGACCGGATTTTCATGTGGTTTTCACCTGTGGATAAAGTGATTCATGAGAAACATTTTGGTATATAATCTGTCAAGGATTTTTTTATAATCAGGGCAATCAGAGTGGGACAACGTCAGTTGGGCGCGCTAGTTATTATAACAACATAATGTTTGTAGAAGCTGAACTGAGATACCAGCGAACTCTTTCTCAAAATTATTTCATTGATACAAAGCTATATTCTCCCAAAGCACCAGAAGCTATATTTTATTTTTGTTTTTAGTTACGTTGTATTTAATTCTTATAAAGTCGCAGGCTGTTACTAGTGTATAATAAAGGATTGAAATATTCTTAAGTCTATATATCAACTGCCAAAACATAGTACAGGGAAAATGTGTTCACTGGTTCTAAATGATGTCATTTTTTTGCAAAACTAAAGTAAAAAAAAGTTACAAAAATGTTGTTCCCAAACCTGGATATGTGTAGTGTTATCTAAATAGGATGTTCGGATTTGATATATAATACATACATGTATTGATAACTTTATTATTATAAACTCAGATATCTAAACCTATTCCGTGTTATTACAAAAAAGTTTCCAAATAAATGCACCGCGCTCGCCCGAGGCAAGTTCGCGTTATCCTTTTTCACAAGTCTAACCTAACGTAACTAAAGCGAGACAAAATAGCAAGATGGCGCACATTCAGCGACCGCTGTGCATTTAATATGAGAACTTTTTAAAGCCAGGGTTAAATGCGTATATAGCTTTTTTGTAATAACACCGATTTAGTTTATTATATTATTTATACGGATAGACAAATTATAAAATACTAGCGGGCCCAGAGGACGTTGTTCCGCCCTGATAATAAAAAAAAACCTTGACAAATTATATACTTAAACCTTCCTCATGAATCTCTTTATCTACTGGTGACAACCGCATGAAAATCCGTTCAGTAGTTTTTGGGTTTATCGCGAACAGACAGACGGACAGACGTGGCATAGGACTTTATTTTATAATATGTAATGATGAATATACGATTTATGCATTTTAACCAGACAGTATTTCATACATATACACATACTCGTACATACATTCGACAATTGATCTTTATCTATATAGAGGAAATTATTTTAAGATAATAATAAAGTACTAGCGGGCCCGGCGGACGTTGTCCTGCCTTGATAATAAAAAAATCCTAAAAGTCAACCGCAGCGCCATCTACCGGGTCCATTTGTCAATCTAAACCACTCGGATCAACTAGAATACGCACACAAAATTTCATTTTTCATTTCATTTTTGGAAGAGTTCAATGACATACACACGTACAGAAGAAATTTATATATAAAGATAATAATAATACGTACGTACGTATAAAAACATTAATACGTACTATTTTCATTAACGTGGTAAAATCGATATCTTTATCTGGCGTAACAAAAGAGTTATTTATCACTGCTACCCGTTAAAAATATATCACCGCTATAATACGGTGTAGTCCGGTGAAGCTGTTAAGGACCTTGCTAGGTCAATAGCTTAATCAATTCGAGAGAAAAAAAAAAGCTATAATAACACATAGGTAACACGGGATTGCACGAGAATACAGCTCGAACGAGAATACACCGAACCTATCGCATACGGAAACAGTTCGATGCACAAGCTCTGTCTTCCTGTCCGCTTTAATAAATCCATCTTGGTTCAGTATAAACAGAGAGAAGAAACGAATGAATGAAAATTAATGAACGAAGCATCTTTATTGAAAACAGAACAGTGTACTGAATGGAACGTCAAGCTAAATGTCATCCACCAACTGAAATTGGCCATGTACAATTTTTAATCGTGGGGTACACAACCATAGGTAATCTTCTAGAATAAAAGCGTTATGTATGCACTACGCACTAAATATATTGTCGTGCGAGCATGGACCACATAGCCTCGACGAACTGCGCGTAACTATAATGGACACTGCGCTAAAAAAAGACAGGGTCGGTACTAACCTAAGTTCCAAACGCTCTAACAAGATTGACGAAGATTCGTTTAGAGGTCCGTTTAGAGGATTTCCGCGTCATGTCCTCGTTGCCTATCTGTATTTTTAATAGCACCGCAGTGATGACACACAGCGCAGTGGATTCCTGTGGGCGATACCGTGCAAGTACGTATGTGCCCTACCCCCGCACTAAGGCGGGGAAATACTACCTAACACCAACGAATATGTGACTAGTAGTATCAAATTACTGATATATTGTGTCAAATGGATCTCAGACATTTAATTGAAAGAGTCCTTACACGGTAACATTTAAAAATAATAATAATTCATATGCACTATGTAATCTAAGTCCTAGTGCTTTGAACCCTGGCATGTATCAACGAATTTTTCGGAATTCGCGTACATTTACCAATTTAAATTGGTAACACTATCGGCTGACGGTGAAGGAAGACATCGTGAGGAAACCTGAGCCTGAGGAATGTTCTTATAGTTACTATGTGGGAAAACATGGAACTTTGGATTTCTCAGAACTTAAAATCGCCAATAAATCGTGGGCTGGCGTGGTGATTATCTCCATATATTCCTTCTGGACTGAGGCCTATGCAGTGGGTCTCTTAGTGGCTGATGATGACGAAATCTATCAAATCTTCTGTACATTTAGTGCAACAAGGCATATATGTTGACACATGTATGTATGTATACACATGAATTAATTAAAATAATTGTGCCATATCGGGTTAGTTATTTAACATAAACAATAGACTATTTATCTCTTATCAGTAAGGGAAAATAGAATGATTAATGTTTTTATGTTACTTGACAAAAATTAACGGTTCTAAAATTATAGTAACTGTGGGGTTCCACACGCGTGGTTTCTTTTTATCATGTGTTAAAAAAATACCTTTGGCGTTACTGTTCACGTTAGTAATATTATAGTATACAAGCTACAAGGATCTGCAAGAAAAAGTGTTGAAATGTCATCATTACCTTTTTCAAAGTATGCGTTGTAACTCATTTTATCATATACATGGAACAAGCTTAAAATTAAGAATTAATATTCGTTTCATTGATTTATATGTAGATATATTTTGAGATTTTGGCGGGACCTCAGTCTGTACCGTAGTGGCTTTTATATTTTATTCATAATCTTGTGTTATTTTGCTCTATATTTTGTAATATTGGTGACATTTTTACGTCATCATCATCATCATCATCTCAACCTATAGTCGTCCACTGCTGGACAGCGTACGGCTCTGTGCCGCCTGTAACCAACGGCTCCCCGCGACCTTTATAATGTCATCGGTCCATCTGGTGGGGGGCCGTCCCACGCTGCGCTTTCCGGTGCGTGGTCGCCACTCTAGGACTCTTTTTGCCCCATCGCTCATCAGTCCTTCGAGCTATGTGCCCTGCCCAATTCCACTTCAACTGTGATATTCGGTGAGCTATGTCGTTAACTTTACGTTACGTTGTTAACGAGTACATATACCTAGGACAAACTATTCGACTCGGTAGGTCCAACTTCGAGAAAGAGGTAAATCACCGAATCCAACTTGGTCGGGCAGTGTTTGGGAAACTCAGAACTGTTTTCTCTTCCTTAATACCCCAGTGCTTGAAGACTAAAGTCTTCAACCAATGCGTGTTGCCAGTGATGAGTTACGGCACTGAGACGTGGCCGCTAAATGTGGGCCTCATAAGACATTTTACGTAATGAAGTTCAATTATTGTATACAAGTGGATGTGATATAATACCACTGAATGAATGCAATGAATGAATGCATGAATTCTGAGATGTCACAAAAACTCCGTGGATAGTTTTAAACCGTCTTGTTAGAACATTGAAATAATCACATAACACTTATAGTATTATTACATATTCGACAATGGCAGTAATAACCTAGATGGCTAGTTGCCGAAAATAAAAAAAGTAGATATATTCAATGGAGTGCTATATTCGGTATTTAAGCTATTATTAGAAAATTACTTGAAATTCTGGTTTATGTTAATATAAAAAAAAAGACCGACAACTAATGAACGTAATATACAAAGTGACATATGTCGACATTGGAAAGGCCAATTATTGAGTAACATGCAATGTTTGACAATTAGCCTTTCCACTGTTGATATGATGGTGTATCTATATAGATAAATATCTTAGGGCAAGGTTTTTTTTTTATAAGAGAATATACTGGAAAATCGTACGGAAAAGTGACTACTTGCGTTAAATAAATTTCCACATAAAAATTGAGAGAAGAGTCCGAGAAAAGACAATAGACAGATCTACAGAAGTGTTGGTAGAGTTGACATACTAACGTTCAGTGGCCATTTTATTATTATTATTTTAACCTCTTATCAAAAATGAGAAGTATTTAGAATCTATCCATTCATCAACTCAATCTGTAATATTTGGATAACAATAGCATGTGTATTACAAAAAAAAACATACTATCGCTACTAAATTATGAAAACGGCACTTGTAGGTGGTAGAGCCAAGCTGAAGCTATTACTGGTTTCAGCATGAATGGGTCGGCTCGACCGGGGTAGTACCACCCTCTCAGAGAAAACCGACGTGAAGTATCAGTGCTTGCATTGTTGCGTTTCGTTCGGTCAGTGAGAGCGCCGGAGACCCACCTACCCTCCCCTTCCCTTTCCTTCTTCCCTTCCTCTCCCCTCCCCCGACACAGGATGGCAACGCACTTGTGTCTCCCCTGGTGTTGCAAGTGTCTATGGACGGTGGTGATCACTTAACATCAGGTGACCAATCTGTTCGTATGCCTCCTATAGTTTAAAAAAAAACTTTGTTCCATACTAATGTGATAATGTTTTGACCCACTATAAACCATTACAGACACATTTTTTTATATAACCGTTATTGTTTCATGTAAATTTTCAACTCGACTCGCATGTTTAGATGTTATGAAGTGTCTAACTATTGTTTAACCTCCATGGTCATGTTATAGAACAAGGGATTTGCGGACAGCCCTGTTCCAGTTGATAATAACTTTTACTGGCGCTATTAAACCTATCTGCGACATATTTAATGACATGTTGACTTTTTCGATCACACAGTTTACGAAGGCTGAGAAAAAAGTTTGAATGACTTTTCTTGTTTCATTATGTCAGGGATTCCTAAACTGTTTTTGGCGAGTGAAGGGGCTGACGGAACCGTGTAAATAGAACCCACCAGGAATATGCGGTGTAAATAAAGTGAGAGTATAAGCAGTTGGTGACCTTGTCTATAAATAAATAAAATAACTAGAAACCCAAATAAAAGCCTCGACTGACCTGCAACTCAGCACCTTATACCGAGAAACGACGTCTCAGGCGAAATGTGGTGTCTGCGGATTCTCCCAAATATCTCCTCAAGCGGACGGTGTAAATATTATAATACTGCGATTCTTCCAATGCGGACACCATATAATATTTCAATGCGTTCAGATAATATATATTTTAAAGCGGTGTAAAAGCGTTGCGGAGTGATATACGTTGCGATGTAATATATCGGAGAATGTCAAAAGATTTTATTTGTTCTTTTTTCTTCTTTTTTGTCACACTGACATCCATGCAGTTCCTACCTAATGCGTCTGCATACTCCGAACTCGATAAATGAGGTGCAGGCCAGAAACACATCTCATTATCTCGAGCGCAGCTATTAAATTTATTTATAAGAGGCCAACCACTTTACTGGTTTCAGCATGAATGGGTCTGCTCGCCCGGGGTAGTACCACCCTCTCATAGAAAACCGACGTGAAGTAACAGTGCTTGCATTGTTGCGTTTCGTTCGGTCAGTGAGAGCGCCGGGTACCCACCTCCCCTCCTCTTCCTTCCCTAATCCTGCCCCCCAAAGGGTGGCAACGCACTTGCGACTCCTCTGGTGTTGTTAGTGTCCATGGACGGTGGTGATCACTTAATTTCAGGTGACCCATCTGTTCATTTGCAACCTATAACATAAAAAAAAACCAGCAAGAGACCCCTTTTCCAAAATGAACTGATACCTCAGACCTTCATAGGCAAATTACTTAAAAATCCCAATTTTTTTTTTGATTGATATAAACTACTTACCAATTTACCATCTAGTGCGTACTTATGCACATTTGTCCAACCAATGATATAATGAAAAAGCTGTAAATACGACATAAGGGCATCGACAGCGCCTTGTTAAAATTTGGCTAGCTAGCTTACTTTTGACGGCTGGCCCGTCAATCCGCCCGTATCAAAGAAACATATAACTATTTCTTTTTCAACACCGATATTGAGAATATGCCATCTTACATCCACACTTTATCTAAGACAGTGTGGCGTTACAATATCACTTTAAGTACGTGTGCGTTATCATGTCATTTGTTTTGTCAAAATATCGTGCTCATCATTGCGTTTATCGACTTTTTGAGTTTTGTAAAAGCACAACAATGATATTTCCTACTAAATATTAGTCATTCTTATAACAAGTTGGTACACAAAACACAACTTATACAGTATCTTGAAGATTTAAAATAAGAACTTGTGTTAATTGATAGGGGTCGATTTTTAGACCACGGCGATCCCCACAATCAGTTTTTGTTTATGTCCATCCCTGGGAAACCACGGATATCGATCACTTTGTCTATACCCCTGTATTATCTGAAAATCACGCAAAATATGCGTGCATATATGTTGAGTAGCGGAAATATATTCCGTGCAAATTTCGTACCTAACGTATAAATTATAAAGATAGTATGTATTTATATAATTTACAACTGAACAGTATTAATAAATATGCATTTATAGTAATACCTGATAAAATTATTAATATCACAGTGCTTTTAGCAATCAGTCACTGTACTAAGTCACACGAATTACTTATTTGTACGGCCTACAAATCATGATATAGATTTGAATGATTTTTTAAATCATAATTCAAGAAATTGATTAATTACAGGATTAATGAACACAAATTACTGCGTGATTATTATTTTTTTGTTATAATTATGAAATGTGATAATAAATATTTGACTTATGAAAACATGAATACTGTTAAAATCTTCTCTATGTTCAAATAGCTATAAAAAATGTCATGGGATCGGTAGATCATTCTAGAATTGTACATGTTTCATCGCCATCTAATGGCTACTTACACAAATAAACAGATAGCATATAACCTCCTTCATGATAAAATACTAAGGTGTGTGGACTCTCATGGTGATATGCCAAACAGTGATCGAGTTCATTGAGCTCAGATATACCAACGTTCATTTAATATCAGTGAATCATAATTAGAAATGCTTTAAAAATTACCATCTATATTTTTTAATGAAAGTATCGAATAAGTAAATTAAGTAACCATATTATTAATTCTTACTAATATTGTAAATAAGAATGTGATGGTGTTTCGCTTTCACGACTTCACTACTCAGCCGATCATCATGAAATGACATTTTCATACCTTTCATTAAAAAAAGTACTGTTTCCGAGGTATAGATCAAATCTACACGAACGCGAGCAAAGCCGCCAGCGAGACCTAGTATTTTATATTATTTTAAAACACGAAGAATTTGTAGCTCGATTTCGCAATGCTTACAAAGTTTGTGTGTAATGTGCTGTTATAAATAGGTACCGGCGAGTCCGGGAAGTCTACATTCATCAAGCAGATGAGAATCATTCACGGGTCCGGCTACAGCGACGATGACAAGCGCGGCTTCATCAAACTCGTCTACCAGAACATCTTCATGGCGATGCAGAGTATGATACGCGCCATGGAACTCCTCACAATACAATATGGGAATCCGTCCAATGCAGTCAGTATATATTCAACATTGCAATATACTAAATAAATAATAGGGGTGTGCTAATCATGCTCGAATTGAATATTCGAATCATTTTAACACATCGAATAATTCGGATATTTTTAAAATAAGGAAGAATTATAAAATTCTTAGTTATAGGAAAAGATACAATACCTCCTAATTATTTATTTTTTGCATAACTTCAAATAAATAATTTTATAAGATAAACAGGAAACTTTCTTATTTATTATAATTTTTCAAACTAGTTTAATTAAAATTCCTTTAACTAACAGACGAATCTATTGAACTAATTTTGTATATTAATAATTATTTAGTATTTGATAAATATCTAATTAGTTTAAATCATCAAAATAGTTTCAAGTTATGCGCATAATTAAAATTATTTGAATAAATCGAATAGTTGGAATTATTCGTTTATTCAATATGTTCGATTCGAATTATTCGGTTCAATTCGCTATCGAATAATTCGATTGTTTGCACTATCCTAGTAAATAATAATGAACATATTAGATTATAAAAGTATGTGTTCTGTATACATATAGATAGACGAAGAAAAAATTGTTAACAATATCCTCCTCCTGTATTTCCTTACCGAATATCTTTATTATTATTTTTTTGTTTAGATATATTGTAGCGATTGTCTTAGTTGATAGCGTGCTCGGACACAGCGTCAATGGGCGGTGCGAATCATTGCAACTGATTCGGAGCTTCCGCTGAAGGAGAACATCGTGACGAAACTACAGCATGGTGATAGGGGTATTTCTAAATCCAAACAAAATGCTCCAACCCTCGCTGACACAATTTTTCCTAATTGACTATTTGCGCGGCCGCAACACCAGTAATAGCTTCAGCGTGGCTCTACCACCTATGATGGTAACATTTTTTTCCGTGTAGGAAGTTTTTGTGATGTGATATGACATAAAAAAAACGTCGTCATTTAACCTCAAATGAGATTGTGGTTAAACACTAACACCTATGGAGTATAGAAAATGTCATAACCTATGATTAGTTTTAGTGTTATCAAGAAAAAAAAATGAAAATATTTTTTTTTCCTTTATATCTCGATTATTTACAGTTTATAGTCAAAAGTATATGTATAGTACAAATAATTATATATCTATAATACATTAAGAAATCTGTAACTTTATTTAGTTTGAAATTGGACCACTGCAAGACGAAAAGTCTGTATAAATCACTGTAGTTATACGTAACATTTTCGTCATATTCGTACTTGTCTCTTAAATCATTGATATGCATTACAATCAATCACATACAAATTCCACCATAAGCAGATTGATTTTTGTCCGACTAACTCTTGAATTACTCATTATCATTAAGTTTTTTTTTTAAATTAGGTTAACAGGTAATGAGAAAAAAATGCCCGACTATAGTCTGTCAAATATGATTTTAAAAAATTATTGCTTCTATAGCTTACAGAGTACGATCGAAATTACAGGAAAAGGCGGAGTTGATATCATCGATCGACTTTGAGAGTGTAACAACGTTTGAGAGCCCGTACGTCGAGGCAATCAAGGCTCTGTGGTCTGACTCTGGTATACAGGAGTGCTACGACCGCAGGCGAGAGTACCAACTCACCGACTCTGCGAAGTAGTAAGTATTATATCACTGTACACGAGCTTAGATTGTACATTTAATTTCGTTAATTACAATACTTAAACAAATATTACTGAAAAAAATAAGTTTATTTACAACTAGCCTCTGCCCGCGACTTCGTTCGCGTGGAATAGTTACTTTGAGCTGACGATAACATGCAGCGAAAGCATTAAAGAGGAAAATAACCCCGATTTTGAAATATTCTTCAATGGTGTTCCGCTCCTAATGTTCTTAGCGTGACGATATATAGCCTTCCTCGATAAATGCGCTATCTAGCACTTCAAATTTTTTTCAAATCGGACCAGTAGTTCCTGAAATTACCCCCTACAACGTCACAAACTCACAAACTTCACCTCTTTATAGATATAATATTAGTATAGATTAATGTTTTTAGTATTCCCGGAAACAAATACTTGTTTCATATTATATCCAGAGTAAACAAATTAAATCAAAAAAAATAATTAGTTTAGAGCCTTATAAGGCACTTATGAACGTCAAAAGTCCCACCGGTTCGGAAAACAACCTAGTCATCGAGAAGAACCGGCAAGAAACTCGATCGAGTACATCTTTTTAATATATATATTTCCAATACATCATACAACCGTTGTTAGTGGATGCACAGACAGGAGTCAATTCCAGACATCACCATCGTTCACATATTTATCCACTCTATAATAGCCTTTTGACATCAAAACCCGCTTTACGTGGCGCTTGAACTTACAGTCCGGCAAATCGGTAACATGCTTTGGGACTTTATTGTAAAACCTAAAACTATTACAGGTTTTGCTAAGTTTGAAACAAGGGACGACCAGTTTGTTACAGCTTCTAGTATTTAGATTATGCCGGTCTTTTACTAAATGCAGATTTTCAAAGTTTTATCATTAAATTATCAAAAACTAGTCACTGCCCGCGACTTCGTTCGCGTGGAATACCTACTTTGGGCTAACACAAACACGCAGCGGAAGCTCTCAACAGGAAAAAAAAACCCTGATTTTTTAAACATTATTCATTGGTGTTCCGCTCCTAATGTTCTTAGCGTGATGATATATAGTCTATAACCTTCCTCGGTAAATGAGCTATATAATACTGAAATAATTTTTCAAATCGGACCCCTAGTTCCTGAGATTACCCCCTACAACGTCACAAACTCACAAACTTTACCTCTTTATAGTATTAGTATAGATGTATTGGGAGGGTAGAGTTAGATACCGAATTCCTGGAACTTCGATTTTAATTATTCGCGAGGTCTTATATTATTATATTGCTCGAACTGTCCGTTTTTGTCATAATTTAAGCCTGATTACCTGTGTAACTACTGATGTAACAACAGACAATATAAATTAAATATTTTTGTTCTAATTATTGACGATTGTTGTTTGTTATTAAAATTACTTATACACGAGTTAAATTAGATATATATATTGTTCTAACAATGATATTATGATTTATGACAGAATAGGACAATACTATAAAGAGTGACGTAATCAATTGTATTCTCTGTTTATATGATATATAATTGAATTTTTAACGCGTGACCATTCTTCCTAAACTTATCATAACAGGAAACTCCCTTGAAACTAGTATAATATTAATGATTCATGTTATTAATATCTAATTATTCTACCCACCACATTGAAAATTGTTTTAATAAATATAATGTAAACTTTGAACATATTTATTCTTGGATGTTACTCAATGCGTAAATTCTGTAATTTGATGTGCAAAATGCAACTACATACCGGAAAATCAGATTTACATTATAGTGAAATAGTATAAGAAATCTGTTTGGAAGTAAAATGAAGCGGAAGAAGAAGTAAGACTTTAAGGAATTGTTCTATATTAATTGTGTAATAAATACACCTATTACCATAACAGTCTACATGCTACCGTGAAATAACTACATATAAACCATAACAACATAAAGCCATCGATCACTTATGGAGATTAGGACTGGCTTAATTTTTAGACTTTTTTATATTATATAGATCTTGGCAATTGGACCGTAATTTTGTCTAATATTATATGACGATATTGTCTAAGTTGATAACACACTAAGTCTAGAGAGTTGTCGGATCATACCGACAATGTTTGCCGCCATATTCTGTACTAAAGGTTGGTAGTGGTGCTACCGCCATTTATTAGAAAATCACTGCCACCAATTTATGGTGTCGTAGTGATGTTTTCCATTACCAAAACTCCAGTTCTTTGTAGGAGATGAACCTACATTGATCAATCCGATGTTCGAAAACACTACCGTTGAGTTATCTTCAATTGAAAAGCTATATAATTTTGATAGAACCTAAAAGGAGATAGTATAATAAGTATGAGAAAAAGAGATTAAAGTAATAATAATTGGTAACGATTTCTCTTGCCATTTATAATAAAGTAATAATAATTGGTAACTATTTCTCTTGCCATTTATAATAAAGTAATAATATTTGGTAACTATTTCTCTTGCCATTTATAATAAAGTAATAATAATTGGTAACTATTTCTCTTGCCATTTATAATAAAGTAATAATATTTGGTAACTATTTCTCTTGCCATTTATAATAAAGTAATAATAATTGGTAACTATTTCTCTTGCCATTTATAATAAAGTAATAATATTTGGTAACTATTTCTCTTGCCATTTATAATAAAGTAATAATATTTGGTAACTATTTCTCTTGCCATTTATAATAAAGTAATAATAATTGGTAACTATTTCTCTTGCCATTTATAATAAAGTAATAATAATTGGTAACTATTTCTCTTGCCATTTATAATAAAGTAATAATAATTGGTAACTATTTCTCTTGCAATTTATAATAAAGTACTAATATTTGGTGTATATTTCTCTAGCAATTTATGATAACGTAATAATAATTGGTAATTATTTCTCTTGCAATGTATGTTCCGCTACTTTCGGGACGCTGTTTAATTTATTAATCGAGTGCATCAACAGACACCTCTGCTATTGTTTGTAGGCAATTTGGATGACAGAAGGAATTTCTAATGATTATTACAATGATGAAAAGGTTACAAGATTACGCGATATCCGTACACTACTTTGATTGGCTTACTGTTTTTATATCTTGATATTCGTTAAGAAAAGAATTTTCCATAGCTATTTGCAGGAGATTGACCGCGTAGCGGCACCAAATTACTTACCAACCGAACAGGACATCCTTCGTGTAAGAGTTCCCACGACCGGCATTATAGAGTACCCGTTTGACTTGGAGGAAATACGATTTCGGTAAAACATATATACATATGGACGTATGTTTTATGCATGTTCCGCTTTCAGTGTTGCATTTGTGGGTATAATATTCTTACAGAACTCTTTACTGCAGTTTCGTGGACAAGAAGGGGGTCATTTCTCATAGTTGTGGTCATGCTTTATTTAGGTTTGGTTACTGGCATTGCATGAACTTTTCAGTTATTTGAGTGATTTGGCGAGAATCGAAAAGGCTGATTATTTACCAACCGAGCAGGATATTCTACGAGCCCGACAACCTACTACCGGTATACTTGAATATCCTTTCGATCTCGATGGAATCATATTTAGGTATGCCTCCGAGACATTGTGCTGCACTCGTTTAGATTCCCTGTATAATAACGCTCTAGAAATAATAGATATTATAATAGCTGCTAGTTATTTTTTAATTTATTGAAAGTAACAAATGCATATAACGCTTTTACACGAAAAAATAACTGAGATGACTTGGAGTATTTTGTCCTGGGATAAAGAAATAAACACTACGGGCTATTCAATATTTTATGGTAATGTTGCTCAAAACTTTTTACTTCTAATTTCCGCCTGCGGTTTCGCTTGCTTGGACTATAAGTTTTGTACGGCTTTTCAAGTATGAATGTGTATATATTAATTACTATGTACTTAGTTTAAATGGACAACATTACCAAAAGAAAGTCAGAATTCATTAAAGCACATTTCCTTGTATACCATGGTAGTGCTTGTACTGTCTGTTGCTAAAATCACTATTTCGCTTTTACATCTGTCCATATAATTAAATGACCATAAAATACTTTAAGCATGAACGTGTATATATTGCTATGTACTTAGTTTAAATGGACAAAGTTACCAAAAAAAACAGATCTTAAAAATAATTTTGTCATACAAACTTTCCTCTCTCATAGTCTAAGGAGCTAAATGAATTTTGAAAAATGTTATGTATGTGTTCAATTTAATATATCGATGAGTATAAATACCAAATTTTAGATAAATGTAATCCGAACAATCTTCATTTCCCATACATAATTGGCCTCCCCATTTCACACTCTTAGGTGTTGAATTTATATCTCATTTGAAATCTCTTTATAAATTATATACTCAACGTTCTTCCCAAATTACAGATATTAAAAACTTCTTATTTTTCTTATGTATAATTTATTATTACTAAATACTTTGGGCTGGAAAATAGTGAGTCAGTCGGTACATTGGTTTCCAAGTTTTGTCCTTTGAACGTCGTGTATAATAAATACCTGATTATCTTTCTTATTAGGTAAATTATAAACATTGATAATACATTTTAGATTATGTTTTTCACTGAAAGATTCCCGCCCACTGTGAGTCATCTACACCGCACATTCTGTATCACTACTAATATTACTAAGCTTGCAATGCAACGTAGTATCACAATTTCTTGACTAATGCTATAATCTACCTATATTGCAAATTACAAATGGCTTCAATGCTTGCTATATCATATTAAGTATACCTCATAATTCTAATTAATTTTAATTGTTTTATTTTGACCTAATCAGAGATCGAAACACAAAAAAAACACTATAGATATTCGCTACTGAATACTCCCTTGCTCATAGTTTGCAGTTAAATTCGAATCATGCGAACTTTCTAGGTGTTATAAGAATTGGGTCATACGTATTTGAACAGTTTTAACGGTTAAAACCCCAAGTATATATTTCTCGAAAATTTACAACTCCGTATACTCTTAAACCGATACGCAATCTTATCGAGTTATCATGCATCGACACGATATGACAGGATAAAATAATCGAATTTAGGAATTTTATTTTATTGATAGCGCTCATCATAGTGTTTGCAATGAACCTGCATTGCTTGTTTAGCACCTTTGGCCATACTGAGAATAAAACTTTTTGACTCTCATGGGTAGACATTTATTGCTAACTAACGCTGCTTCCATTGATAGAACTAAATGTGTTTATTTAATAACCTGTCAATAAATGTTCACTGAATATTAGCCAATTCATTTTATAGTCAGCCATACATTTAAAAAAAAAATACAGGTTTGAAACAATTATTTACCCCTAGATATCTTATAAATCTTGCAATGTAATTACAAATCCTCCATAGGTTTATATTTTAAATGGGTATTAACGTGTCCTTTAAGAAATTTTATTTGATTAATTTAAAGAAAAATAGTTAATTCATTTTTCTTTGATGTATGATACGATTCAATCAATTATAACGAATTAAATTACAATAATTATTATTTGAAATTCAAACAAAATTGTATAAAGAAACTAAGTTTTGCACGAGGTTGCACTCGCATTAATCTAAATTTGACCTATCTATTGGGAACAGTACCGTTTTCTGTATATAAGATGGTGGAAGGGTACCCTACATGGTTTTGTCTAAACAAACTCACATTCGCGTTTATAATATTAGTAAAAATATGTTGGAATGTAATGTCATTGTCGTCCATTTAAGGTATGATATTAGATCAGCACATACTTTGTATTTGTTCATATTTCTATAGAAATGGTATTTAAAACCCGTAATATATAAAAAATGGGCAAAAATGTGTTATTAATATATCTTTAGAATGTCAGCGCTTTACTATAAATCAGTCATTAAATTTTAAAATGAGTCAAATTCATAATTTCGTCGCTTATATGAGATCTTTAATTTTTTATAGATTTTCAGTCTTTATTCACTGTGAACAAAGTCCAAATTATGTCGTTCATAAGTTTTATAGTTTAATTCTATGGTATTCCTACTTTACATGTGTTTAAAATATGAAGATATATAAAAAAAAACTTTATATCATATGATCGGTTAATATTGGATTAAGCTCATTTTAAAATGTACAGACTCATATGTATAACGAGGTTTATTTGAATCCAAATCTAATTTATAATATCTCCTACAGAATGGTAGACGTCGGGGGCCAAAGATCCGAGAGAAGGAAGTGGATCCATTGTTTTGAAAACGTCACATCTATCATATTCTTAGTAGCCCTTAGTGAATATGATCAAATTTTATTCGAATCTGAAAATGAGGTAAGAAATTCACGTTTATTAATTTAATGTAATAAAATTATATACTGCCATTAAGTCAGAAATTGTTGTTTCTTTTTATGTCATTTTTTTTATAGTAACACGGCAAAATGACTGCACTGTGCCTGATGGTAAGCACAGTACAATCCAAAAACAATGGCGACCACCAAGTGACACACTATCCATCGCCGGTCGCCGTTGTCATGCCGGCCTGCGAAAAGCTGGATATGCACAGGCTGATCCCGAAACGCGACCCGCAGAAGCGAATCACTATGACGGGCTTTTTCGCCATATACATGGTGGTTGCGACCCAGTCAGGCTGTAAAACCCTACCACTCCGCTATCGCCATTGCCTCGTTCGTTATTCAGCAGGGTGCACCACGTGCAGGTGAGGTTGGCTTGGATGTCTCAAGTCTTAGATGTTATTTGACACCCCTTACACCCCAAACACATAGGTGGCAAACGGACAGGTGGGTCCTGATGTAAACACCTGATGTTAAGTGATCACCACCGTCCATAGACACTTGCAACACCAAGTTCTCGAGTCGCAAGTGCGTTGCCAGCCTGTGTTGGGGGAGTGAGAAAAGGAAGGGGGAGGGGAGATGGGTCTCCGGCGCTCTCACTGACCGAACGAAACGCAACAATGCAAGCACTTCACTTCACGTCGGTTGTCTATGAGAGGGTGGTGCTACCCCGGACGAGCCGACCCATTCATGCTGAAACCTGTAATAGCTTCAGCGTGGCTCTACCATCTACAAAATGTATATTTTTTCTAGTTTATCTAAATATGTTTTACTTTTGCTAGACGATACAAAGGTTTGATCATGCCGATATGGATAATTAAGCGTCAACAATACCTATTATTTTATTAATACCTATATATAGGTAACTATAAAAAAAAGTTACATTTTGCGCAGATTCTTAACTTATGAAACTACATTATCTGAACCGAAAAAAAAATGTAGAGTTACAATAATAGCTGAAAATTTATTAGAAATCAAAAAAATATGTTCAGTTTCAAGCCGTATGCATATTTTTTTTTTCAAAATTTGCTATACTTAACATTCAGTTAAAATTCGTAAAACTATTAACATATAGTTTACGTGAAAAATATAAACTTAGTACAGTGATTTCTCCAATTAGAATAAACAAATAACTGTTCACTGAAATTATCATGGGTTTTCCCGGTGATTAAGCTTGGGTATTCCATGATGATTTAGTTTTTAACCATAAATACAACATTTATATTACATAATATTATAGACATAATATTAACTTAATGATCCAACTTGTCTTAACATTTGGATGCAAATTTGTTAGTGCTTCCACTATAGACGTCCTTAATACAAGAAATAATTCCTCTATAGATATTTTTAGAGAATCTGTGTATAAAAAGGGCGAAGATAAAACAATCGAGTACTCATTTTCTTCTCTGTTCTTCAAGCGATTTTATTTAATTTATTTTTTAAAACGGACTTTTTTTTCCATCGACGACACGAAGTCTTAGTGTTAAGTCACTATTCGTCCATACTTCACGATGCCTTAAGTCTAGTAATTTACGATACTTGTCCACTCTTTGGCAAAAAATGTCAGTGATAGTGAAACTTAAAAATATATACAGTTATCGTAGAATTTCGACCACTAGTTATTATAATATCCATATAATAACACAAAGAAAATTACGCGTTAGTTTATGATTAAACCCTGGACAGTCCAAAACCATAAATATCTAAGCTCCATACAAACGAATGTAGACCTCGAGGCACAGATCAACAAACTGTTGGCAGCGTACACTTAAAAAATACAAATCATAAATAAACATAAAATCGTAACCTATAATCTATACATATAATAAGAATGTAGATCTAACGCGAATGTATTTTTTAGATTTTTGTAAAAAAAAAATTATTTCCGGTATCTAGGAATAAGTAATCAATTTTTTTAATTTTTTAATTTTAAATCATTTTTGGAAACGTCTATCTATCTATTTGTTTGAACACGCGTCATCGCTGAAGTACGGGGTTCATGATAAAACCTTTTGAAGAAAATTCGAGTAACATTTTAGTTGATTAAAATCGATTCAGTCTATCAAAAGTTATTGTAATTATAATGACGAAGCGACTTAATTATTACGTGAGAAAATCTTATGGTGGTAGAGCCACGCTGAAACTATTACTGGTTTCAGCATGAATGGGTCGGCTCGACCGGGGTAGTACCACCCGACCCACAGAAAACCGACGTGAAGTAACAGTGCTTGCATTGTTGCGTTTCGTTCGGTCAGTGAGAGCGCCGGAGGCCCACCTCCCCTCCCCTCTCTTCTCTCCTCTCCCTCTCCCTCCCTTAACCCTTACTCCAAAGGGTGGCAACGCACTTGCGACTCTTCTGGTGTGGTTAGTGTCCTTGGACGGTGGTGATCACTTAAAATCAGGTGACCCACCTGTTCGGTTGCAACCTATGACATAAAAAAAAGTAGGTAGTAGGTTTTCTGTAGACTCTTGGTCCGCACCTTTTTTTTTTGCTTTCGTTTTATTTATTGTGCAAGTCAAAGTCGTATCTGTGAGCAACTATTGCCTGTTTTTTTTTTAAATTATTATTTTATATATTTATTTGTTTATTTTTATGATTTCATTTGACTATTAACTATTTTAGGACGGGACTTAATACATTCAGATAACTTTATTAGTCACTGTCTTGTACATCATGTCCCACGCGGACGAAGTCGCGGGTACAACAAGTTTTATATAAAGTACATTTTTTAAATTCTTTTCAAAAAGGTTTGTTTCTACTAAACCACAACGGTGGTATTACAAAAAAGTTATTTACTTGGTTTAAAAAGGTTTCGAATTAACTGCACCGCGCTCGCCCGAGGCGAGTTCGCGTTATCCTTTTTCGCAAGTCGAACCTAACGTAACCAAAGCGAAACGAAAGAGCAAGATTGCGAATATTCAGCGACCAAGGTGCATTTAATTCTAAACCTTTTTAAAACAAGTATTCAATACGTATTTATCTTTATTGTAATAACACCGCAAAAGTTTAAAACATAATCCGCAACTTCGAGATCGGTGTCTTAAAACATCAGCCGAGGGGTTGATTAAAATAAAACTGTTTATTCCAGAACCGAATGGAAGAGTCGAAGGCACTATTCAAGACCATCATCACGTATCCGTGGTTCCAGCACTCGTCGGTGATTTTGTTCCTGAACAAGAAGGATTTACTCGAAGAGAAGATCATGTATTCCCATCTCGTCGATTACTTCCCAGAATACGACGGTATGTACAAAAATATATATGTAATTTATTTATATCATGTGTATTTACTATATATGTATTACAATATAATCTGAGGCAATGTAGTTTTAATAACGTAAGCATTAAATTAAAGAATTAAAGTATTATTTAATTTTGGATGTTAACCTTTTCGTACGTAATGAGAATATCATTCCAGAGTTACATTTTATTACAATGTTTTGCAACATAACGTTTAAGGACGGAAAATGGATACTTGGTAAGTTAAAGAGAGAGTGTGTTATCCTAAATAGGATAAATGTACGCGTACGTAATATCAGGCATCAAAATGGCGGTGTGCATTATTCGCCATCGAATTTACCTATTATTCGTTCACGCATCGAATTAAAAATTTCGATATAAATGTGAATTGAATATTCGAACAAGTGGAGATATATGAACGGTCTGTCTTATTTGTATAATTCATATTATTCTAATTAGCTGAATCTTTTGAATGATTTTAATAATCATTAAAGTCATTGAAAATTAGCTAAAATAATGCGATAAAAAAAAATTGAAATTCGAATTGAATATCATTGTTCATTAGACAACTATTTTCATACGCCGACAAAGGACGTGCATAGGGTGTGTACTAAAGACACACGATAGAAGTGAAACTTTTGTATTACAGGGAAACATTTTAAGCGTCACGTCACGCGGTGTCCCCAGGCGGTCACCCATCCAAGTACTGATGTTGCTTAACTTCGGTTATCGGAACAGAATCTGTGTTTTCAATACTCTAGCCGACACAGTGCTTACACCCACCACTTTTCATCATACAAAAACATTGCGAATCAGAATTTGAAAGTTTCGCCTCACAGACGAATATAATGTTGATAAAAAAAATTAATAATCATGTACGCTCTGTTTTTTTTTAACTATTATGTTTAGTTTATTATAATAAAGACATATTGTAAAGAATAAAGTGATTTAATCAATAGGTCCAAAACTCGATCCGATACCAGCGAGAGAATTCATTCTCCAGAAGTATCTAAAGGAGAATCCAGATCCGGACAGGTCATGTTATTCGCATTTTACAACGGCCACAGGTTGAACAGACATGGTTTTAAAAGAAATAATATATCGTGTGAACGTTTTGAAAGCTAGACTCTGTAGATTTTAAGTCACCGTGTAATTATCATGCTAGAGTCTTAAGTGATCTTCATTGATTATCGTAGTGAATACATCTCTATATAAATAAAAATCAATTGCAGAATGTATGTATGTCCATCAATCCAAAACAACAGCACTTTTAAGGCTACATTTGATTGTTACCTTTGGATTATATTAAAGGCAATGTTTAAAAAATCATACGAAAACATAAAAAAATTGCGTTAAAAAATCGCTACACAAAAATGTGACACAGAATACAATAGAGATATTTTGAATTATTGACAGATTGACGTTGAGTTGTTCAATCATCATTTTATTTTATTACATTATTATTCTGTAAAGAGAAAATTTAGTATAGAATGAATATGCTTTTGAATAGTAAAGATATTTCTTAATGTAATACAGTATAGGATTCTGATCATCTAAGAGGTAGCAACGTTTTAGAGAGAGAATTTTAGTAAAGCTGGTTCCTTTCCCTATAGTCTTCCGAACAACGTACGGACTGTGTCCGGCTACCAGTAAACAGTTGGTCAAAAAAAAAATCCTAATATATAAATGTATATAATTATCCTCCAGATATTAATGTCGTAAGTCCATATATATAAATTATAAAAGACACCTCCCGAAGTCTTACGAGATAAATCTCATTGCACTCTAACCGAAGTGCAAATATGTTATTATTATTCTACTTTGAATATCGTTCTTTAAGCAGTTTACATTGTAACACATGCATGGTTAATTTATTACGAGTGTCTTTAAGAAAGACCTTAGCATCGTCTGGGGACAATCATGGGTGTTAAATGTAAATAATAATAATATATTGGTGATCACTTGTGGTCGTGAATCGACTGTAATTCATTAATTTATCAAGCTTTGATTAATTTGGAGTGTTACGGAAATAAAACGAACTTTTTCCAAAACGTTTTGTTGATAACACTAAAGTCCGTTAATGTCTACTAAACAAAAAAAAAATTAAAATCGATTGATAGGCCCAGGAGGAAGTGTATATCGACGCTACGCCAGAATTCTCCCCAAAATCCGTCATAAAAATAATACTATTCATGAGAACCAAATTAATTATATTTTCTTTTACGTCGTAACTTTACAATTATCGTCCAAAGAATGTTTTTTTCTTCTTGCCCGTTTGTAACTCACTCAACTCCGCCATATCTTATTTTTCAATAATAACAATATTGCAATTATTTTAGATCTTCATTAAAAGCTGATATATATTTTACTTAGCTTATTTAGAAATCATTATAATAAAAAATACACCGGAAATGTCGCATTTTACACATTTGTGGCAAAAATAAATCATATTTCTATTTTAAAATTCTTAAAACAATATTAGATTACAATTAAACATAACCAAAACATTTGTTAAATCTAATTAATTTAATTCGTTACTTATCATAATAATCTGTTCGTACTTGTCTATATTTTATTTACTTTATAACAAAAAGTTGCTAATGAAGCTTTGATTTAATTTGTTACTTCCTTACTTACATTGACACCAGATGGCAGTATGGTCGCGCGTCCTTACGTACGTACCAATATTTGTCTCTGTCTGTTTATGTATAGATAATGTGATCTAATCGTATGTTGAACAATTTAACAAGTAAATAGACAACACAATTATTACATACAAATAATTTGAATTTTGTAAAATACATTCAGTGTTTCTCTTACTACAATAAATGAATAGTTTTACTTTTTATTAATTTAACTGTATTGTGACGTTTCCTACTTTTCAATGAAGATCATTTATATGTATATGTTAAGTAAGTAAGTAGAGATATGTATGTAGAAATGCTAGATTTGTGAGTTCGTACGCAACAACAGGTCCGCAACGGGACGCGAACGCGGCGCGCGAGTTTATCCTACGGATGTTTGTCGATCTCAATCCGGATGCTGAGAAAATCATCTACTCTCACTTTACCTGTGCGACAGGTAAGTTTAATATCTCATTATTTATGCGTCTATGGCGTGTATTTCAAAAATAATCTGTAAATATATTTATTGCAAATGAAGTATCGATTGAAATGTATTTTAGGTATCTATTCTGTACATAAATGAAATGAGAAAAGTGTACCGTTGTGCGCGCATCACGCAAAAACTACTGGACATATTTCAACAATTTTTTTTGTCATACTACTTAGACGTTTTCTTATTAAAACAATTATTTTAGTGTGTTAATTTATTATAAGTGTATTCAATTTTTAAGAAATTGATTTTTATAAGAACTACGCTCGTTCGATGATGTGTATTTTCTTGCCGTGGGGAAATGGGGCAAACGGTATGGTGCGCATGCGCAGGATAATACAGGCGAAGTAGCGGTTAGTAACCGGTACTATATAAATTTAACAAGAAGATATATTAAACATTTAATTTTAAATTCAAAATTTGGTCAAAGTCGAAAAGTAGTTTGAGTTTAAAAAATATTTCGGACATAATTTTCATATTTTTCGGGGACTTAATTATTATTATGCTTGTAACAAAACAGCGATAAGGACTCTTCTTATAGAATAATAGCAGAAGAAAGAAATAAAAATTTGGAAGTCACTTCGTTTATCACTACTGATAGAAATAGTCTTTTACTTGATCTGCTTTAGTTAATATTTGCCGTAATAATCGAGATGCTAGTACAAACAGGCCGATTCGAGAAAATGGCCCCTAAAGTTTATTCTCGTGTCTATGAAAATGCACCTATAAAAAAGTAACAATGAATCGGTTTAATTAAAATAAAAATCAAATGCACTATCCTTTCGATTACGACGGCAGATTTAAAACCTGATAAAAGGTTATTATTTATCGTTATAGTAAATTCAAAATTAAATACCAACGGAAAGAAAAATGTTATTGAACAATTTATACACAAAATTACTGCACCACGTCAATTTATTTGAACTTTATTCGGATAGTTTATTAATTGCGTCCGCAATCATATTTAACACATGTTACTCGAATTATAATAATTTCTGTGGAAGCAAATATTAGTTAGTGAATTAATCTTCGACCAACTAAATTTATTCTCACAGGAACATTTGTTACATTTATTTTAAGATTATTTTCAAGCTACCTGTTTTACACGTATCGACGATATTTTAACATTGAGGTAAGGTGATATTATATACTGTGGTTTTAGTACTGTGTTCGCTATTTTGTTCTTATTTAAGATAAACGATTATTATTATTATTTCTATTCGTATTAATTCGAGTATTATGCTAAATTATTTTTATCATTTGGCACAATTCCAAAAATATATTTGCTTTTTGCTTTTCTTAAGTTATAAAGTTTCATTTCACTATATTTAGTGTAATCGTTTCGCTAATAAATAGTTAAATGTACAAGTATTCATAGATACTTTATCTTAACACCATATAATCTGCTTCGGATGGACTGAGCTGATTGATAGTTAAAATACTAGTCATTCATTCAATAATTTTAATAGTCCGATACCTGCGTGACGAAGCTTTAGCTACTTGTCAACTTAAAAGTTAACCTCAAAATTGGTTCAGATAAAGGCGCTAAAGAATTACGTTTGCACACCTTTCACATTTCAATAATAACTTGAGATTAACGTATCTGAATTCCTTTGATATGTGTAAAAACCGCGGGCTCAGTTATCGTGCTGCGTCTGTCGTCACGTAAACGGTTAGTTCGTAACGCAAGACTATAATGTCTTCCCACACTTAAATTTTAGGGATGTGCAAATAAAGCTCGAATCGAATAAGGATATTCCATTCGAATTTCGAATTGAATATACGAACTGTTCGAATATTTTCAAAATAAGGAAGAATTATTAAACTAATAGTTATAGGAAAAAATACAACATTACCGAATTATTATTTTTTGCATAAAAATTTAGAATAAATAATTTTATAGGATACTTGAGCTTTCTTATTTATTATAAAACTAGTTTATGTTAATTAATCTATTAAACTAATTTTGTATATTAAAATTATTTAGTATTTGATAAATATTTAATTAGTTAAAATAGTTTGAATTATTCGCATAATTCGTTAAATCAAATATTCGCACACACTTTTTAAATTTATTACGATCATAGACGTAAGTTCGATACGACACACGCAGGTATAGGATTATAATAAGAGGAATAATTATTTATGATGATATATACGGCGGACGTGAAACACGCCAATTGCCTATGTCCTGGTGAAACGCGATTACCAAACATCGGGTGTGTATAGTGGCACGCTTCGGCGTTTCGATTTCCGGGATCAAGCGGTTTATAACCAGTAATAGTTATAACCAGTTTATACCTTCCTCTCCTTTTCATACCCGAACCACGCACGCTGAGCTTCAGAACCATAATTTTATGGTAAATCCTATCTGGGCGCGAACTAAAAAGTTCGCAACTTCTTATCTCTGCCGTACTGTGAAGCTGTGGAACAATCTCCCGGCCAGTGTGTTCTCTCCTTCCTATAATATGGGGTCCTTCAAGCGTAACGTGAAGAGACATTTATGCAGGCCGGCATGACAGCGGCGACCGGTGAGGGATAGTGTGTCTCGGTAGTCGCCATTGTTTTTAGATTATACTGTGCTCACCATCAGGCACAGTAAAGTCACATTGCCGTGGTACGATAAAAAATATTAATAATAATAATAGAGAGTTAGATATGTCTATTCCATTGGTTCGCTTCCACCATGCACAGAGTTGTAAACCCATCATCGAGGTCGCTATAAGAGCGATAACTGCTTATCCATGGTAGACGTTGATGTACTGTACAGTCAGAATCATGTTCGGATAAAAAAAAAACAAAATACAACCGTTTTCACTATTTTTTATCTATCATTGTTCATTAAAAATGTTGAAACACCATTTTCATTTGTAGAGTTGGTTTTGTTTTTTGTATATTTTTTACCTGATTTAATTTATTATACTTAATTTGAGTAATTTCGTTGATTTCAACGTTTATCTGCAGAAGATCCCATGTATCCCTTCCCTATACTTCAGTACGTCTCGTTCGCAATGTGAGACAGTCTTTGGTATCTTTGTTATAGATATTCACAGAGACTTCAATCCCTGTCATTACATCGGGAGCGTGATCTCCACTACATCCCGGAGATTCGAAATCCTAAACAGAGTGTTTTTCTCTACCAATTGGCTGTATCTCGTTTACAAGGTACAAGTTTGAATGAAGCCGTGAAATACTGTTCGCATCTCTGAGACGGTTCGACGGAAGTACAGTCCTCGCCAATCATCTTGACCGCTTTAAATATATGTGTGCAGAACACACATTTCGTTATAAATACAATAATAATATCACACGTTTAATATCGAGACAAGCGTAAATAAACGTCAATTTAAATTTCTATAAAATTATGTTAACTTTGTTTTTTTTATGGAACTCTTTAATTGCGACCAAAAAGATTGACGAGAATTATACCTTCTAGATGTCCTGGACTTGTTGCAGAGATGGGCTATCTGCATTGTTAATAATGCAGACGGTACTGAGTTTATCGAACCGTAGGACATTGCCTCACTGAGCGTGTTCTAACGTCTATCATAGCGAGTGTTCTGAAGAGTTATTCAATCTATTCCTTTCTTTTCCGTACCCGAAATACTAAATGCTCTGGCCATCGGAGTCACAGTTTTACGGTTAAATCCATCTATGCACTAACTAAAACGTTCGTAACGTCTTCTCTGCCGAATCGTGAAGCTGTGGAACAATTTCCTGGACAGTGTGGCCCCTAATTACAGCGACGACTAGTTATGGATATTCTCTGACGCTGTTTTTGGATTGTACTATGGTTACCATCAGACATAGTGCAGTTACTTTACCCTGCTACAATAAAAAGATATACACATTTCCGAGGTCATTTCTGTGAATATAGATGTCATTGTAATTATAATTGCTTTTCCTTCTTATTATTTTCTTTTACTTTTATATATTTATTGTTTTAATTTTGCATGCTGCAATGGATATATCTATACAGACACTGAAAACATAAAACTTGTGTTCTGCGCAGTAAAGGATACAATCATGCAGTCGGCTCTCAAAGAGTTCAACTTGGCGTAATTACACTGTGTCTCTATGTTACTATGTATTTAATATTAATTATTTGTCATTAAAGTTTATTTTCTTAAAATATTTATGTATAATTTATTTTGTCTCAATAGTTTTTTTCCCCTTGTAATAAATGGAAACATATGAATACGAAATGTAGGAACGTTTTTTTTTTACTTAACAAAACAAAAATGACAGAAGTCACGAATTCAATTAAAGCTCGTCTTAGATATGGATCGAAACAAAGTGATTACGGATTGAAAACTTGTATCCTAACTGCTCGTTTTAACTTGGGCCATAGGTCTATAATAATAGGCAGACGGCCCTGCAAATATATCTAAATGATGCTTGGAGGGTATGTACATACTAATTAAATACTAAATCTTGAAAATGTCAGATCTCTAACTTATTGGTTATCGAGGAAAAAATTATAATATAGGAAAAACAGAAAACCACCAATGAAACCAATGTATGTAAATATTTAATATATTACGAGAGCTTGCAGTACCACTCAAAAAATAAACTAAGAAATGTAACTTCATAAGGGCTGAGGGAAAAAGAAACCATGACAAAGTCTGGTACAAGAACTAAACTATATTATGTTCTAACTTTTTTTTTTAATTTTCCATGACGTAGTACTTCATAGTAAAAATAAAATAGAAACAATTTTTCCACTACGATAATGATTTTTTGTGATGAAAAGTAATATTATATACAAATCTTTTCGCTGGTCCTTGCTACTTTATACGAGCTATTTCGTGTTTATCAAAGATCATAGGTGTATCCTAATTTCATTATTTTTGAAGTGAGAACATCTTTAGGCGCGTTGAGCGGTATTTTTGACGGGAGATAATTTACAAATTCGCCTCATGATATACTAGTAAGCGTGACCGATTGTTTTGCGTTTGCGCGGTTTGTGTCGGACCAGCGACGCACAGTATAACAGCCTGTGTACATCTAATATTTATATTTTGTATGGAGATTCTGCAGCGCATCATGTTTCAAGAATTATTAAACTGTACAAAAATGTATATAATAATTATTCGGAGTGCAAATAGATTTAAGAGAGATTAACGATAATGGTTTGAATTCGCAAATTATGAAATTTAAATAATTAATGTAAAAATTCAAAGGAGACCACAGTTTAAATTTCATTGTTTTAAGTTTTCACTTCTGTCGACAGTCCTTCTAACTGCCTCGACTTTTTTAGTTATAACAATACTAACTCGATAGGTAAAAACCATTCAAGCATACCACTAGTTGAAACATAATGACAATGATAAATTTGCTATATATAATCAAAATAACTCCCTTGAGGTTCATTCACAGAACGTATTTGCATAGGATTACGACCGTTAGATGCGGAAGTTTTCATAGATGACTTTAATGTAATATTTTTTTTGGTTTTTATTAACCCTCTGTAACTTCTTTTTAATTAAAAGTTTATTTAATGTCCGAGATCGATAAATTCCAGCGCCGTTGCCATGAAATTTGTGCGACAAAGAACGTTTTCTTGGAGTTTATCTCATGTTATTCATTTTTTTATAACTCGCAACAAGAATAATTTATTATTAAGTTTAGGTTGTAGTCCGGTGAAGCTGTTAAGACCTTCCTTGGTCAATAGCGTAGTCAGTTCGAAATAAATAAATTATTAAGTTTAGGTCCATACGAAATCAAGTACCAACTTAAAAATCTCAAACTCAGGAGATGGAATGTGGCAAATGCTGAAATAGGTGTTCATTTTCAATAAGAAGTTATTGTGCTAAATTTCGAGTTAATAGGTTAAGATTTTTCTTCCTTAATAAAATACTTTCTACTCCCGTTTATCCCCTTAGGGGTTAAATTTCAAAAAATTTAGTTACAAATATAAAAAAAATAAAAATAAGTGTGTACACTACAAGAATACTCCGTCTAAATTTCATGTTTCTAGCTTTAATCGTTTTGGCTCGTATGTTGAGTCAATCAACCAGCTTTTATATATACATATATAGATATATACTTATATACGTAACTTAACCTTTATTACAATATATAATAATACCAATATAAATATAATAAAAAATGCGCGCGAAATCGCGGACACAGGCTAGTAAAATTTAATTAATGTTTTGAAATAATTGAAACTGAAATAATCGTTTATCAAATGATTTATTTAATATTGCAGAAGACTTTAGAAAATTTGTTAAATATCGTTCGTGCAATTAATACGAGTAATAAACAATTGCGGCGATGCAGAAGGAACATACAATGTTACCATAGAGTAACAACGTTGGATCAGTAAAATGATTCATAATTCTAGAAATGTAATTCTGACCATTCGTATATTTATTAATCTATCTATCATAAGCATCTTTTATCCGATAGTATTTGGCTTATATTCTATGAGACATATATAACATATTCTGCTAATATGATTACATGATGAACTTTTACTATGTTTGAATGGTTTTTACGTACTGAGAAAGTAATATTATAAATTAAAAAAACTCAATAAGATTTTTTTTGACATCACTACATGTTATAAAACAATGTCCTCTGCCACGTCTGTCTGTTTGTTTGTCTGTTCGCTATAAACTCAAACACTACTGAACGGATTCTCGTGCAGTTTTTACTAGTAGATAAAGTGATTCATGATGAAAGTTTAGGTATTATAATTTGTCAAAGTTTTTTTATTATCAGGGCGGGATAACGTCCGCCGGTCCTGCTTGTTCTTGATAAATAGGAAAAGCATAATTAAGAAAAAATAGCTTAAATGTATATCCGTGTACTAATTACTTCTCTAACATGATTGTAAGTAAGAAGAATAATAAATATAATGTGAAGTAGTGCAGTAATTTTGGTGTAGTTTTGTTTACGTTGTGAATTGTAACACCGGTCAACACGATTTTTGGGTCTAACTTCTACATGTTAAATTTTGGTTTCTCCTACGACAAAAAGGAAGGGAATTTTTTTTTTTCGATTAAAGTTTGCTTTTGTAGAAACTAGAAGAAATTTTTTTTATTCAAGATTTGTGATAAACAATAACATACAGATGTAAAATAACAAGAAACTAATGTCTAAGAGTGAATATTTTTCGTATTTCTTTTATCCTTATATGAGCTCTCTCGTATTAAACCCCAAATGTAATCTCCGATCATATTCTCGTTGTACTGCCCTTGATATCGCCGTTCAAAGTCCATCACATCTTGGTGACAACGTTCTCCTTGTTCCTCTGAGTAGGCCCCCATGGTGTCTATAGATTCGTTCAGATGTAGTATCTTTTGTTTATTAAATAAATTAAATCATACTTATCGTCGTAAATCAGAAAAAAGCAAACTTTATGAACTAAATATGAATATTTAAGTGTTTTTCAATGTATAGAATCAGAATTTAAGCAAAAGAACAGAAACCCAAAAAAAGATTTTTTTTTGTTGACCTTTGTAATTAAAAGTATTATTAACGTTCAATTAATTTATTACAGACACTGAAAACATCCGGTTCGTGTTTGCCGCAGTAAAAGATACAATCCTACAGTCCAACCTAAAAGAGTACAACCTCGTCTAAGAGATATCAACTTGGTCCCTGACACAAATCTGTGATTGTGTATAACACATAATTGAAACATCATCGCTTCACGACAGAATGTGTATGTAAACTCACGAACTGAGATCGGATGGACAAACTTATTTCATTTTAAAATGTTTAATGAGAACGTAAGTAGGATTAAGTCATTTAACCCAAGAACTACTAGCATCAAACGCGGACAATATTCGTTCTCGATCCGGACGGATGGAAATCGCTTCACGGCGACAGGTTTTTTGAAATGTTTTTTTTTTTAATGATGAAGTTATTCACAATTTATGTATGGTGTCTGTATCAGTGAATATTAAATTGTGCATTTTAAAAGTAATGGCGGGCCTCGGAATAGCCATGCTGCTTTTTTAGTCATTGTTTTAGGATATATATATATATATTATTTTTTTGTAAAGTTTGTTGCCATAATATCTTTCTACATTATAGTATACATTTAATTATGTCCAAGTGGATGGATTTGAACAAACTAGTCCAATGAACTTACGTGTTTTATTACGTCATCCTTGTGGGTCGAGACGGGACTTGATATAACTGATGTATCGAACGCGATGCTTCCGTGTTACTATTATGTACGTACGTATTTATTTAAGTTGTGGTCATATTGTCTCGAGAGGTGACGGCCGGCCCAGCGATTCACCACAAGATATATAAAGTACAGAAAGTCGACTCTGCGTTCCGAGCGATCACATCGCACGCACACGTAACCTTGTACGTACGAGCGTCTATGGTCGAGTCGTACGGACGCGCTCACTCGATGTACACGTCATTGTTTCGTTTTGTAACATTACGTTTCACAGTTAATTAACGATTTAATCGAATAAGTGCAATGATATTATAAATAAAAAGATGTAGATACGTCATAAGCGCTTCTATAGCGCCTTGTTAAATCTTGGCTACCTAACAAACGTGATATCAGTATCGTGTCAGCGTTAATGGAATCATGACAACGCTCGTCAATCCGCCCGTATCTAAGCAACATATAACTATTTCTTTTTCACCACCGACATTGAGAATATGCCATCTTACATCCACATTGTATGTAAGATAGTGACGTTACAATATTACTTTACTTATGTGTGCGTTATCGTGCCATTTGTTTTGTTAAAATATAATGTAGGTAACGTATCTACACGTTTTACTAGTAATATCATTGTATACGTTTACATGTTTCTACATCGAACAGAAATTAACATCACTTAACCAAACTTTTTTATATTTCTCAGTACCTAATTTAGAAATCTTTATTTATTGGATTATTAGAAATTAATGTGTTTAAAGATAATAAATACTGAATGTTTGGAGTTGTCTTTCTGTACTAATCTGTTTTGTGGTTCGAGTGAGGCGAGATGAGAGGCAGTCTCAGCACTCGTACATACCGACGTATCTCCCATAATATGTATAGTTGATATCAAACGACTATCTCTCTACCGCTATTCAAATATAAATATACAACTTATGTGATTAACGTTTGTTCTGTTACTTTTGGAAAATTTTAAAGCATTATATTGTATTAAATAAAAAATAATAAAGATTTCGTTACTTTTGTACATTGGATTTTTTGTTACTTGAAATATATGTTATTATTTAAGCTGTTTATATTTAAATATTGTGTTTTTCTACACGAATTGACTTCACGCAAAATGTTTTTTTTTTTACGTTAACGTAGGCTTTGTGTACGCAGCGGTCTGACAATGTATTTGGAAACTTCTAACGTTATCCGTGTATGGGAACTCCATTCAGCTAGCGGTATGTCATGAATAGGAGGTTACTACATTAGTTGTTTAAGGACATTTTTGATGCATTTGATATAAACTTTTTTTACTAGAGATCCAAATAATACAATAAATAAAGTTAAATGTGAATTGTAAAAAACCGATACCGAAGTTGTTTGCACGAAAGCTTTTATTTACCACGTGAATGTAATATATTGTACATTTGGGTTTAAATGTGCTGAGTGAATTGAGCTGACAGTTCAGTGCCAAGTTTTGCTATTGGCATACACTATTATACACATATACCATTGACATATATAAAACTCAAGACGTACGGTCTCGAATAAAAGTAGCGCTCAAAACTGTCCCGCAAAAACTCCCCAATACGTGGTTATATCGTTATGCGATAAACTTATGATTTTGCAAATCGAACCTTACCTGAATGATTTAAAGTTGTTTTTTTACAAGGACGCAAGCGACGCGAGACTATTTGAAATGAGTGCATAATCCAAAATTATGTACTCATTTCTGTGTGCCGGCTGTGAGACGTCAAGCGCTGCATCTTGGGGTTTTTGTATATCAATGACATATACGTTATTTTTTTAACTACAGTCTTATTTTCAATATTTTAAAGTATTTTATTATGCTATGCTTAATTTAGTGTGTTTGCTTCGTGTTTATAATTAGTTCTCTTTAATGTATAATAGCAAGGAATAAGGTTTCCGTTTGAAGGTTTATAACTTATTAACTTATTTGTTGTTGTGTCTGTAATCTATTGGTTGTATAACGAATTCAAGTTTCATATATCATCGACCGGTACATGTGACGATTGACTCTGTCAATAGCAAAACTATATGCTTTTAAAATTAAGATACGGCTGTCCGAAGTGCTCAAAGTAATGTGACGTTGTAACTTAGCGCACAATATTGATTGATGTTACCCACTGATGTGCAATCTCTGTGTTATGCCCTGTACATAGAAACTTAATACTTTTGTGCAATTGTACAGCGATATTGTGTATTGATTTAGGGCCCGACGTGGTTCGCTATGTCCACGTGCTATTGCGTCTCGGAGCGGTACAACAATTTTCGATATATACATATATATTTTTTTTAATGAATCGGTTCAATTATTTAAAAATCACCGTAAACATATGAACTTTGTATTAGCTTTTTGACGATCATAACAGTTAGTTTATGACACATTATATTATCAAGACTGAACAATTCATGATTCACTTAGTAATTATCGTTAAATTAATTTCATTTTTTTTCTAAAAGCGTGATGAGAGGAATGCAGTTATCAGTATTTTTACTATATCTTGATTTAATTCAAAATTTATTAGCATAGAAAAATTACCAAATTCGTTATTCGTGGACAATCGAACAATTGGAATTATTTATTTTTGTGACATATTTGAATTGTGGTGAATATAAATGCAATTATAATGTGTTGTAGTATATGAGTTTATAGAGATTTGACGAAGACGCAATGCGCACACGTGGCCATTGACGTAGCCGAGTATTCGTATCTTCCTAACGAATGGACTGAAGTTCGTGTACTGGCGTGTGGCTCTTACCTCTTTGTTTTAATGGTTGGGCGATGACTACCCGAAATATTGCTAAAATTATATTATAGTCTAACGTTGCTTTACCTTTTGCGTGAGAGTGTAAGAATTTTAGCTTAAGTTCCGACTGAAGATGGATGCGCGTGTATGAAATATTGTAAATTATGATTTCTCATAAAATATAATTTTTTTCAGCTAAGCGAGTGGTTTTCTTTACTTCAATCTCCGATTTCGATTTCCTTATGGTTAAGTTCATTCTTATCTACAGAGGGTAATTGTAAAATTCTTTATTACAGCAATGTACAGTAACGACACATCTCATAACTCACTTTATATATAAATATATGACAACAAGCATACATTGTTTTATTTTATCATTAACTGGTGCCCTGAATTTCAAATGAGATAGCATTTCATTTTCCACCAGTAAGAGTACCTAAAAGTATTACGTAATTAAAGATGCATGAAGGTAACCTATCATTTCAAGGCAGACCTTTTTGTCGCTTCTTTTTTGGGTGCACGCTAATTTTCGAAAGATATCCAAGTCCATAGTTTTTTATGACCTCCACTAGAGAGAAACCATTGTGCGACGCAGTAACTGTTCAAGAAAAATAGATTAGATTTTGTAATTGGATAACTTTGACCTATTAAAAAAATCCAAGGTTTTTGTGGTGGTTATAAAGATTTTTTTTTTTAAATGTTTATAGCAATTTTTCGATGTCCTCGAAATTCCGTTTAAGGGCGCCGCATGCCCGCACAAAAAACCCTGATTAAAGGTAGTAATAATAACCTGAATACCTGTTAAAATTATCGACGAATCTTTTTTATTGAATTGCCTAATGTTGGTCAGAAGGATCTCTACAATTTCATCAGGTTTGGGCGTGAGCGCGGAAAATACTCGACCGGAATGACAACTAACTTAAGTGCGTCAAAGTGACCCAATGAAATAATTATATTTTTATACGTTAGTGCGATACATATGCGTATCTCGATATGTGCGACATAAAATGGTACATATTTGGAATCTGGCAATTTTGGTTGACTATTCTTTTATGTATGTATGTTAAGACTACTGTGGTGCTTGCAAACGTTTACAAAAATGGCTACGAAATGTTGTTTTCTGGTGATTTTTAATTTAACATGGCGTGGAATGGACACATCGTTTTTTTTTAATTCTTCATAAATGATGTCTTTCACCACAATCTCACCTGATGTTAAATCACAATATGGTCTAAGATGGTAAATATGTTAGACCTAGAGTTCGATTGGCTCTTAACCGCAGCTATTGGAACACACCTATAGGTGCTTGGTGTTAGATTTTCAACACGTGGATGGTAGCTAGCCAGGTGAGCTTAGAAAAAACACTAGCACAATAATAAGATTTCATCACAATGTTTTCTTTAACCGAAGGTTCCTGCTCATTCCCAAGAATTCTAACTTGCCTCGATCGACGCGGTGTCCGAACACATTACTCACTGATGGTCCAAGAGTCCAGAGAAGCCAGACCTTCGTATTTTTATAAAAGCTGAAAGTTCTAATATGTGTGATCCTAGTACAAGTAAGAATGATCCCCACCCATGAAGCTGAGTCAGCGGTGGCTTTGGCAGGTAACAGGTAACAAACGTGTATAAAATTCCATCTAAATTTTATCATAAAATAAAACTGTTTTTTTATATATTTGTTTCATAATTATATAAAAACTCGTGTTGCTCATTGCCAGACAATTAGTATGGTTACAACCCTCTGCCGGACACCCCTAAACTATTATAATTTATAATTATACTTACGTTATATTATAAAACTTAAATTTTATATATAACTAGCTGTTACCCGCGGCTCCGCACGCGCTTTTTAAAAATTTATTAAAGAAATGTAAAATTGTAAGTGAGTGTGTACATTACAGAAACGCTTTTTCAAAAACTTTTGTAACTACGATACGAACGCCATCTACTGTAACATGTAACGTGTACATTAGATATATGAATACTAATAGTATATTGAATGGGATGGGATTTATCATCAGCGACATACCTGGAACTTCAACCTACTATATACCAAACTCAGTGCTCACTAACACTATATAAGAAAGTAATGCAAATTGTAAACTATACATTATCGAACAATATATCTTAAATCTTTTATTTTATAGATAGATATAATATGCCCGTATTGTCGATATACTTAAGTTATTCTTATACGTTGCTATAATAACTGAGTTATGTAGAAGCAAACATGGTAAATAAAACAATATGGCCGCCAAATTGACCAAAAAGATGATATAATTCATATTACATACAAATATATGTCTTTCAATTAAGTATATTTATTCTTGGAGTCAGTAAGGCACACGTCTCACGCAGTTGTAACATATTTTTAATTTCACACGGACGAATACAAAGGTAGCAGTTAATCACTACATAGTGTACCAATTCAAATAAAAAAAGAATCATTAAAATCGGTTCACAATTAACTAAAATATCGATTAACATACATAAAAAAATACATACAACCGAACATAGTAACCTCCTCCTTTTTCGAAGTCGGTTAAAAAAAGTCCTCTGTCAGCTTATCTGTTCGCGATAAAGTCAAAAACTACCATTTTCATGCTGTTTTCACCAGTAGATAGAATGATAATTTATGGGGAAGGTTTAGGTATAATTTGTCAAGGTTTTCATTTTATTATCCGTCTCCGTCCGTATAACGTCTTCCGAGCCCGCTAGTTATCTGCCCGTAAAAGCCCCGTGAAAGTCGGTCCAATCAATTAGGAGATAGTAGGATATTGCGGACGAAGTCTTGAGAATCAAAATAAAATTGTCTAAGTTACTTCTTATAAGGTGAGTTATCTTCCAGTGAAAGTCCCGTGAAAATCAGTTCAAGCATTACGGATATTCCACTGCGTCCCAAGGCGAATAAAAAACCTAAATTATTTTTTATAAGGTCTGTTATCTACCAGTGAATACCCCGTGAAAATCGGCCCAAAGTAATGCGGACGAAGCCGCGGACAAATAAAATAGAATATGTCAACCGCTATAATTTCGGTTATCTGGCAGTAAAAAGTAAAATTCCCGTTAAAATAGGTCCAGTCGTTTTGGAGATTACCCAGGACAAACAAACAAACAGACAAAATATAATAATATAAAAATATAGACAAAGTATAAAAAAAGTTTTTTTTGGTCATTTGTAGCCATATCCATTCATCAAAAAGTTGTTATTTTAATTGTTAGCTTTGATACTTTATTTTTATAATACGTAATAGAGAACAAATAAAAAATTGGAAATAAAAGTAGTATGAACTATTTGAATAGGAAAACAAAATAAACTTCGAAAATGTTAGCTTTGATACTTACCACATAACTTCAGAATTGGCAGTATGGATTAATTCCTTCGCCTATGAACTATTTGAATAGGAAAACAAAATAAACTTTGAAAATGTTAGCTTTGATACTTACCACATAACTTCAGAATTGGCAGTATGGATTAATTCCTTCGCCTGTCCTATTGGACGAATATTATTACTACTACTTAACACGTTACCATGGCAACGTATATAATAATAACGTAATCGCTCAAAAGCAAAAAAAGTGCCCGATTTTGAAACATTCTTCATTTGTGCTCTGCTTCTATTGGTCTTAGCGTGATTATATATAGCCTATAGCCTTCCTCGATAAATGAGCTATCTAAAACCGAAAGACTTTCTCAAATCGGACTGGTAGTTCCCGAGATCATAGCGTTCAACCAAACAAACAAACTCTTCAGCTTTATATATTAGTATAGATTTTTTGGGGGCCTATTAAACTATGTTTACATAGTAGCCGGACAGTTTCGATGGTTCTATCATCTTGCCAGACGCATTCAAAGTGAGCAGTAGTTGGGAGAGCAAGGAGCGTATACAGTATTTCAGCTTTTATTAAAATACGAAGGTCTGGCACTCACTGGCTCTTGCTCTATGAGCTATAGTCCCTTTAACAAAGTAAATTTTATGAAGCATTTTGAAAATAAGTTACCCAAAATAACGTTAAAGGTCAATACAAAATATGTACCAGGTTTATAAGCTTAAATCCGCTGTTTTTATATTAAGAAAAACACTTTTTTTATAGAAAGGAAAATAAATAATTTATTTAAAATATTTTACCGCACTATTTATACATTTTTCCCATCTTTCGGGCAATTTGTGGATTCCACACCAAATGAAATCCATCTCTTTCGAGGCAAAGAAATCATCTATCCATTTTCGGACGTCTTCGAAAGAATTAATCGGAGGCCCACCTCCCCTCCCCTCTCTTCTCTCTCTCCCTTTACCCCAAACACAGGCTGGCAACGCACTTTCGACTACCCTGGTGTTGTAGTGTCCTATGGACGATGGTGGTCACTTAACATCAGGTAAATGAACTGTTCGTTTGCCTGCCATGATATAAAAAAAAATAGCGAGTGTGTGACCCATTGATGAAAAAATATGGTTGTCGGAAGGGGCCAAGTCTGGTGATTAAGCGGGATGGGGTAGCACGTCCCTTTTAAGTGAATTAAAATAATTTCTGACGTGTGCAATGGTGTATTGTCGTGAAGGAAAATCGTCTTGTAGTGTCTTTGCTGATAATCTGGCTGTTGATGATGATAGCGATGGGCATTGACTGTTTCACCAGGTTTTAATAATTCGTAGTAGATCGTACCCTGCTGATCCTACCAAACACACAGCATCGTCTTCCATGCGAAGCGATTTGGTCTTGTGAAAGATGTTGACGGATGTCCATGATCGACCCCAAATCTTTTGCGTTTAGGATTTTCAAATTAGATCCATTTCTCGTCGCCAGTCACATTACGATGCAAAAACGACTTCCTTCGATGTCTGGCGAGCAAGATTTCACATGTCTTTTGTCGTCGCTCCATCTGCCTATCGCTTAAACAAACCCATATTCCAATTTTTTTAATTTTTTCATGGCATGTAGATTCATGGAAATGGCTGGTTGCATGCATGCACCTTTTGCGATTGTGTATCGTCCTAATCCAAAAGAGCCTACAACTCATCGTCCTTAATCTTCCTAGGCGGATTCTCGTATTTTATTGCTCAGCCTAAATATTTTTAAACCTCTGAAACCATTTCCTACACCTATTTTCCGATAAAGCACTATTACCATGAGCTTCTAAAAGCGTTCAGTGCGCTTCGGTAGCATATTTCTTTAAATTGAAGCAAAGAAGCAGAGCTTCCCGCATGTGCTCTTTTTCGGGCAAAAAAATTGCCATAATTAACGATTGAAAAATGTACGCTACTATTTTTGAATTACTGACTATATGAAATGAAAAGTGTTAATAGATGGGAAACTCATAAAAAAAAATTACGTATCTATACTAGCCTAATACGCTCACTAACGCCATCTATAAGCGAACAGCGGGTTTAAGTTATACACCTAATACGTTGTATTAGCGGCAACTTTTGAGGCTTTGTAGCTGTTACCTACAATAGTTTTGTGAAAGGTATGTATTATAATTTAAGGTCATAGGAAAGTTGGTGAATCATTTATATTATTAAATAATAAAATACCGTACCTATACTTGTAAATTTTAACAATTTTTGTTTTTTTTTTTCGAACTGACTACGCTATTGACCAAGCAAGGTCTTAACAGCTTCACCAGACTACTAAGGCGAGCGCTTAAGGCACTCAGCCGATTTTGCTTTGACAACTAGCTCAAGGGTGTGCGGCACACCTCGGCTTTGCTGTTGCCTGATACATGCCATTCGCGACCTATCTGAGCTAACCTAAGCTAAGCTAAACTATTCATACATATATGAGTTGTTGAAACATATAGTTTTGGGTACGTTATGTATTAACCGATTCCTGATATAATATCCAAGTCTTAGGGAAAACGTGCAGCTTTGGTAGTTATTTCGAATAATTAATTTGTTCCATTTGGAATGAAACTGAATCCTACTCTACTTCACTAAGTTTCGTCTACCTGTTTAGTTATTTCTAGTTAAATTTGTAAACCAACCTAAAAAGTTCTAATACTCAGTTATTTGAGTTTTGATCAGTTATAGTCGTTACACCTCAATCTGCAGCTCATTTTAATTAACAACTAGCGGGCACGGCGGACGTTGTCGTGTTCTAATAATAAAAAAAAACTGATAAATTATATATCTAAACTTTCCTCATGAATCACTTTATCTACTGCTGAAAACCGCATGAAAATCCATTCAGTAGTTTTTGAGTTTATAATATGTAATTGTATAGTGTTTTAAATTTTTCACACTTTATATTACAGTTACAAACCAATAGTGTCAATCGACGACGGGTCCAGCCATTCGCCAACGCCGGTATCAACCGTCAACCAACGACGGATTTTTATTTCTTTTTATTGTGTTGCAGAATGATGTAGCTGCCGCTAATTAACTCCAGACAGAAGTGTAAAGTGACATCCACTTTAATTTTAATCCAAATCCAAAGTTCTCTGTTTACTTGTTGCAGAAAACTTAAGATTTTTTTTTGCCTAATTTCTAACATCCACTACATTATTCTTATAGTAAGTACATACTGTAAGTTGGCAGGTTAATTAATAGTCTCATAGAAATAATGCATTTGGCCCAAGCCTCATTACAAGCCATCAAAATCTCTCTTGTAATTGGGTAGTCATGTATCAGTTTAGTTGAAAACGGTAATGTATGAAACGGCCTTGTTTTCTAGCTGTATTAAATACTATGGATTTAATTGATTTCATATGTAACCTTTTCTGTGGAAATGAATAATCTGCTAATAGTAATATTTAGAATAATTGGAATATATCAGGTTTTCTGCATGCATCATTACAATTTGTAAGTGTTTTTTTTAATGTTACAATTTTGATAGGTATTATATGTACCTACATTATTGCAAATTATTCAACATTCCATAATTTATATCATCACTAGATCTAAATCACTTGATTATTTTTAATGAAGATTTTATTAGAATATTATATATTTTGGGGTGTAAAGGGTATCAAATAACATCTAAGACTTGAGACATCCAAGCCAACCTCACCTGTACGTGGTGCACCCTGCTGAATAACGAACGAGGCAATGGCGAAAGCGGGGTGGTGGGGTTTTACAGCCTAACTGAGTCACAACCACCATGGATATGGCGAAAGAACCCGTCATAGTGATTCGCTTTTGCGGGTCGCGTTTCGGGAACAGCCTGTGTATATCCAGCTTTTCGCAGGCCGGCATGATAGCAGCGACCGGCGCTGGATAGTGTGTCACTCGGTGGTCGCCGTTGTTTTTGTACTGTGCTTACCATCAGACACAGTGCAGTCATTTTGCCGTGCTACAATTAAAAAAAACGGGAATATGTATATTACATAAGTATATGTACCTATAATACGATGTTTTTGTGCTAAAATACTTTTTATATGAAATAATTGCACCCCACAACACGTGACGGCTTACTAGGGATAAGTAAAAGTTAGCTAATCCTTGCTAAGGTCTTCTAGTTTGAACACTTTATAAAGAAATTCAACAGAAAAGCTCACCTTTGCCTCACATACTTCTAGATTCACCAATATGTAGTAAATAGTATGAGACAATAATAACAAAACGATAGTACTTCTGGACTCTGCGTGTTTTATACCGAAGATACTACAGAGATATGTACGTGAAAATCGTTGCAAAAAAATTAACGGCCTTAACATTCCACACGAACAATTAAAACCGTTCAAGCTATAATTTTCATATACTTCTTACAATAAATAAAGATTGACAGGGGCGATGGGCTGTGAAGTTGTACGTAGGTATTAAAAGAAAGTAGAATGATATTGTAATAGGATATAATATGTTTATGTAAGTATTGTAAATATATTTTTATTATGTCAACCTTGGATTTTGTCTTTAGCGCATTTATATCTTTTTAATTGTAATAGAATATTCACGGGATACCTGCTAACATACGTTAAAACTTCCAATAAATTCCTGTAGTTTTATGAGTAATTTTAATGATAGCATATTCAATTTTAAAATAGACGTAGTTATATATGATATATTGGAATCAAATTTAGCTAACATAAAACAAGTAAATTATTTTTAGCACTGCAAATGTACTTCTGAAAATATCACTATACAGTTGGTAAGGACTTACGGTTTAAAAAAAATGGGCTTAACAATTTCATGAATAGTATAAAACAAAGTTCTCTGCCATGTATTTTCTGTTCGCGACAAACTCAAAAACTACTGATCGGATTTTCATGCGATTTTCAACAGTAGATAAAGTGATATATGAGGTAGGTTTAGGTATACATTTGTCAAGTTTTTTTTATTATCAGGTTGGGACAACGTCCTACGGACCCACTAGTAAATTATGAACAACACATTCATAGCTAATGACATTGAAAACAAGAGTATGTTCTATTTCCTTGGTTCTATTTTACATTTATCGCTATTTATATTGGAATAAAAAGATTAAATAATATACTTATAAGATAAGAAATAAATACAGAGTCTATCAAATACAGTTTCTACAAATGCTATTCTTGATAGATAGTTAGTCTTTAAGTTAATAAAATGGCATATTATATAGTAACTGCTGTTTCATATAATATTAAAAAACTGTCTAAGCCTTAGTTTGATATCATGTAATCGAAACGAATTACAAATAAAATGAAAGTAATATTCATATAATTCCATAATGTTGGTTAGAAACTGTGCCCATCGATCAGTTTTTCAACTCTACACTGATGAAGAAAACAATTGTTGTGAAATCACATCATGGCGGTGGAGTATTGTCAAATTTAAAATCTTTTACCAAATGCTCATAGATGACTTCTTAAACAACATGTTATTATCTACGTCATAATACCACTTAACACCAGGTGCGACTGTGGTCAAACTATAAAAAAGTGTGAATAACAATATATCTAAATAAGTACATACTCAATATTTCAAATATAAAATATGTAATTATATAAAAAACTGATCACAAATATTTTTGGGTTTTATTGAATACAAGAGGGCCCGGCGAACGGTATCTCGCACTGATATTAAAAAATACCTAACACTCTATCTACCGGTGGAAACCGTAAGAAAATCCGTTCAGTAGTTTTTCAGTTTACGGCTAACAGACAGACGTGGCAGAGAATTTTGTTTTATAATATATAGTGATAATTCTACTAGCTATATGAACTCTATACATGTTTGATGTAAATCATTCATCACTTTTAATATAGAAGAACTCACTTAGTCCACACATTCCTTCTAATAGGTATAGGGAATGTAGAAGAAAGAGTTAGCGCAAGCGCGATTCCTATATAGGTTTTACATCTCTATTTTGTTTCTGTGAATCCTCAGTCGAGCCCGCGCGCTGTTTGTTAACATTCGTCTCTCTACTCAGTATAGTTACGACGAAAACTTAAAAGTTGTTAAGTGGAAGCTCAATTTATCGATAAAATGTGGTGGAACGATGCAAAATTATATACTAACTTTAGTAATAATGTAACCAGATTACTTCTAGTCGGTGTTATGTTTTATCTAAGTTACGCTAAAGGTAATATTTTTTTTTTCTTTTCATTTGTTTTTATAGATAGGTATATGATTAAGATTTATAAATATTTAATAAACTTCCTATACGTATTCCTATAATTATCCTACATTATATAATGTCATGCATAGCTTTTAAATTTTATAAGTGGCCATATATTTACACTGAACAGTTAATAATATTAGAGATACAATTCATATGGAATGTAAGGGTATATTAGTTATCACACCTAAAATGTGATTTATTGTGAAATGTTTAATAATAATTTTTTTTTGTTTTTTTTTATGCCATAGGTGGCAAACGAACAGGTGGGTCACCTGATTTTAAGTGATCACCACCGTCCATGGACACTAACAACACCAGAGGAGACACAAGTGCGTTGCCACCCTTAAGGGGGAAGGGTTAGGGGAGGGGAGTTGGGCCTCCGGCGCTCTCTCTGACCGAACGAAACGCAGCAATGCAAGCACTGTTATTTCACGTCAGTTTTCTATGAGAGGGTGGTCTACCCTGAGCGAGCCGACCCATTTTATGAAACCAGTAATAGTTTCAGCGTAGCTCTACCACCATTACATTATTAAGTACCATTGTACTTAATAGGCTTTATAATTTCACAACAATTCCATCTGATAATAAGTAAGGCCTAAAGTTACCAAATGCAGCTGCCGGAATACACTTATAGGTGTTTGGCGATAAATTTTGCTTCAAGCTGGTAACAAGACAGCTTTACATTTCAAATTGAGAATTCACATATTTCAGAGCCGCTGTCGGCAGAAACTAAAATATTTCTGATAAATTACTCTACAAAAACTATTTAATCATTAAGAATTTAACTTGCATTTAATTTATCGAGCCGCTGTATAGAGTAGCGATTATTAACTTGTTTTTAAAATTCAATACTTATTAGTAAAAAACAGCCAAAGCCGAGGTGTGCCACGCACCCTTGAGCTAGTTGTCAAAATAAAATAGGCTGAGTGCCTTAAGCGCTCGCCTTAGTAGTCCTGTGAAGCTGTTAAGACCTTGCATGGTCAATAGCGTAGTCAGTTCGAAAAAAAAACTTGTTAGTAAAGAGAGTATTATCAAAGATATATTATGGAAAAAAAACAGATATTTAGTGAAAACTAGATATAAATATTTTTAGTTCCATAATATCGCAAAAACCAGCTGTTTCATAGTTAAATTTTAAGCTGAATAAGTATTTTAAGCAGCTGCTGACTCATGTGTATAATCATCTCGCAAGTCACTGGATAATTGAAATGTCAGGCGAAAATGAAACGTTAGCCTGTAGCTGGTTACGAGTTTCGTAGCTTGTAACGACTTCAAATTTGAGCAAGATTTTATGACAGTTACGGTATTATAACGAAATAATTTCAAAACAGTCGTAGACATAGCAGTCTATTGACAAAATACAATTTTAATTGATTTACGAGTAGTTTTAATTTTTTTTCTCTTTCTGTTACTTTGTTATTTTCCTAATATTTTAAAATATGGCTTTAGAGTGTCAATTAGTTTTAGAATTTTATTTCTCTTTCTGTTTCAATTTTCTAATTTTCGTATTTCGTAACGTACATTACGTACGTAACGTTAAATCTTTAAGTATATAAAATAGTGTAATAATTAGTTTTATTAATATTTAATTTAGAGGAGAGTGACCAAATATGGAATACCATTTTGTTTTTACGCATCATTTGCACAAATATTATAAATAACAATCTTTCTATAGTAATTATTAACAACCATATATTTGCACTTTATTTTGTAACAATTGTTGGTTATATTGATCAGTTATAAGTAATAAAAAATTTCAAAAACTAAATGATAAAGGTACCTAAATATGGAATAGGTACCACAAATATTATAATTTCATATAACCTTATATGAGACTCTTTTAGCACTTTGGTATAATATAGAAAGGAAGAAAAATTATTTGCAAAAATCACAAATCCAGGTATCCAGACTCGGGCCCAGTGCAATTTTTATATACCCAGGACCAACACGTGAGGAATCTGATTTACTGAAAACTAGTATACCACAAAAATATACTTCTTCTGGTGATCATTCATCTTTCTGGTAGTCAATCTAAACAAGGTAGATCTTGGCAAATCAAAGTGATTTGCAGCTCTTTAATAAACCATTTTTTTTCTCTTATGGAGTAGTCCATAATTGGATACTGTGATCTGTTCATATTTGGATTTTGAAATGACTTCAAACTAAAATTCATATTTTTATATTAAAAAAAGGAATACAATCAAACACCACTAAAATCTACAAAGTAACATCTAAACGATCTTTAGAAGCTACAGCTTTTGTACGAAAAATATGTATTTTTTACATACCTGAGAAAGTTATGCGGTAGCGACAATACAAAATATTGTCAAAACGACGAAAGGGCTTACTCGACAAAAAATTTCGAAGAACAAGGATTTTCTAAATATGACTAAGTTTGTAATGAATCACAATAGTTCTACTTTTGATACATTTACTAGTGTATTGTCATGTTAACGACCCTAAAATAAATAAATTATCGTATTTTTGTTACAGTTCTAATTGTAATCAATAAATTTATTGATATTCTACTAAAATTCATTATTTTTCTTTATGTTGTATAAGTAACGCTTACGTATAACAACAGTTTCGCTCGATTCATTTTGCAGTTACCTTCGCTAATTCATTCATGTCACATAATTCTGATTTTTAGAAATTCCCAGAAAGCTATTCAAAACTCGTATAGAACATTATTACACTGACTGTGTGATCACACCATTAACTAACAGATATCCGTTATATACTGATAATAATATATATAAAGAAATTAAATCATTCTGGAAATTACAAAATATTATAATACACATGAATCGTTAGAAACATATTCAAATAACAAGTGTACCTTTATATTTTATTTACTGAAACCTATTCATAAGTACAGAATAAAAAAAAATATCGTGTAGTTTGTAAAAAACACACATTGATACATAAATATACTTACCTTCCTTTTTTGAAGTCGGTTATATGCACGAAACGCCGGAATAGAGAGGCTCGCAGATACTTTTGATTTATGGTATTACCATAAATGTTTTTTGGTTCTTTTTTTATAAACAACTGTATACAATGTATATATAAAAGAATAACTAACTTACTGACATATCAACACGCAGCCCACACTACTAGGGCTAGGGCCATGAAAATTTCCATATGCGTTGCCTTTACACCGTAAGTACGCTCTATAGCTTTTTAGAACTTCAACCTCTAAGGTTGTGAAAAGGGGATGGAAGTATGTATGAAAATATGTCACTCTTCCATTAGTCGGTGAGGCCGTTGGTTATTCTTGTATATCTTTATATTATATAGATTTCTTCTGTGCGTGTGTATGTCACTGAACTCCTCCTAAACGGCTGGACCGATTTTAATAAAATTTTGTGTACGTGTTCCAGTGGATCCGAGAATGGTTTAGATTCACAATTGGACCCGGTAGGTGGCGTTGCGTTTGACTTTTAGGATTTTTTTTTTATTATCAAGGCAGGACAACGTCCGCCAGGTCCGCTAGTCTTTATATATAAATTACTTCTGTATGTGTGTGTATGTCACTGAACTACTCCTAAACGGCTAGACCGATTTTGATGAAATTTTGTGTCCGTGTTCGAGTGGATCCGACAATGTTATAGATTGACAATTGGAACCGGTAAGGGCGCTGCAGTTTCTTTTTTTTTCAATTATCATTGCAGGACAACGTCCGGCTGTTCCGCTAGTATATATATAGAATAAAGAGTCGAAAATAATTACTGCGTAGAAAACACACGTGAAACCGCGGGACATAACAATTAAATCACATTGTCCTTCTACGATTGACTATCATTCGCTTACTTCATCTTTATTAACTCCTACATATGTCCACACATGTTCCTATTACTTCTTCATTTCCTTAAGAAAAGCCCTTTTTTGATAGACCCGTGTAAGTCATTGCTAGTCTGCGCGATTTTTACTTCCTCACATATTCTGTTACATATCGTTTTTGGCATACGTCATCACTCACAAGGTTCACGTCTCCAAACCAACGAACCGTATATTTAAACATAACATTAGTGACACTCTCTTCTCGAATATGTATTCTAAGTATCTTCACATTAGTAATGCGCTCTGCTAATGTAACTCCATATATGGACCGGATAGATCGCATTTCTTACTCCATTCATCTTACATTCATACTTCTTTTGACATATAAAAATATGAATGCATTATATATAATAATTCTTCGGTTTTTGTTGTATGTTTGTCGATTCACAAAACCAAAATAAAGATATTTTCCAGATATGCCGAAATTAATCAGTTCAAAAACGAACATCACTGTTGTGAAGAGACGCTGTACTGACTTGCAGCGTTGAAAATCTCCAAAATTATAAGGTAATTTTGTTATACATATTTTAAATTGATATTTATTTTTCAATTAGTGTAAAATAAGTTTATAAAAACGAATATATTTAAAAGTTATTCAATTCATATTGATCGAAGATTTATTTAACAAGTAAATAAAACAAATGAGTAGGACTATTATTGTAAAGTTGTTTAAATTTTGATTCGATATTCGCAGGTTCGAACTCCGGCATGAACTAATAAAGTATTCAGACTTCGCGTTTGTTTAAATAGTGAAGGAAAACACCATAAGGAAACTTGAACGCCTAAGAAATATTCTTGCAGTACCACCGTATGTAGGAAAAATATAGAAATGCTATTTCTCGGAGTTTCAAAATGCCAATATGTCTTGCGCTATCGTTGCGATAATGCCTTCTTTCTTTTACCTGGCACTGTAACATTATTGGATTTTAGTGTTAGTCCATTGAAATATTACATGAGCTTTACATTTTTAGAGGACGCAATTTTATTTTTGGGACATGTGTGGGAGGTCAATTGAAGCTTAACCCCAAATTTGTGGGGTTGCCGCCCTTGTCCCCGACCGCCATCTTGAAAAAAGGCGTGCAAGCACCTTTTTCGCGATATCTAGGAAACTATTCGTCCTACAAAAAATTCCTAAAGACATAATTTGTAGTAAATCGCTTTGCCTACAAATATGTTCATATAACTTTTGGCCCTAAATTTAAAATTAAAGAAGTTATAAACAAAAAAAGTGAGAAATGTGTTCTGTCATTGATTCTAAGGTCCTCAGACAGATATATAAAAACCTCTATATCAATGCCCTCAGAGTATCTTTTCTTCAATATCCTTAATGTACAAATGTTGATGTATTCTTTAATTATAAGTATAGATTATTATTATAAAATTTTAAAGATTCTTTTGCTTGTTGGATATAATCTCCGGAACTACTAGACCGATTCTAAAAATCCTTCCACAAGACCTACATTATCCTCAATAGGGTTTTTTCTTGGTAAGAAAACATTGTAGTAAAGGTGTTCGAACTCGAGGGCGGTTGCTATTTATTAATACTTTCAAGTATGTCTGATTTTTTTTGACGTTTTTGGCCTGGTGAGCCTTCACAGCTTCATTGGATTTTTTGAGCAAGCACTTAAGGTACTGAGCCATATGGCAAGAAGCTCAAGGCCACCAAAGGACCCTAACGTCGCGTCGGTCTGTGCTGTTTGTTACCTTGATTGTAACAACACGACAGCTGAATCATGTGAGCATGTGAGCTTCACAAACTCAAAAACATGTATTTCGAATCTCACGAATTGGCTAAACTAGAAAAGATATAAGCAAAACAAATATAACCCTTCCACCACATGTGTACCTATATAATTATGTACTTGAATTTGGTAATTAAAACACTATATAGTAACCACAACCCACAAGGGATCTATCTCTGTTCATTTCCGCGAATTACCTGCGAGAGTCGAGCTGTCTGCCTACACTTCCCATTAGTTAGGTTAATAGTCACCATTAGTCATTCACTCCGTGGTAATGCATTTCCATTCATAATGTAACGCGTTTATATGTTCCTGATTCCTAAATGGCCTTGTACGCATACTGAACTTTGATACATCGAATGCTACAACATTGTGACACCTACATAATGCGTATAATATTAATATTAAATGTATTCTTGGGCTTCATTCAAACTATTATACATTTTTAATAATAATGGATTATTATTTGTTTAAATAACGTTCATTTGTTTAAATACGTAATATTTATAACAATTTCGTTATAGTTTGAAGAAAGTGAATAAGAAAGTTTAAATAAAATTATAATTTATACAAACACAATTTTATATCATATTTCAAAGAAAACAAACGGAAAGGGAATTAAAGTCTTCCCTTTAATATGTTTTTTTTCTCTAAATTTAATAACAGTAAAACAGTATTTTACTGACCATTTTGGTTAACTTCAAAGGTTAAAAAGGGATAAATAAATTAAAGTATTTAAGATTGTTAAAACTATTTAAATTCAACATCTTTTGACCGATGAACACAACATTTCATTGTGTTTTTTTCATGGAGTAAGTGTTTGGCCATCATATTTATTGTACCCAACTAGCTACTTGGTCGCGTTTAGTTTTATTTTATATTTTTTAATATTGGTACATTTAACACGGACGAAGTCGCGGGACTTGTTAGTATGCCAATAAAAGAAATAGCTAGTAAAACACAGAGCAGTTCATTACAAGGGTGAATGTTATCTTACTTTAATGTATGAGGTAAACGAACTGTATCTATTTATTAAAATAACCGCATTTACGACAGGATAATTTTTCCATTTAAAATCAATGATCTCTTCTAAATTGTACGCGGGCTGTAAAAATGTAAATTTGTCTAGTTCAATCACCTGGTTATAGGAGAAAATGTAAATGAAATCACGATATACGTACATTAATTCAATTTTGATTTTCTTTGAATAAAGGGTTAACGATTTGTAAAAGTAAAATAAATGCTTTAATTGAATAAAAAATAAACGTATTTTAAGTAAATATTGTGAAAAGCAGTTTGCTTTAGTACCTTCGTATCTAATACGAATTTCAGTCGAGGTACATCTAGCTAGGTGTTGAAGAGCACTCTTTGAGTCGGATAAAATGACGACCTTAAAGACTCAATTGATTGATAAGGCCTCTACAATAGCTATCAACTCAGGGTGCATAATTGAATTTTTTAATTAGTTCAAATACTTTAATAAAATTTCAATGCACACCGAGTTGATATCTATTGCAGAAGCCTTATCATTTGCACAATCAACTGAGTCTATTAAAGTTGTTATTTTATCCGACTCAAAAAGTGCTCTTCAGCACCTAGCTCGATGTACATCGACTTTTCGAGGTAATGCCGATAGCCTACACTATGTTAAAACAATTACTAAATTTGGAAGCAAAGAATAAAAGAATTGTTTTACAATGGATACCTTCTCATATCGGTATAGCTGGGAATGAAAGAGCTGACCTCTTAGCTAGAGAAGAATCCTCCGAAGGAACTCCTATTAATATTTTACCAAATTACTTGGATATACGCTCAGTATTTAAAAAATAGCTATTACTCTCATTGGTGGGAATACTTTGATAAGCGTTCTAAAACAAAAGGAATATGGTACAGAACAATTCAGCCATATCCCTTAAAGTTCTCTGGATCAATGACAGTACAATTAGCCGTCGGGAAGCAATCACGGGAATGAGATTACGCACAGGACACATCCCATCTAAAATTTTCGCCCTTATAATGCGTAAAGTAACATCACCACTCTGCCATCGATGATGTGCACCATATCCTGGCAGAATGTGTTCGAAGCGAAGGTAACCGATCTCGGCTTAATGCTTCTGGTTCGTTCCACATTGGTTTATACAATTACTTATTGATAGTATCCTATCTCGAAATCTGCTAAGGAATTATACAAAATTAATATAAGTCATTGTTAAGTTTATATGTATATATTACCTAGGCGATATTGTCGCATAGGCGACTAAAGCCTTTATTAAAAACTAGTTGTTACCCGCGGCTCCGCACGCGCTTTTTAAAAATTTATTAAACAAATGTAAAATTGTGAGTGGGTGTGTACATTACAGAAACGCTTTTTCAAAAACATTTGTAACTACGATACGAACGCCATCTACTGTAACATGTAACGTGTACATTAGATATATGAATACTAATAGTATATCGAATGGGATGGGATTTATCATCAGCAACATACTTGGAACTTCAACCTACTATATACCAAACTCAGTGCTCACTAACACTATATAAGAAAGTAATGCAAATTATAAGCTATACATTATCGAACAATATATCTTAAATCTTTTATTATATTAGATACTAGCTGCACCCGCAGCTCCGCACGCGTTTTTTTTAAATCGTATTTAAGAATTATAGAATTGTGAGACTATGTGCAATTACAAAAACGCTCTTTAAAGACAATTGTAAGTACGACGCGCACGCCACTAAAAGTAACATGTAACGTGTACAGTAGATATATAAATACAAAAAGCGTGCCAAATGAGGTTTGTTATCAGCAACACATTTGGAACCTTAACCCACCATATAACTACTTCAGTGCTCACTTACACTGTATAAGGAACTAACGAAACAATAACTTTAAATATTATTATAAAGATTTACATTTACATTATATTTAATATACATTGCCATTATTATAATTATGATTTTGTGACTACACAAAAAATAAACGCTTGTCTGTTCCGCAAGAAATTGTATTATGGAACACTTTACGTAATACGTTTATAAACTAAGATCTTTTTAGGAAGACCTCTATATCATTAATGTTATTAATAATTATATTGTCGAATTTTTTACAATAAGCTGAAAATTATTTCTCTTATTAAAAATAAAGAATTAGTTGAAATATTGCTAAGTTTCATGCAGACAAAGTCGCGGATAACAGCTAGTTTAAAATAGAATTACCTCAATTACTTTTTATTAGGTTTGCTATCTACCAGTGAAAATCCCGTGAAAATCGATGTAACCGTTTTGGTGACAGCACAGCGGGCGAAGCCAAGGTTAACCGCTAGTCTCAATTAAAAAAAAAAAATTACTTTTCATAAAGTCAGCTATCTGCCTACTAAACTAAAATTGCTTGAATTACTTTTTATAAGATCAGCTATCTGCCAGTGATAGTTATCTGAAGATCGATCAAACCGTTTTGAAGATAGTACTGTGGGCAAAGCCACGATTAACAGCTAGTATAAACTAAAATTGCTTCAATTACTTTTTATAAGGTCAACTATCTGCCAGTGAAAGTTTCGTGAAGATCGGTTGAACTGTTTTGAATATAGTACAGCGGGCGAAGCCACGGTTAACAGCTAGTCTAAATTACTTGAAATGATGCTCGCTATCTGCTGATGAAAGTTTGGTGGAAATCGGTACAATCGTTTTGGAGATAGCATTGCCGACGAAGCCGCGGTTTAAGGTAGCCGCGGTATTCACAATGTAATAAAGGCCATAATGTATATTAGAATTTTATTTGGAAATCTGTTTTTTATCATTACAACGGTGGACGGAATGTTATAAAGCAATTTCCTTAAAACTAAAAAGGTGCTAACCATTATAAAAATAAGTTGTCTACTATATTCTTTTGTATTTATAGGCTAAGACAGAATAAAATACTGATTCACTTACTGTTAGCAACAGCATTATAATGTACATTTGATATCCTTATATCCAAAGAGTATAAATAGTAAATATATCATGGGGCGTAAACACGAATGTATTTCGAATAACAGCCTGTATTCGTGAGTTATATTGTTTCCCTCTATGACTGTAAAGCGCTCATGTGTAAACGTTAGATATTAAGCTTAAACTTGTACATGTTATGCTTATTCCAAACATTAATATCTACCCAAGCATCCTCACTGAATATTTAACCATAATTAACAAAATAATACCAACCGGTTTAATAAGGAATCAAACTTATTGAAGAAGTTTTATAAGGTGAAGAAAAATACCAGTCCAAAATTATACCCACCAATAAAATAATAAGAAAGAAAAATTAATATGACACATAGAACACATATTAACAAGTATATATACAAAATAATTCAAGAGAGATGTAATAGTGAACGTGTTGCATGGAGTCAAAAGAGTGTTTGTCTCAGCATACGGCCACAGGCTTGCAAGTGCATGCGTTGCAGCGCTGATTTGCTGACAAGACTTATTGTATATGTCATAGTGGGAGCATCCAGCAGTCGGCGCATTCAGCATATTTATACACGTAACACTAACGCATAACGCATTATACACATAACGCATATTTATTACAGAATCTTACAAAGATTCTAATTATCATAGCTGCTTGCTAACACCGCCATCTATTATTTTCTATGTTAAACAATATAGGCAATGTGTTAATTTCGACTGCTGAATGCGCCGACTGCTGGATTCTCTCACTATGACATATACATACATTTACATAAACATACAGACGAAATTTCACTGTAGTTTGAAATTAAAATATCAAATCATATGTAGTTATATTTATGTTATAATATATAACGTATGTGCATAATATACGAATCTAAACTTTTATTTTGACGAAAATACGAATTTACACGCCAATTACAAAGAAATGCACATAACCTTAAATATTGTTGCATCAAATTTGTTACATTTACCATGTTAATAAATAGTTATTTAATTGTGCTTTGAAATTAACGATCTTTATTTTTGCATAAGGAATGAGTTTAAATTTGCTTAACTTCTAGGCTGTCGGCTATCGTTTCTGATATTAGAGAGATTTCCTATAAATCTTTTATAAATATAATAAAAATGTACGTCTAACGTGTCCGTACTTTTAGATTTTTGTAAAAAAACACTGTTGCAATAAGTAATAAAATACATTTCAATAAATTTCAGAAATGTTTGTCTGTCCGTTTGTATGAACACGAATCACAGCTAAAATACTGCGTCTATGATAAAATCTCTCAAAATAAAGTCATAAAGCATATTTTCGAGTAGTAACATTAAGTCTTTGTTTCATTAAAATCGGTTCGTTCTATCAAAAGTTATTGAACTTTTAAAAACGACGCGACTTAATTACGAGAGAAAAGCGATTTTATTAATCGCCGTTTTTTACATAAGGTGTCACGCGGAAGAAATCGCGGGTAAAGCTAGTTTACTAAAAAAATGTAATAAAGATCAGTTTAACCACATCCACAAGAACTTCCAACAGAAGGTACAACATCTTGAAAGTCTGATTAATATATATTAACAGCGAAAATCTTATATGATGAATGAATCAAACACTTTTATTTTAAGTGTAACGTAAATACTAAAGATTACAAAAAGAAAATCAGGACGTTTAATATGATTATTGTGTATGAAAACGGTATTCGCGTACCTACGTGCTTGGCTTTAACTCGTAAATATTAAAGGCAAAGTGTCATCACCGCAATTGTCCTTCCATAGAGCAATTATAAGGTAAAGTTGCACCATTTAGGACAACAGGCTGCTGTGAAATATGTCGCTGGCTGGAGTTTATTACGCGTGTAGCGACCACACTTAATGTAGTATTGTTATCGTTCAAGAAACCAAAACATGTATACAAAATGATTCGTGCCCTTTGAGCCCATATCCTAATATAATTCATTTTTTTAAATATTTTTCATGCCCATCTTGTATTTATTATTATAATTTTAATAAAAAAGAAAATATTACTTTGATTCAATATGACAATCAGTGCTGAAATGTTGGACTATTCAGTTACACCTTTCGACCTATGACTCGATATGTATCAATAAAGCTTTCCGAGCTATAATTATTAGATTTCGTTGATGAAAAACACAATGAAGGAAACCTGCGTACTTAAAACATATTCTCAAGAAAATACACAAGAAATCACTAATTGATAGACATAATTAAATGATTATATTAATTATAATAATTTAATGATTATGCTTATAGCGTTAATGGTGAATTATTAAGACAAACATGAAAAAATATACTAATTCATCAAAACACTCGTGAACAAAAGGATACGAAGTCACGTCATGCCCCATCTATACTATGTATACTAATATTATAAAGAGGTAGAGTTTGTGAGTTTGTGACGTTGTAAGGGGTAATCTCAGGAACTAATGGTCCGATTTGGAAAATTCTTTCAGTTTTATATAGCTCATTTATCAGGGAAGGCTATATATCATCACGCTAAGACACATAGGAGCGGAGCAGCAATGAAGAATGTTGCAAAATCGGGATATTTTTTCCTTTTCAGAGCTTCCGCTGCGTCTTAGCGCAAAATAACCATTCCACGCTTACGTATTACCACCCAACGAATGGGCACGGGTCGGCTAGTATTATATAAACTAGTGTTCGAAGTTGGATCATAATACATTAATTTTTCAGTACTAATGACAAAAAAACTATTTCCAATTTTTTTATAACACTAAATCTTGTCAATATCTACCAAACAAAAGAAAATTGATCGAGAAACAGAAAAGGAAGATGTAATCAACTGTTTTGCCTCTGATTATTTATAAGATTATGTAGAACCACACAAGTTTACCAACACTTCTGCATTACTTACGATATAATTTAACCAGTTGAAGCAGTAAATTTTTAATGTACATTAAAAGATCATTGAAGATCGGGCGAAAATCTTCATTACTTCATTTAATCAATAGTAGCACATTTAAGATATACGAATAAATAAAAATTACCGATACATTTATCGTATTTTCACGTAGCTAAGGTTAAGGATAAAGTCCCAGAATCTGCAAAATATGAATTGCTCCCGAATCATAAAACATGGTGCTTGTTCGACGCTAAGGGAAGCAATTTTCGTTGAATAAGCTCTTTTGTTAGAATACTTGATTTCGTTTCTTACCTATTGTGTATCTTCATTACTTCAATTACGCGTGGTTCATATAAATGGCTTTGATATTAGCTTAGAACTTCGATTTTATTTAATAAAATGGTAGCTAATAATTTAGGTCTTCGTGGAAAAATGGGGATATTCACAGTGTATGAAATACTAAACGAAATTCTATATTGATGTACCCCAATGTACCACAATGGACTGAGAAATAACAAGGCTAAAGAAAATACTGTACTGTTATCTATACTGTACTGTAATGGTTTCTAACTATTCGAATAACATTGTAACTCTAAAGACTATACGTAGAGCATACACTCAAATATCAATTGCTTTTACGAGCTGTATCCCCGAACACATCCTCAGTGATCTTAGATGAAAAAGACACAAGTCGTACGTATGATCTTGGGTTATATTTAAATGTTCGTTGAATATGCTCCGTTCCTCATATCGAACGTTTATAGGCACATATTTTTGTCTTCTAAATTGTTTTATATTAAATGTTACGTGGATTTCTTTTGTCTTAATCATAGCGAAAGATATATTACAAAAAAAATATTGTTTACTAGCTGTGCCCGCGACTTCGTCCACGTGGAACCTGATGTACAAAACAATGACTAATAAAGTTATCTGAACGTATTTAGTCCATTTGTTTATCTACTTTTCCTTCATACTTAAGTCGCTCCGCCATTAAAATTACAATAACTTTTTATAGAGCAAATCGATTCTAATGACACAAAGTTATTCCTGAGGATATACGTTATGATTTATGTGAACCCAGTACTTTAGGAGTGATGCGTGTTTATACAAACAGACAGACAGAGGGACAGACATCTCTAAAAATTATTGAAATGTATGCTATTCCTTATTCCTAGATACCTGCAATAATTTTTTTCACGAAAATTGTAAAAGTACAGACACGTTAGATTCACATTCTTATTATATGTATAGATATAAATAAGATTTATTATTATTTATTTACATATTTATACCAGGTGACCGTTTAAAGTTTAACACCCTTCGATAATTTGGTAGTTTATGGCCACATTTCACATATAAAATATCAAAACAAATACTAATAAACAACCAAGAAAACATAAGTTAAAGTTTGTTCTAAGACTTTCAAAAGTATGGGAACGATATTTTTAAACGTAAAAAAATCACATCTAGGTTCAATGAATAACATTAAAGGGTCGCTTTCATGGTTAATTATTACGTAACTGCTTATTGTCGGAATGCAGCTCGGTCGAACAAGGGTAACCTGGGTGCGGGTGGAGGTGGGGACGCGGGTGTAACTGCGCGGCACGGTGTGATTCATTGCTTTCCTTATTATTACACCAGTTCGTTTTTGCGTAAATCACCTGATGTTGAGTGTATATCAGTTTTGCGTTTCTCGAGATAATTAGGTCAAATATTAAGAACCTATTTTTTAAATTGATTTAAAACGAGAATCGACTTATGATTATCCTGTAAAAATATTGCTGATGACTAACCAGTCGCGCACAAAGTACGCTTCACAAAAAATAATATCTATCAATGTACTCAATTCGCTTGTTTAATTAACATTACTTTTTCATTTTGTAAACCCTAAGAGCGTTCACTAAACGGGTATACGTAATAATGGTATAAATTGAACAGATAGCCTGGCTACGTGTTGATACTCAGACAATTCTCACCATCGGTCCTCATGTCATCACTAAGAATCACCGCGTAGGCGTAAAGTGTGGGGACCAGACGTGGTCCCTAACATTGCATGACGTTCGACTTACTGACGCTGGGCAGTACATGTGTCAAGTCAACACTGAACCAATGATCACACAGACGCACCATTTACACGTTTCAGGTAAATAAAAATTATCTTTTGAATAGATAAATAGTTAATCGGTTAATACTGGTACTACTAAACTGGTTTTCCTGGAAAAGACAAAAAGATACTTCTGTGTATAATAGACCAGCGGACCCTATGGATGTTATCACCTTGATAATAAAAAAAACCAAGACAAATTGTATACGCAAACCTTCCTTATAAATCACTTTATCCACTGGTACAAACCGCATGAGAATCCGTTTAGTATTTGAGTTTATCGCGAAAAGACAGACAGACAGTGTGTGGCAGAGGACTTTTTTTTATAACATGTAGTTGAAATATCTATTGAGTGTAGTAAATTACGAAAAATATATATCCCATTTAAATTAGCGTCAGGATATGAAAATAAAAGTAAACTATTTCAACTGTAAACTGTTTCCAAATTTATTAGTTCCACCAGACATCGTTAATTCAAGCAGTAGCGGGGAAGTTATAACACATGAGGGCGATAACGTATCCCTTCATTGCGCTGCCTCCGGCACTCCACCTCCTACGATTACTTGGAGACGAGAGGACTCCGCTTTGATGAAAATTGGAACTAAAACGGGTACGTTTAATGACGTACTAAAATATAATAAAAATGATTAAGATAATTAATTTCTTCAGTATGCATATCATTTATACCCATTCTTACTTAACTCTTTACTATATAGAGCATCAAATACTTTTACTTATACATTTTAAACCTGGCACATAATTTAAAAGTTAAATGATATGTGTACATTTTACATTGTACATTTACGCTTTACCCCGTCGCATCGCGTCGCCTTTGTTCATATACGACAATGCAGACGTGAATTCGAATTCACATTGCTACGAAATATGTAAGTGATATCAACTGCTAGATGTAATATTGAAAAATGCTAATTATCATCTGAAGTGTGCATTTGTATTGTATGTTAATTATATTTACTTAATGAATTCAAAACCAAATGACTTTATGATGTATAAATGAAGAGAATTAGAAGAAACTGAAATGCGAATACCACAATAACTAGAATGTTTCAGTGGGGAAATGGAGTGGTGTGTGGTTGAACCTGACTACAGTTAACCGGGATATGAATGGTGCTTTCCTTTGCATCGCAACTAACGGGATACCTCCATCAGTTAGCAAGCGCATACTTCTACGTGTCCTATGTAAGTTAACACACAATAATTGCATACCCAAATTATTTATAGCAATTAATATGACACACAGCCTTTCATTAAAAGATTTATTATTTAAAGACAGTTTTAAAATACTTTGTGACTTATCTGTTTATGTGTAACTTTCTACAATGCTCCATTTGGACTAAAAGCATGTAATAATCACAGTCGTCTTTACTTTATTTGCTGTAAAATGTATCGTGCGAAGAATCCTAGGAAACGTAGGTCAACCGCAACAGGAGGCAATATACCTTTTTCAAAATGGAAATTGACAAAACAAAACATCTGCGATCAACTACGTAACTAAAACAGATTAACAAACTTCATAAAAAATTGCAATCAAAAGTGAATGTTATAGTAACGGTTATAATTAAAAATTTCTCCATCTAAAGCAATGATATTGCAACTAAAAAGCTGATCTCAAGAGTGTGAAAAATTAAGTCTTAGTAATTATTTATTTATTTGTTTCTATTCTAGGGAAATAGATAAATAAAATATATTCACTACATTGCGTCTTTTTTTTTAATAAAAGAGGGAGGAGGAAGGGGATTAATTTGAGTTTCGAATACAACCGCCTAATATGTTTGAAACGATCCTTATGATCGTTGTAATTTCAGTCAAGGATAAGTGTATACGTGATTATAATATTTTACAGGTAGGCCGTTGGTAAGGGTGACGCAAAAAATGACAGGCGCCTTTTTAGGGGAGTCAGCAGTAATAAAATGTAAAATTGCGGCATTTCCACCGCCTACCGTATACTGGACACATGAAGGCGGACACAAATTGCAAAATGGTTGCTATTTTTATTCTAATTTTATACTTATTCAAATGTAACGTTCTTAAATGATGTCGATTACAAAATAAGGATTATTTCACTTAAATAATTATACGGGATAAAAATAAATACTTCCGTAATCATTGCCAATCATTGCAAGAGAAGAAGAAAAACTATTGACGCATACAGCGTATCGATATAATTTAATTACCCTTGTTGCTTATTAAATGAGCTGTAATTTGATTTTATTTTATCAAAAGAAAGCATAATCCATATTTATGTAGATTAAAAGTTTGACGTAAATATTACAATTATCGGGATTTCCCCGCAATGTTTTGAAACAACTAATATAGTTAAAAATTTTACCTTAAAATCCCAAATCAAGATTCTATTTGTTTTAATTTTATTTTTAAAGTATAATTATAATTGATATAATTAATTATAATAATAATAATTTTACATGACAGGTTCGAAATATCAGATGTTCATAAAGTCAAAAAGCTACGTACAAATCGTAGAGTTTAAAATTAACAATATATCGAGGAAGGATATCGGCTCATACTTTTGTCACGCGGAAAACCCTATAGGCTCGTCGTATGACGATACGACACTTTACAGTGAGTATTCACAAATTTGTTTTTATCAATTCTATTTAAGTGTTTTATCGTCAACTGATCAATTTCTCGATAACGTTGGTTGATTTTCGGGAGCCAAAAAGAGTAAATTTGTATGCAAAGGATCAATAAAGTATCGAGAAAGATGTCTCTGATTTTATATTGATTATATATTTTACACTATTGTTTACGTTTTTTTTTATGTCATAGATTTCAAACGAACAGGTAGGTTACCTGCTGTTAAGTGATCACCACCGTCCAGGAACACTAACAACACCAGAGGAGTCGCAAGTGCGTTGCCACCCTTTAGGGGGAAGGGTTAGGGGAGGGAGTGGAAGAGGAGAGAGGAAAGGGGAGGGGAATTGGGCCTCCGGCGCTCTCTATGACTAAACGAAAAGCAACAATGCAAGCACTGTTACTTCACGTCGGTTTTCTATGAGAGGGTGATACTACCCCGGTCGAGCCGACCCATTCATGCTAAAACCAGTAATATACCAGTACCAGTACGTACCAGTAAGTACGTATTTTTAATTTCAGTACAAAAGTTTAGTTATGATATAGGTGTCTCAAAAGACCAATAGTAAATGGTAGTCTGAAGCTTTTCAAAGACTAATTGATTACATTTGTTAGGAGTGATTGGACATTAATTTACTTAAATTAATTATCAGGTTTAATTGGAAATTCTCGTTCGAAACAAGTTAGCTATCACGTAAAACGAAATTAATTCTCTTCAAAAATAAACTGTGAACCCTGTTACCCAAATATAACCAATTAATTGTGGTATTATTAATTAACGTGTCGGTTATCGTTATGATAATATTAATTAAAATATTAAATTGTTATATTATGTCGAGAATGTAAAATGGTTACACCGTCACATACAAAGAGAGAATATATTTCAGAAAAATTGATTTCCATAACTAATTCAGATATTTACTATTCATGTGAGATGACAGTTCAGGGTTTTGACCTGTAGTTATAGATGTATACATACATAGTTAAATTATTATAATGATTAATTTTAATAAAAATAGCATAACTATACGAGAACATATTATTTATTATACATTGAATAATACCGAAAACGTAGTATTTACTTTCGCTTATAAAGACATAACTAATAGAGACTTTATAATCTTAAATCATTTACATTTAGTGTATTTCAATATAAATCTCAATAGACTTTGCATTATTTAGCATTCGTTTACAAGAAACAACAGAATCGAGAGTTAAATAAATAATATTATGCAGAGTTAAGTGACTTATTATTCATACTTCTTGATAAATCATTTACAATAATACTTAGCAATTATTACTTTAATATGGACAAACAGCCAAATGGAAACATTATTACGACTTTTTTATGTATTATTTTTCTTTAAACTTTTTTTATATCATAGGACGCAAACGAACAGATGGGTCACCTGATGTTAAGTGATCACCACCGTCCATAGACACTTGCAACACCAGAGGAGTCGCAAGTGGGTTGTCAGCCTGTGTTTGGAGGGAGGGGAGGACGGGGAAGGGTGGTGGGCCTCCGGCACTCTCACTGACCGAACGAAACGCACTGTTACTTCACGTCGGTTTTTTGTGAGAGGATGATTCTATCCCGAGTGAGCCGACCCATTCATACTGAAACCAGTAATACCTTCAGCGCGGCTCTACCACCTACAGAACCACTTACATTTACTATTTCTTTTCTTTCTTTCTATTATACGTTTTATTATATCTGTCTTCAACTTAAAAGAACATATTTTTCTTTGAAGGTTAAGAGCCTACCATCAGTCGTACCATCAACGTCAGCCTATTTGCTGCATAAAAATAATAATTTTAAAGCCCATAAAACACTGTTTAGACTTTAGAGTATAATTAATTAAGGTAATTAGATTATAATTAACAGCCAGTAACAGAGTTGTATAAAATGAACTTGTGGATCGTGCCAAGGCGTGTAATCTCTTGTAACGTATCATTTTTTTTTTCTTCTTTACCTTACTACTTACCTACATCCGCACCTTATCATGATTTCCAGGAGTACGTCTTTAAAATTATACTAGGAAATATTTAATTCAAAGCGCTAAACGAAATGTATTAGCAATTGTGCTCGAAATTCGTTAATGTGTTTAGTATGGGGCAAAAATTTGATACATTGCCATGAAGAATCAACAATTTTTCACATTTATTATTATGCTTATTTTTAAAACAACTACTTACTAACCTAACTTCTAGGTCACAATTGGTATGCTAAGATTTAACACTCACCAGAGTATGTCTACACCATTACAACGACTATTAAACATTTTTTTTATCGGATCACCCTAGTATCCACACACACCGGATAACCTGTAGAATAACTATTTTTTGCACTTTATTATAGGCGCTGACGGTGTTTGTTTTATTTTATAAAATAGTTTCTTCCTGTATAGCATTGGCTACGACAACAACAACTTCTACAACGTCGAAGACCACCACGACACCTTCAACAACAGAAGCGATGCAAGCTTGTAAGTACTCCTTAATATTCTCAATTCTATTTCTCGCTCTGTCAGAATTTTCATCATATAATACTGCTGTAATAAATATGTTACGTAGTCGTTAGCCAGTTTGTTACAACTAAACCAGAAGCCATCCAAATACGAATGAAGAATATCATTCTTATGTAGGGTTGCCATTTTTGAGAAATATAACGAAACATATTTTTGAATATGAAAGAAATAAAATGTTTAGAAGAAAAAGAAAGTATTTTTCAAATTTATTTATTTAGTCTCTTGAAAATATATTGCTATTGTAGAGTAGTCAATAAGAGAGGCGTGGCCAATACAATAGTATTTGTGTATTGTGTAGCCTCAAGTACTACTCTCGCCTCACCACCATAATCGGACAGTATGCATATTTATGATCATTGTATAGTATTGGTGTTTATCAGTGTTTGAATCTTCTTATGAAAGACTGATGTTCTCGTTTCTTTATTCTTAAGCTTATCTAAAGAATATCTAAAAATGTTGTCTGTACACTTTAAGATTACTCTATTTTGATTATTATAGATTTGAAGGTGGTAGAGCCACGCTGTAGCTATTACTAGTTTCCGTATGAATGGGTCGGCTCGCCCGGTGTAGTCCCACCCTCTTGCAGAACACCGACGTGAAGTAACAGTGCTTGCATTGTTGCGTTTCGTTCGGTCAGTGAGAGCGCCGGAGGCCCACCTCCTTTCCCCCTTTCCCTTCGCCTTTCTCCTTTGCCCCTCCCCCATACATAGACTGGCAACGCACTTGCGACTCCTCTGGTGTTGCTAGTGTCTATGGACGGTGGTGATCACTTAACATCAGACGACGCACTTGTTCGTTTGCCGCCTTTTGACATAAAAAAATAAAAAATAGTATCGAAATTAAAAATAGGGCGATAACTTTAACTTGAAAATTCCAATCAAATGAAGTTTAAACTATGATAACTTAATTATTTTAAATAAATCATCGGGAACCATGGCAGAATTTAAATCTAACGTTTCATATTAATCCATTTCATAAGATCATTCTATATTCATTTATTTTGAGATATATTATATATTTTTAATAACTGCTTTATGCAGCCGCTGCGCTTTTTCCTCAGACACGGGTGATCCGAAACTTTGGATAGGATAGTGTGGCTTATGTTATTAATTTTATTTTCTGGATCTGTTTATTGGCATCATTATTATGACGGGATTTCTTTTTAGGCGCTATAAATTCATTGTTTTCAATTTTTTTGTAGCAGTTATATTTTGTAGTGATTTACCTACATTTGCTAGTTTTACTGGAACATTTTATTATTTTTTCTTATGTGTATTGCTAGCTATCTTATTTGGTTTCGTTATATTAATCTACTTTCTGTGTGTATTCATTTGTATATGTTGCTGATTTCTATATGTATATTGTTTCCATTCTAATATTTCTTATTTATCTATATATAATTATTAGCTCTGATTTCGTAATGTTGATATTATAATTACTGTCACCTAATTTCAATACACTATTTGTTTTCATTTTTTTTTTAAGTAACTATTTATTGTGATTTATTATTACCACTTCTTACCTACTTTTTTATTAGATGTCGAACTTGAAGTAAGTCTCCACGATGAAAGTCAACGGTTGTTGGAGGAAGATAATTTTGCTGTCTTGAGCCAACATCAAATGCAAAACATAGGTAAAATAATGCATTACTTTTACATTACGTAGTTTTTAACTTCTATTACAATGCGACTACCTGACCTTGTCATATAAGTCGTTTTTACTAATAAAATCCACAAGCCATTGTAGTACGTACGTAAACAAAGAAGGTACAATACTTTTATGTAAAAATGGGAAATGTAGATACCGATCTAAGTACACGCTATTCTTTGTCCCCAGATTTGTCGCCAAGCTCGTGACCTGAACACGACCCAAGCCACTGGTCGATGTGGTCTACGGGTACAACTAACAAACCATCATGCATTCTTATTATAGTAGTCTATTTTTCTTGTATACGACGATAAAATAAAAAAAATAATTGTAAAGTATATATTGAACCGTTTCAATAGTTTCAAATTTTCGTACAAAATCGTTATTACCGAATTTTAGTATAAAAACGTTATATTCAATTAATTGAATAAATGTAATTAAATATATCAATTTATAGATAGCATTAATCAATAATCATTATTGTTTATATGTCTATGTAAATAAAATGATAAAGTTCTGTCTTTGTGTGCGCATCACACAAAAATTACTGGATAGAATTCAATCAACTTCTTTTAAGTTTTATTTCTTAAATACTTGGTCCTTATCAGAAAACTCTGCCACGTCTGTCTGTTCGCGATAAACTCAAAAACTACTGAACGAATTTTCACCAGTAGGTAAAGTGATTCAAGAGATAACGTCCGCCGGGCCCACTAGTATTTTTTGTAAATTTTATATTGAATATAAAGTTGCCAGCGATGTATATTCTCTTGGAGAAGTGGGGCAAGCTGTGTGGTGCGCCTACACAGGACAAAGCAAACGAAGTCGCGGGTATAAGATAATTAAAAATATAAGTATGGAGTTAAACTGCAACATGATATATTAAACATATACGGAGTCATAGACCTATGCGTGTATATAAACCAGACAAATCACTGTGCTAATTATATGTATCCCACATAAGTAGGTTCGGTACAACATGTTTGTCATGTTATGGTATATGATTTGGCTTAATTTTTACGATCGGCCGCCTGCCTGACATCAACCCTCCTTGAGATTATTTTGTTGTACCACTGTATTTATGATTATTATTATATAGTTACGTAGTATGATGGGATCTTTTAGCCTTACAATATGTTGTAATTATTATTGCAAGTAATAAAATAATGCATTATCTCTACGCAATTAATAACAGATTATTGAAGACAACGTTATTCTTATTATATATTATTATTCTCCGTTAGAATCAAAAGTTATTAAATTTAGAACCATGCTTAGAAAACATCATTTAAGCTATTGATAATACAGCGGGTATTAGAGTTTCTGTAAAAGTTTCCATTAGAAATTTATTTGACTGGAAATTCGCTAACTATATGTCTAGACTGTGCTCACTGGAGTATAAAAAAGGATCCCAAATATTTTACTGATAAAAAATTCATTCATGCAAAAAATATCTAAAACTTGTTTACTCTAATCGTTACTAATATTATTAATGCGAATGGAAGTGTGTTTGTGTTTTACGCTTTCACGTCTTTTTGTACACACCGTGTCAGAAGTATAGGAAAGGATACAGAGTTTTCATCCACTGTTTTGTACTGTTTCAGAGGCATAGATTAACGCGAACGGAGTCGCGAGCATAATTTATTTATAAAAACAATTTATTGAAGTTTTTTTGATATCCCATCATGTAGTGACTCTTTAAGCTATCCATTATTACTAAAAAAAAATTATTAAGATTCTTGCTTAAGTTAAGCCTTTTGATAATTCAATGTATGCAATTTTTTTTCGTTTATAACACAATGGTAAGTAATTTTGATATTACAAGGTGCGTGTGTAAGTAATATTTGTGTAAAAGTAATGTACTTACGGCAGTTCGTATTTAATTTGCAAATACTAATAAAATGGTCTTAATGGACCTTAGTAGAGTAATTAATGATAAGTTAACATTGTAAATATCTAACTAAAATTTTATTGTAATAAATAATTTTAAAGGAAATATGTCTATTTTTTAAATTTGTACCGCGTAAAATGTATGAAAAGATTTAGTTGCCCTCGAAATAAATAAAACCAAAGTTTTCTTTTTCTTCTTATTTGATATTAATTTTTAACATTCATCATTACATTTTTGTATATGTAAAGAAGCTATAGATTACTGTGGAAAAATAAGAAAGTAAAAGCATATTAGGGTTATAAACAAAATAGACTTTATTTTGTGTCCTTTGTTTACAAAGTAGTTAACTTCGGGAGCGCTGGAGTTGGCTTTTTAAAAACTACAGTCGATATTAGACAATTTATTTAATAGTTATGTCGATTTTAGACATTGATTATAATATAACTTAAAAACTATTATAGTCGATTTGAGACTTCCTAACCTACGTGTACATTCTATGATTCTAGACTGCCTATCCTAATTTCTTATTTTAATAATTCCTTATTCTAACAATGTTGTACATGCTGACCTAGCGTCTACCTCACATCCCGTACGGGGAACGCTAGGCAAGCTTAAAGTAATTTAGGCACGTGTAGAGGATCTATGGGAATATAAGTCCTCCCGCCTTAGATCGAAGTTATCGGAAAAACTTCTGAGAACTTCGATTTTACATTAACAATGGACGCGGATTACATTGTTCTGTGGAAACGGGTTGCTGTTCCATGGTTGGAAGAGGAAGCCGTTTCTTACGGTATTTCTTTACAATTGGTATTAGCTTATAGGTAATCATAAGTATAATTAACATAATTACAATTACATAGAGCACTATGGTAGAGGCACTGACACTATTTCTTTGCACTGTATTACTTTCACTTTGAATACTTTTCTTCAAAATATAGTTCAAACGGTGTATGTCGTCGAGTGGAACCCCTTTTAGATTTATGGGTTCATCTCCTGCAGCGATGAAGCGTCGTTCTTTTTCTTTGAGACTGGGTAGATTGATCACAGGTATATGCTTATATGCTGTTCTCAGTGAATGGTGGCGTTGCGCATGGATTTGCATCCCGCCTATGGACGCATTACATTCTTCATGAATAGTTATTATATATGTGCCACGTAACTGTTCGCGTGTGACGTCATTACCACAAACGCAAGATAGTATGCTAGTGTATTCGGAAAAGATGATCCAACTGTTTTCAGTAATCTTTTGTAGTTTTATGCTTTCTGGGTATACTTGTCGTGGGTGACATAGTGACAGATTTTGTCGGTACCTCAATAGTTGTTCAATGCAAGATTCCTCGGTGTATTGTATAACATCATTCTCTGAGCACAAATATTCTTCGTTTGTCACTTCTTTACATGGTGACGAAATCGGATAATACTTTTCACCTTCTACAAGGAGGTAAGGAAAATCAGGAACTATTACGAATGTTTGGTTATCTAGATCATGGAATATAGGTAAGGAATACAATTTAAAATATGTGTACATGAGCTTATCAACTAATGGTATATCTATAATAAATCTTACTTCACTATCCTTAAGGTAAGCCTTGACTACGAATGTCTCTTCTATTGTAATTAAATTCTGTTCATTAACGGTGTACATTAAATTGCCATATTTACTTATTTCTATTAGCGCAGACAACAGTTCTTGCGAGTTAATAACACATTTATGTAATACTGATACTTTACTGAGTGCAAGAGCTGTTTCTATCTCACTAAGCTTACTGTGAATGGTTCTAAAATTATTAATAAAAATGTTAAATTCACCAATTAGGTATGTATAGAAAATATAGTTCGTCGAAAAACTTTGAATAACGACTTCAAGTCGTTTTAGACGCTCGTTCATTATCTCAATATTAGTATTCATAATATCGGTTGCGTTTACGACATTATCCAACATTTCAGATATTATAGTTATCTTATTAGCGGTAGCCTGCTCCTTGGTTTGGAGCCCGGTAATTAATTCGTCATAACGAACTGCATCTTCATGGTCAAGGTTGCCAGTTATTACTTTAATTAAAGATCCTATGGGATTAATAATACCTCGTTTATATCTTTGTAATTGGAATGGGATTAATTGTTGTAATTTTTCTACAGTTTCATCGCGTAAGTATTCTATTTGGGTTTTTAGTTCACCTACTTCCTTTTCAAAGGTTTCGTTCCGATGTATAATTCTACAAAACTCCGAATATTTTTGTATATTGAATGACAAGTCTGATTCAATATCCTTTAGATTAATGATTTTTATTATAGCCCATTTGTCGTGTTGTAGGAATGATAAACCTTGTTTCACCGGTAATATTCCCGGGTTATTGCTAATTTGCTGAACTTGAAGGCCCTGGCTGAGGGGAACCTGGTTTAGATGAGCTTGGATGATGGACGTCCATATCAACAGGAGTATGCACCACCTGTGAAGGGCGTTTAATATTTTTAATCGGTACTTTGGTATCTCTACCTTTTACCCTAATGGGGACAACGTTATGCGAGACGGGGCCAGTAATCGTAGCCTTTTGATATTTTGACTTGTCTTTAGACTGTCTTTTATTTACTGCTTTAATAAAAACTGTGTCGCCTATCTCTATTTTCTGTCCATTCTCACCTCCTCTCTTTTCCCTAACCTTTTCCTTGATATTTCCCATCTTTTCCGATAGGAATTTATATAACACTTGAGTTCTTTTTCTATGATCTTTAACTAACTGTTGTTTGTATACCTTCTCGAATTCTATGTCAAATGTTGAGTTCAACTCGGTATGACCAAACGCAACTTCGAATGGAGAGAGATCGGTAGTACTGTGGAGGGTGTTATTGTATGCCATTACCGCATATGTCATTAACGTTGCGGCATCCGTGTACTTTCGTTCGTATTTAGCAAGCCGATAAATTTCTATAATTGTTGAATGAAAACGCTCGATTAACCCCATAGAGTTAGGATTATTCGGCGTACCTATGTGTAATTTAATTTTATATAAATCCGTTAATTCTTTTAATAGTTCATTGTTAAATTCAGTTCCGGGATCACAACTTATCTTTTGAGGAATACCGTAAAATGAGAAATATTTAATCAGTGCTCGAACTACCTCGGGTGTTGTTCGCGATGGTACTTCGATAGCTTGTCCTATTTTACTAAATGCATCAATTAATGTTAAGTAATATTTTGATTCTATGGAAAAGATATCTATAAATATTTCTTGGAATGGCGCGCTTTGAGTTTGCGTTAATTGTAGCGATGGTTTTATCGGTTTGCGGTCGTATTTAGATGTTTTACATTTTTCACACGAATTAATGATAGCAGAGACTATTTCTCTCATATTCGACCAATAGTAATTTCGCCGGATTCGTTTGATGGTTTCTGTAATTCCGCGATGGCACGTTTTGCCTTGATGTAGTTTTTCGACTATAGCCTTTTGTTCGCCTTCCTCATCTACATAAATCACACGTTCAGTACATTCGTAAAAGTTTACATAGCCTTTTTTAAATAATTCTAAAATAACGTTACTGAATTCACGCCTGTGTTCGGGATTTTCAAAATAAATGAAATATTTAATTTTTGGTTTAATGTATTTCTTAAGGAAATCTTTGATCAAATTTGGTTTTCCGATAGGTAAAAAGACTTCTAATACCTTTTGATTGTCTCTGGATAAGTTTTTAATATTATATTCATTACGGAACCAATTAAATACTAATATTTGATTAGGCTTGGTGTCAATAGCCTCGTGTAATATGGGTATACCGGTGAATTCCATGTCTTTTGCAGAATGTATTGTGTGTGTAGAGTCTGTCTCTGTTCTAATCGGGTAGTCGGGTTGTTCGTCAAATATAATAGTGTCTGGTAATGATATAGGGCTAGCTGTCATAGTTCGTTCTGAGTCTGATATAGTTATCGTTTTTGAGTCATCGGTAGTTCGTCTTCTGGATAGTATTTTAGCTCTATCTTCTATTTCTTGTAAGTGTTCCTGTATCTGTTTGTCTTTGTCGTCTACATTAACTATAAGAGACGTGTTATCATCTGTTTCTCCAGTACCTAATGCGTTAATTTTTATTCGTGACAAAGCGTCAGCGTTTGCGTTTTGTTTGCCACTTTTGTGAATTATTCCAAAGTCATATTCTTGCAAGCGTAAACGCCAGCGTGTTAGTTTACTGTTTGGTTCTTTGAGTTGATACAACCAGACGAGGGGTTTATGGTCGGTAATAATGTCAAATTTATGTCCAAACAAATAAGGTCTAAAATGTTTTGTGGCCCAAATTATGGCTAATAACTCTCGTTCGATTGTACTATATCTTTTCTCGGTTTCGGATAAGGTACGACTAGCGTAAGCGATAGGTCTGTCGCTACCAATCGGACCTTGTGATAACACTGCACCTATGGCAACTTCGGAGGCATCCGTAGTTAATAGGAATGGTTTCGTCATGTCAGGATATTGTAAGATGGGGGCATTAATTAAGAGCTCTTTGCATTTTTCGAATGCTTCTATATATTTTTGATTAATTTCTACCTTTCTTCCTTTCTTTAGGCAGTTTGATAATGGTTGTGTGATTTTAGAAAAGTCTTTTATGAAACGTCTGTAGTATCCTATAAATCCTAGAAATCTTTTAATGTCTGTTTGTGTCTGTGGTATGGGATATTTTAGTACTGCGTCTATTTTGTCGTTGTTTGGTCGTAATCCGTCTTGTGTTAGTGTGTGACCTAAATATTGTACTTCCTTTCTCAAAAATTCTGATTTATCTAATTGGACCTTTAAGTTCGTCTGTCTGAGTCTATCAAAAACTGCACGTAGCTTCTGGAGGTGTTCCTGAAGCCCATTTGAATAAATAAGTATGTCATCTAAGTAAACAAGGCAATGCAAACCTTGTAAGCCTCTTAATACGTTATCCATAGTACGTTGAAATGTCGCCGGGGCTGTTTTTAAGCCGAACGGCATCCGAAGGAATTCGTAGTGTCCATTCTGCGTAGAGAACGCAGTTTTCTCTCTGTCAGACTCCGAAATTTCAATTTGGTGGTAGCCTGAGGCTAGATCTAGTGTTGTGAAATAATTACTTTTACCTAATTTGTCAAATAAATCGCAAATGTTTGGAATAGGGTATCTATCGTCTATTGTAATTTCGTTGAGTCGTCTGTAATCTACTACCATTCTAAATTTAGCCTGACCCGAAGCGTCTGCCTTTTTAGGAACTAAATGGACAGGGGCGCTCCAAGGTGAATGTGATTCCTGAATGACATTGTCTTTAAGTAGTTTTTGTACTTGTTGTTTGATTTCTTCAGCTTGTGCTGGTGCCTGTCTGTATGGTTTAATGTAAATCGGATCTTCGTTAGTTGTGCGTATGTTATGTTTAACTTGATTTGTAAAGCTAAGGGGTATTTCTTCACAATAAAATATGTCTTTATAGTCTGTACATAGTCTGCGTATAGAGTCACGTTCCTCCTCGTTAAGGTGGTCCAGTCGTAGTTTTGTTAAATTATCGGTTAACAAAGAGTCAACTTCCATATTTGTCAAGTCAGTTGTGTGATTAACTTCACATATGTCTGAAGTAAATTCGGTGGTTTTAAATGGTGCTGTTACGTATAGTGTAAGATCGTAGTCATTGGTATTCTGTATGACTGTTGTCGCAAAGTAATTATGACAACTAACTATTGCTGCGGGCATGCGAACCCCATCCTGAAATTTTTTAAAGTTAAGAATAGCTTCTCCGTCTTTCTTATCTACCGGTAAGTTAACGCGATGCTCTGAGCGAGCCTCGAGTTTATACACATATTCGTTTTGGTACATTATTGGAATTTCCGTTCCATTAGTTCTTAAAACTTTATCCTTTAAACATATATTTGCATTTAATCGCGACATTAGATCCCAACCTATTACACCGTCATATTTTTTATCAACATCGTATATATAATATTTATGAAAACCGGGTTTGTTAAAAATTGAAAATAGTGGAATATTTATCACTTGATCGTGGTTACTTGATGCGTGTGTACTAGTCACTATAAACGGTTCATATGATTTATGTTGGGGATAAAATTGGTCTGCCTTATGTGTACTTATGAAAGAACGTGTACTGCCTGAGTCTAACATGAATTTACCGTCTATATCGGGGATATATATGTAAGGGAGTTTAAGAGAGCTATCGTAATTTACCTGTATTATCTCGGTACCTTGTGTGTTATGTCCATGCGAAAATTTTGAGTCTCATCCTCTTCATTACCATCAGTAATAGGAAGAGGTGTTGTGTCCTGTGATGGATCTTCATAATAACTGTCGTAAGTGTCGACTGGATATTGGTAATCCTCATAATCGTATGCATCGTTATATACATTGCCGTAGTGAGGGTCGAACTCACTTTCATCGTTAGTGTAAATTTCGTTAACAGGTAGTTTAACCGGTGCGGTACGCATGGTGACGTCGTTTGAATAGTGAGGATTCGGTCTTTGAGGTTGCGGTGGTTTATAACCAAACTGACCAGCTTGCGGACGAAAACCAAACTGGGTGTTATTATTAGCAGGTACCTGGGGTGGTTTGTACCCAAACTGTCCTGCTTGTGGCCTAAACCCAAATTGTTGAGATGGTCGATACCCGAATTGTTGAGGTTGTGGTGGTCGGTAACCAAATTGTTGTGGTTGTGGTGGTCGGTAACCGAATTGTCCTATTTGAGGGCGAAATCCGAATTGCTGCTGTGACTTATTAACAAATGGAGGCTGAGCTAAATTACTACTCACCTGTTTAGTGTGGTCTGCCATTGGATTTCTGAAGGGTTGTGGTGGAGTAGACCTAAATAATAATTGTTGCGGTGGGGGTTGTGAGCGATGTTGAAGCATTTTAGATCGTAAATTATACTGCTCTTGGAAATTTACTTCCTCGAGAACATGTGACAGAGCGTCTTCTAATGTTTGAGGGTTTTTTAGTCTAATTAATCTCACAATGTGTTCCGGTAAGTTGTAAAGAAATATGTTTAACGAGGTATTATTGTAAATTATTTTTTTCGCTTCAATTATTTGTTTGGAACTGCCTTGGTTCACTTTGGATAATAGGATGGCTCGGACATCCTGTATGCGGCTACAGAAATCTAAATACGTTTCATTATTTTTAATTTTTAAGGTTTCCAATTCGATTGCAACACATTCCTCACTGCGCGGATCTCCAAAATGTTGGATTAATAATTCTTTTAGTTGTAGCCATGTCTCATCTATATCACCCCTTTCACTGATTAACTCAGCTGCCTTGCCCGTTAATTTACTGGTAATATACTGCATGAGAAATTCATTACGATCTGAGGCTCCTTGAAACTTTTGTATAACAAATTCACATTTTCTAATAAATAAACTAAGTAATTTTGTATCTCCGTTAAATTCCGGAATTAAACTTAAAACATCTTTCGGTGGTAACAGCGAACTACGCGTTTGAACAGGTGACGGGGCAGGTCTAGGCACGGGTGCGGCTTGTATCGCTGCGCCAGGAATTTGCGCGTAAGCGTTATCGAGAGCCATGGTAGACGAGATATGGCACGGACACGATATAAAATTACAATTGATAAAACTTAAATGTAACTTAACAACTTAATTAATATATCACTAAATTTATTGTGGATTTTACACAGTTTACAATAAAATATAATAATTCGATAATGATTTTAATTATCGATTGTATTTATATAATTTATAAGTAAAAATAAAGGAAATTGATAATGATTTTAATTATATATCCTTTATAAAAAATTAAAATAATTCAATAATGATTTTAATTATTGAAAGTATTTATAATAAGTAAAATTAAATGTAATTCGATAATGATTTTAATTATTGAAATTAATTATAATGAGTAAAATTAAATGTAATTCAATAATGATTTTAATTATTGACATTACTTATACTATATAATTGAGCCAATAATGATTTTAATTATTGACACTATACAATATACAACTAATTAAATTTCTAAACGTGATTTTAACAATTAGAAATTTTATGAAGAGGGATTTAGGATAGGAAGTAGAAGGCTACTACTCACTTTCCGATTTTCTTCATAGTTTTCTCCTCGAACAGTCAACTTATTTCTTTGGTTCGCGGGATTGTCCGGCACTCGCGACGTGTATTATTTTGAAAAACACTTATTTCGCGGTAGCACAAACAATCCTACCGGCTGCGCCAGTTAACTTCGGGAGCGCTGGAGTTGGCTTTTTAAAAACTACAGTCGATATTAGACAATTTATTTAATAGTTATGTCGATTTTAGACATTGATTATAATATAACTTAAAAACTATTATAGTCGATTTGAGACTTCCTAACCTACGTGTACATTCTATGAGAGTCGATTCTAGACTGCCTATCCTAATTTCTTATTTTAATAATTCCTTATTCTAACAATGTTGTACATGCTGACCTAGCGTCTACCTCACATCCCGTACGGGGAACGCTAGGCAAGCTTAAAGTAATTTAGGCACGTGTAGAGGATCTATGGGAATATAAGTAAGTAAACGTGGAGTTCTTTCATTTATTTACAAAGTATTGTGGGCAACTTGAAAATAAGTAAATTCATATGATATAGTGAGTAAATCCATGTGAATATACAGTTTTAGTAACCTTTTAGGTTCAATCATGTCAAACTAATGAACGTATGAATATTCAATTCGAAATTTTTCATATATTATTCTAGGCTTCTTATTTTTTGGGTTTGATTGACCCTTTATTTGTTTGTTATTGAATTACAATTTAATCATCTTGGAAGTATTTTTAGATATTTATAACCCATATAAATGACATAGAAATACTAACAATTAATTTAATACGAAAAACTTTCTGACCCACATCACAATAATGATCTACCTATGAGGTTATGACCTATAATCATAATCAGAGAATGCGTATAGTTCTATAGCCAATACGACAGTGTGGATAAACGTGTAACAGTGGCTTTAGTTAATAAAGACGAGACGTGAGAGAGCTTCGTGACAACTCTCATTAATCAGTACCGAATGCAACTAATCCAGTATCAAGGTAACATGTTATTTCGACAGTTCCTAGTTCTATATTTTACTACTATATTTACTATATTTTTTTATTTTTAACTTAAACAGTATGAGAAAATTATATCCAGATATGAAAGTAAGATATCCAGACATATAAGTTTCTTCAATACCATCGGATTTTTTTATGACAAAGGATTTGTATAAATGTGAATAAAATTAAAAAAACCACTATTCACGTCGCAGTTATATCAGGGTAACGGAAGAAAAAAAAACATTTTATATACAAAATTACTAACTCACCCGGCGAATTACGTACCACCTCAGATTAAAAAAATGTTGTGTTAATTTATTTGCTGAATTAAATCCAATAAACCATTATTAAGATAGAACGAACACTGAAACTGAATTAAGTTCATAAATGTACAAAAATCGAAATAATAATACACGAAGAAAATCATGAAAATCAGTCATACCGTTCTCGAGATATAATTAAAAATGCCTTTCCTTACAAGATATAAGAAAAAATATATTTTCGTCAAATTTTTTTTAGTTTTTTTTTCTCGATATTTTTATAATTATTCTCTGCTATTAGGGGCAGAGAAAATCCAACAAACCTAAAATCATACAGAGCGGTGCAGCCGTTCTTGAGTTACAAATGGTGTAAATAAATCGAATTTGTTATACATCTATAGATTCATATATACTACTTTAATAATAAAAAAAATTTACTGATTAAGCCTTGCATACGGCGTCAAACAACATTGGCATTTGACATCATATTTATCTATCATGAGTTTGACCAACATATCTTGTGTCCATTTAAACGAGCTTACACTTTTTTTAAAGGCTGGCAACGCACTTGTGGCTCCCCCTGTGTTACTAGTGTCTATGGACGGCGGTGACCACTTACCATCGGGTGACCCGTCTGTTTGTTTGCCTCCTATAATATAAAAAAAATCAAATACACATATTTAATCATTATTATAACATACAGAGTATATTTAATTTTCAATCACACCCATTAAGGCAATTAGAAAAGTTATGATAAAAAGATAAATATAAGAAAAATTTCGCAAATAAGTCAACAAAAGTTATCAGTGTTGGACGCGTCAAGCAATTAGGGTCACGGTAGATGGGATCGTGGACGAAAATAATAACATAATTGAAGAAGTGTGTCAGCTGTCTCTACGTTTAATAACAATATTTATCTGGAGACCCTCCTACGTTTGTTATCGATTTGTAAATGTCCGATCAAAGCTTATTCATTTTCCTAAGGTATTAATTCTGTCTTCTTCATACACTACCGAAACCGTTTGTGTGAATAATATAAATATATGTATATCGTACAATATATAAAAACGATCGCACGAACACTTATTAGTTCTATACAGTTATCAGGCGACATTCACGTGGAGTAAATAAGATGCCTTGTAGATGTCTCATCGTTATCAATAAATACTTAAATCGCTAAACAATAACAACAAATATATGTTAGGCCAATTTACTAACGATTATTAAATATTATTGTGCTCGTTTACAGTTACAAGACTTTATGAGATATTAATTTTTTGTTATTAGATATTTCATTTCGCATACTAAATATATTTTGTATTGTATATATGTGATAATGTAAAAAAATACATTTGTATATAGACAAGATATTGTTTTCTATAAATAAGACCGATCGAGTTATCAATTTATAAGTCCAGTCTTCACTATACTTGGAATTGGTGACAGCGATATGGTCATAATGACCAATGGCAATGATGCTGTTGTTCAGCAAACATAATCACAAAAAATGCTTAAAAGCAAATTTAAAATGTACTGCACCAGTGGACTTACAAATAAAATCTTTTTAACTGGTTATATTGTTATTCTTTAATTCGACAAAATAATACACATATGATACCTAGCGATACTAGATCCTAACGGCCAATACGTAAGAAAACAACCAAACAATAAAATCTGAATAGGAATATTATTCTTGAGTTACGGTACCAATGTACCGCATAATCACCGTGATTATTTTAGTAATATTAAGCTTTATAATTTTATTGATAGAAACTATGCAAAAGTTGAATACATAAGTACCATCGCCACATCCATCTCTGCCGCTAAGTAGATGCTTTGGAAAACATACACTGATACACAAGCCATTTCATCTTGGATTTCATGGGTAATGACTTTTAATCAATTCACCACCAGACATGTCACATTTGCTTTTTTTATATCATAGGAGGCGAACGAACAAGTGGGTCACCTGATGTTAGGTGATCACCACCGTCCACAGACACTTGCAAACACCACAGGAGTCGCAATTGCGTTGCCAGCCTGTGTTTGGGAGACGAGGGGGAGGGGGAGGGGAGAGGAGAGGTGGGTCTCCGGCGCTCTCACTGACCGAACGAAACGCAATGCATGCAATCACTGTTACTTCACGTCGGTTTTCTGTGAGAGGGTGGTACTACCCCGGTCGAGCCGACCCATTCATGCTGAAACCAGTAATAGCTTCAGCTTCGCTCTACCACCTACATCCTGCAGCAGTTCTATTCTTTGTATGTTATAAAATAAATTGGTATATACAATAATGTATACAAAAAGCATGCCATTTATATAACGCATATGATTTCACGTTTCTCAATTATAATTTACATAATTTAAAACATGATTTCAGACAAGTATAACTTCAAATTAGAGATTATTATAGTCACATTTGATAAAAGGGTAGTTAGTATACGTGGGAATCCTTTGAATGGGTTATTTTTTGCATACTTAGGTCGACGTTTGAGAGATAATCTAATCTTAGCGTTCAGAGTCAATCGGCTCTAAAAGTGCTATGCGTATTCTAAAAGTGAAGCTAAAGCGAAAGCTAAAAGGAAAAAGTTCGTTTACCTATAAAATAATATAGCTGTCGGAAATCAATGCAATGACAGTGAAAATAATCGTAAAATATAGCCGGTTCTCATATATCGCTTGTGATATAGCAGTAGTGAAATTACAAGCAAAGTAATAGATTCTATTTTATTAGCGACGTTGTCCTACACTGATAATAAAAAAAAATCTGGAAAAATTATATACCTAAGCCTTCCTCATGAATCACTTTATGTACTGGTGAAAACCGTATTAAAATCCGTTTAGTAGTTTTTGAGTTTATCGCGAGCAGACAGACAGAAGTGGCAGAGTTTTATAATATAAAGTTATATAATTAAAGTGTCACACACTTATAATTTCACTGGGACTCCATGAAATCTATATAGCGAAATTGCACTAAAAAAATAAATATCACCGAAGTAATCTTATTTTGATAAATGTAATTGTTACAGTATTTTTTAATAAATAAAAATTACAAATCATTCTTGAAAATATAGGCCACAGCACAAATAAACAATACGTACTCATAGTTGCTCGTCTGGTAAGCAATGACCTTTAACCCTGTTGTTATTTTTAGTTTACAGTTATAATATAGTAGCTTCCTGGCGTCTATCTCCGTCCACATATCAACTCGGTTACTATGTGCACTGAAACTGTATTTTATCTATGACATAGACTTAAGAATTCGATTCGATATTCATAATGCATTTCTTTTATTTCATAACGAAGAACGATCGGAGAATGAAGAAATAATGAATAAAGAATAATAAAATAAAGAATAACCAACCATTTATCAACCAACCAACCATCAACCAATAACCAACCAACCATCAACCATCAAGCTCCTAACTAAATGTAGAAATGTATATAGCAAATGAAATGTAGTCGCCGGTGACCAGTTAAAGCTTTTCTAATTTCTTTTCTGCAAATTAGTTAATCGACAAATAATCAGCCAATAACATTAAGGCACGCAAGGCGAAATTTAGCTAGCATTATTTGAGAATGAGACCAAATACAAGGATAAGCATAACAAGGTTATGTCCACACTAAAACATGCATGCCGTTGTTGTCTGTAAATATGAATACATTTATAATGAGTCACGATAGTCCTACTTTTAATACATTTACTAGTGTATTGCCACGTTAACGTCCCTAAAATAAATAAATAAAAAAAAAATCTGATATCCACCATAGTATGTTAGATTATCAATCCAAGCTTGAGTGCGGTTTCGTCGGCTACCACAGTTCCTACAAAAGAAGATGCATCAATGGCTACCAGATAATAGAAAAAATCTGAAAAAAGAATAATAATAAATAAAATACCTTGTATTTCGTGGACAAATGGATTTTTTTTTGTACATACTTAGCTTATTATCCTAAACTTCACCCAATTTGATTTCTAATTTAACATATATATATATATATATTTTATTTCTATTTTATATTTTCAAGACCCCCTCTCGGGCGAAGGCCTGCTCCAAGGATTTCCAACGTTCCTTATATTGAGCTTTTTCGATCCAGTCGCGACCTTGTCTTGACGACTTGACCAGTTTGACGATTTCGTATTGCCATCTCGTGAGAGATCTACCTCTACAACGCTTACCCAGAGGGCCGGTCCATAACGTCACTTTTTTCGTCCATCGCCCGTCTTGCAGACGCGTCACATGTCCATCTCACTTGCATTTGAGTTTCAAAGAGTGTTTTAAAATGTCAGTCACTTTAGTTATGTGTCTGATTTTGGTGTATCTTATTCTTTGTAATTTCCTTATGTGAGCATACTACGTTAATAAAAAGAAGAGAATGTTTAATTAATAACATAAATATTATTAATAGATTCCTGGCCTGATTTTATCATGAAAAGTAGTAGTCATTGGATGAGTATGAAAAAAATTGCAAAGAACTGTTATAAAAAATATGCATAATATTAAAATGAAATAATAGACCGGTCTGTTAGGTTTTAAAGACCACCAACAAATCACGTGTCATCGTGTTGTTCAGAACAATCCGTTATCTTGCAACAACGACAGTGTTTTGTAAACGTTTATATGGATGTAAACAAGTTTTAAGTAATTCCGTACTATGAACCATTCGGAGTTATTTTTAGACGTTCGAGTGTAGTGACATTTTCATTCATCAGGTAACTTTGACACGGAGCGACCATTTACTGCGCTACTTGTGGAGATCCGTATTTCAAGGGAAAATGTACTTGCAATACGTTGTATGTTATTGTAACCATTATATAATACTAAATATTATCTTAGGAAAGAAACTATTATAATTTATTTTAACAATATTTAAAAAAGTTTGATAAAAGTGATGAAAAAGTGTATACATATTATAATAATATTACAGAGTGATAGTGGTATAAAACAATTGAATGTAAAGATTGCGAATTTTGTTATATATACATATGAAATATATACAATAAAGTGACATTCGTACTTTAGACTTATAATATGAGCTTACTCGTAGAAGTGTACCTTAATAAGACAGTGTAAGCGAACTCTTAATATTCCAGAAAAAAATATATATAATATTTGTTTTCCATTTCTTACAGCTCTACATCGTCATGATATCATTTGGGACATACAATATGGTAAATGCTGATCATTTTGACAGGATATATAGGATAAATGATAGATTGACAAGCTGCAGTGGATGGTTGTCTACGATTATATTTAACTTTTGCAATAACACATACAAAATAGTCAAAAGAGATACATCGCTTATGATAGGTGAGAAGTTTTGCAATATTTTTGTACTACTCAACTATTTCATTAAAACAAGTATTATGTCATGAATGCTGAAACTAAAACTAGAGCCAATTGTGCGCCAAAGTTGTTGTGTAAGACCATTTTCTGTTGTACGGCAATAAAATTACAGTACTGTATTTACTTCACGATAAGAATAGTGCATCGGCATTCATGATATAATGCCGCCCTGCAAGCTTCATGGTAGTGGAATATACACTAACTGATACTGAAACGCAACAAGTTTAAAAGAATCACCATTAAGGGATCATCAACATATGCACGGTGGTTGGGAATGACGACTGATGATTGACGATGACAGACGCAGAGCTTTACTACCTTGCTTTACTTGGTATGCACCGAATGATCGTGGACACGCCTTAGCATGTCACTATACCAGGTGACTGTTTAGACAGTAGCAATATTTCTGCAGAACACTCTGCACTCGATTTTCGTTCTAAAACAATTAAAAAAAAAGGTGCTTAATATATGACTGAATTATCTAGAAAAATACAAAAGTTATACACAATCCTCGTCGCGTCTATGTTAAAGCATAGCGTCAATGACCGTTGGGGATTTCACTTTAATTTGAAAGGGAACATGGGAACCTCAGAAACAAAACAAAAGGGTTTGCCCGTTTTACTATCGAAAGTTATTAACTCCGGGTCGCCCATTGTAGCTTTTGGCACCGGTCATTGTACTTAGGTTTATTATTTTATTTACACATTTGTAGCTACACTTTTGAAAGTCTTAGAACAAATTTAACTTAGGTTTTCTTGTTTGTTTATTAGTATTTGTTTTAATATTATTATTTTATATGTTGTGTATGTAGAATACTGTGAGTGTCTAAACAGTCACCTGGTATAACATCTGATGGTAGGCATGATTCAATCACACATTTGCTATACATATATGTTTTTTACAGAAAAAATGGCGCCGAAAGATCTTCAAAAAGACACAAACAAGCGTCGGTTAATAAGTGAAAGAAAATGGAATCGCGTGAAAAGACAAGTAGCCAACGAATGCTGCCTTAGGTCCTGTTCCGTTGCGGACATAATTATGTACTGTCCGAATGACGCAAAAATATTAATAGAAAATCCTGATATATTTGAATAACACAATAACAAAAAACACAAATATGTAAGTACCGTGTACTATAATATATAGAAAAGTATTATTATTCATAAACGACGTAAATGTAAATAAATAAAGACTTTTGTAAGAATTTTGTTTTAATTTTATATTAACCTTCGTAGTCACAATTTAAACTGTATTTATACAGATAGTGTATAAAAGAACAATATTTATAAATAAAGGAATGATGATAAGCAGCGATTCTTTTACGAATAATAATAACAAGGTCTGAGATTAAAAGAAGAAATCCCCTGCCACATGTTATCAATTTTTATCCATTTTAAAAGATACTGAATAAAATGGAACAAGATAATTAAATATTCATTTTTATAAGAAGAAATTGTTACGCCTTAAATTATTTACTAACCCAGTGACTTTCTTTATAAACTTATTGGGGTATGAACCATAAATTGTCGTTTAAATTATCTCCTTCGCCAAATTTTCCTATTCTATAAATGTTTATTTAAAGCGCTTACAATGAACCGTAAATAATATGATAATTGTGCTATAATTCATCGGCAGACTTGTAAATAAATGGGGTATGAATGAATTACTGCCCGTTACAATTAACCTTAGAAACCAGTGAAACAAATTGTTTTTCGGATAGCTGCTTTATAGGACCTTAAAAATGTTGTAATATGACAGCTGTTTGTCGTTAAGGGTGTAAGGGGTGTCAAATAACATCTAAGACTTGAGATATCCAAGTCAACCTCACCTGCACGTGGTGCACCTTGCGGAATGAGGCAATGGCGAAAGCGGGGTGGTAGGGTTTTACAGCCTGACTGGGTCGCAACCAGCATGTATATGGCGAAAAAGCCCGTTATAGTGATTCGCTTCTGCGGGTCGCGTTTCGGGATCAGCCTGTGCTTTTCGCAGGGCGGCATGATAGCGACGACCGACGATAGATAGTGTGGCACTCGGTGGCCGCCGTTATTTTTGGATCGTACTGTGCATCAGGCACAGTGCAGTCATTATGACGTGCTACAATAAAAAAAAATGTTATTAGCATTTTTGTAATTAAGAACGAAACAACCCTGGAAGATGCACTGCGTTCAATACAAACTTTTTCGAATGTTTACGCTATATCAAACCTACAAACAATTACAGCTAACGATATAATAGAATTGCACCGTTATATTTATGTAATCAAAGTTATATATCGATCTATCATTTAATTGCGATCTCAGTACAAAATGTTTAATAATATCTTACCTTCGGTATCAGTACTATATATACTGGTTAACTAACATGTTTATGAACCCTCTTTCATTTCTGTCTATACAATTTTATGTTTTTAGCTTTTGTTTATTTCAATTATTAAAAGACATAAACACACATAAACGATTATTAGCAGGTGTTTCTTAATCCTAAATAACTCCGTATAACTAAAACCTATGTGAACTACTATCATTATAAGAAATCAAAATATCGTTAAGGAGCGAGTGACAGTGAGAAGAACAAATTACGTAATAGACCTAAGGAATATAAAATAACTTCGTAAAACATAAAATATCAAGTTTTCAGATATTTTCTCAACTAAATAGGAGAATAGATGTTATTTTATTTATAACTGGGACTAATTATACCCTGGCAATAAAAATCGACACATCAAAGGTTTAAAAATACTATAACATAACGAGATAATTATAAATACTTAAAATAATTAATCCTTAACTATCTGACCAGAACTATAATTATTATACAACAAACAGATTATATAAAACCGATTATATTAGATGTATGCGTGGTTTTATACCAAACATTATATAAAATTGAATAAAGTACAATAAATTTTCTCATAAAAGGTTTAATATTCTTTCCATGTTATCGACAATATGAGAATCGGAAAGGGTACCGTTTTCAAACAACAGAAACTACTCGACAATACATTTAGTATAATATAATTGTGCTCTTTTAGACTTTTCGTATTCTCTATAGGTTTTAACGTTTAACTTCAGTCTCACCTTATAAATGACAATATAGTCTAAAATGCTGTAGTCCGGTGAAGCTGTTAAGACCTTGCTTGGTGAATAGCGTAGTCAGTTCGAAAAAAAATAGTGTAAAATGGTAAACACGCTAAACCTAGTGATGGACTGGCTCTCACGTTCAGCTTTCGGAACACACCAACTGCTGCTTGGCGAGAGATTTTCAGCTAGAAGCTGGTGGCTATCCAGGCGGGGTTAGTAAAAGCTCTACCATCGTGGTATAGTTTCACCACGATGTTTATAGCTAAAGTTGATCTTGTTTAGTGCTAGAATTGACTATAATACAGGTACGGAAAGACGTCCATAAATGCTTGGTTATAAATATTGCATTACACAGGAAAATATTACAAAAGCACTACCAACATACTATGGTGTCATCGCCATATATTCTTTCACAACTATCTCTAACTTACTGTTAATTTAAAAATGTCAATTATCGTAGTATATGTTCAATATAACCAAACATCCATTCAAGTAGGTACCAATATGTTAACATGTATAGTTCAACTATTTATTTGAATATAAAATAAACGACTATTTTCATACTCAAAATCGGAAAAAAATTCTGTGGTATTTGAAACTTTATTATAATTCTATTAAATTGGAACAAGATTGTATAAAGACATATATATAAATATATATATATACCAGGTGGCTGTTTAGACACTCGCAGTATTCTAGGATATGACGCTTCATGGTCACATTTAACATATAAAATAATAATATTAAAACAAATACTAATAAACAACCAAGAAAACATAAGTTAAAGTTTATTCTAAGCCTTTCAAAACTATAGCTACAAATATGTAAATAAAATAATAAACTTAAATGTAATGACCGATGCCAAAAGCTACAATGGGCGACCCGGAGTTAATAACTTTCGATAGTAAAACGGACAATAAACCCTTTTGTTTTGCTCCTGACCTTCCCACGTTCCCTTTCAAATGAAAGTGAAATCACCCGACGATCATTGACACTATACTTTAACATAGACATATAGAGGATTGCGTATAATTTTTGTATGTTCCTAGATAACTAGGTTAAATATTAAGCATCTACTTTTTTAATTGATTTAGGACGAGAATCAAGTGCAGAGTGTTCTCCAGAATTATTGCTACTGTTTAAACAGTCACCTGGTATGTATGGTATAATTTTAATGTGGTTAACTTATTTAAGTCTATTATGTGCCCGCTCGCTTAGAACGAACGAATTGTCTTTTCTATATCGTTAGAAAAAGAACTATACGTCCCTTTCTACAGATCAGACGCTACTATTTCTATGACAAAATCAATTGTAATCTGTCCTGTGCTATAGCTATGAAACGTAACAAACAGACATACAAATCAAGCTACTTTCGCATTCAGAATATTATGTTCGAATTTCTCGTGAACTCTATCGTTGTCAGGCAGAAAGAAAACGTTTAATTTACAAACTCATAAGTTCAAATATATAAGCCATTTTGTAATAAACAGGTTTTGCATGGAAATATTTAGATCCCTATCTCAGCCTCAACCTACAGGCCGACTAGTGCTACAGCACTTATATTCTGATCTCATCGACAAAGTTAATAATCTAAATATATCATCATCTAATCGTTATAATATTCTGCAATTATATTTTATTATTTAATATTACCTCTATATAGCTCAATATAAAATATGTTTAGGTGCATGTTCGAAATTTAAACGGTAAAGTCTAAGCTAGGTTTAGTTCAGTTCTTCCGTTCCCGCTTTAGGAATAAATGATTTTCCATTTTAGCCACTTTATTCCTACGTAGAACACACAGAACACAGAACAATTTTGTACATAGCGGATATTGAATCGGTACAGTGCGGATACCGCCGGCGAAACAACGCAATATTGTCTATGAACACCGAGTACGTGCTCAATATTTCGGATTTGAATACTCCTAGTTACCTCAAATCTTATGTTAGGGAATATGTTAAATTTGAAATAATGATTGCAGATAATATGTCAGGTTACTTAATAGTAATTATAGGAATTTTTATAATTATTTTTATGCAAGGGATAATTATTGATACCTTTATTTTACAAGTGCAAGAGACTTATTAAATTATTATTTAAAAAAAATACGAACATTGACATCATCTTAAATTTAAATTAGCAAAAACATGTGGTTTTTCTAACGAATGTTGACCCAATTGACTCATAAGATATTTTCCTGTTTATTGATTCTGTTTGTGTTGTGTAATATTATGTAAAACGAAAGGATTATAATTAATATAAGGATATTATAATTAATATTATTTCCAATTGAAATTCTACGTTTTAAATCGTTTTTCAATGTAGGTATAGAAAATACCTTGTTACAGAGAAAGTTAGGCCAGAAGTTGTTTACGTATATAAATTTTCATTATTCTTTTCTACACGTTTTTTCGTAAACAATATAATGCAACATGACACTTAAAATAATTCACTGTTGAGAAGCTTCTGGAAACATTAGAAACTATAAACAAGCCGGTCCAATCATCGCGAGTTTAGTTCCCGCATATGATGGATTTTGTGTAATGAACATCGATGAACGTGATTAGTTAGTTCTGTTTGTATCAGTGTGTAATATCTTTGTGCGAACCTTCTGATTAATGATAACGATTTAGTTGCCGTTGTAGAAGTTTTGTGTAGTTTGACATGAAATTGTTATATGTATTGTGTTCCAAATATTAGACATACCAGGCATTAGGTTAGTCGCTTACAGTATTCTAAGAGATGATAGTTCATGATCATATTTAACGTGTAACATAATAATATCAAAACAAATGCTAATAAACAACAAAGGGAATCTAAGTTAAAGTTTGTTCTAAGACTTTCAAAAGTATAAACACAAACGTAATAAACCTAGGTGCAATTCCCGGTGCCGAAAGCTGCAAGGGGCAACCCGGAGTTAATAACCCTCCATAATACGGACGATAAACCCTTTTATTTTGTTCATACCGATCGCATTCACTTCCAAGTGAAAGTCACCCGACGGTCATTGACAATATGCTTTAACATGGACGCATAGAAAATTGCGTATAATTTTTGTATTTTTCTAGACCATGAGGCCAGATATTAAGCACCTATTTTTTTAATTGATTTAGAATGAGAATCGATTGCAGAGTATCCTCCGTAAATACACACAACTGTCTACAATGTATATTATATGTAATCATGTCTTTAAGAATACTACTTCACGTAAAATATATCTTATTTTAGCTACATAAAACGGAAGGTCTTGTTTTATGCTTTTCATTAAGGTCGAGCTCCTTCATATTTCACAATGTTCCCCGTCACAATATCGACACTGAATTCTCTCTTGGTGCGGTGCCTCTCTGTATTTGATACAATAAACAAACCGTTTCGTTAAATAGAAATTTATAGGTTACGAAACAAATTTAACTTAATTGAAATAGGATGGGAAGGAAAACGAAACTTACTCGAATTTTTTGTTCCGTTTTAAAGCTCTGAATTAATATACCGTATTTTTATTATTAGGACAATAATGAAGGCCTCTATACTTTACTATACTCGCATATGTATGTGATTTCACTCGGCACTTGATACGCTAAGTGCCGTTTTAATATTACAAATATTTCAAGTGTGTTATATGTTCTATAGGTACATATAAGAAGAATTTAAATCTAACGTCTCTGTACTTTTTCGAATTTCGTGAAAAAAAAAATATCGCAGGTGTCTACGTGATAACTAAGTCTACTAGGAGTAAGTAATAATTTACGTTTCAATCATTTTTAGAAATATCTGTCTGTTTGTGTGAACACGCATCACTGCTAAAGTACTGGGTTCACAATAAAACGACACCTAGAAAATCATAAAGCATATCTTCGAGAATAACTTAATCTTTGTTTAATTAAAATCGCTCTACTCTATAAAAAGTTTTTATAAGTATAATAAGACACGGCGTAAGTGCTAGAGAAAAGTAGATAAGTAAATGGACTTAATACATTCAGATTTATTAATCACTGTACTTTACATAAGGTTCTACACGGACGAAGTCGCGGGCACAGCTAGTATAATATAAATAAAAATTCTTAAAAGATCTGAATCTGGAGGTTGATACTTTGAATATCCAGCGTATAAATATTCCACGACTAAGAAAAGATCACTACCCAAGAAAATCACGGACTTAGTTACGTCATTATCTCATTAATCAAATATCATTAACCTTATGACGAGATATTGATGATTTTGAACACGAATAAAAGAATTATATGTATAGTATAAATACTGCATATTCTCCATTAAATGTTAAAAAAGGTAACTAACTGTAATGCGCTTAATACCTCCATTTCTAAATTGCAAACTGTTAGATTAGACATGTGTTAATGGTGAATCCTTTACTAATGATATGCAAATGCTGTTCTAATTGATCAAAGGAATCAGAAATCAAAGGGAGTATTAGTGTCGAGATAAACAAACGTTCATTGGTCTTCTAAATCGAATTTAGAACTAACCTGATTAGACATACCGAATGGTTAAAGTTAAAAAATCGATGCAACAAACAGAAACGGGTAGAGAAATAAAACAAAACTTAAAGTTCTTTATACTACTTGTGATAACGTGAATGCTCGTCTTATTCATACTAGTGTCAGAATATGTAGTTCTGTTGATTTATTAATATCATTTATTCATAAATTATGTGACGTTCTTGGAAAGGAAACATGTGGAAGGTTCAATGTCACACTATTACTACCGCAAAACAATAGTGCTCGTTTTATTGTATTCTGCTTCGGAAGGTCTGATTGACAACATGCACTGAGACACGAAGCATTCCAACATACTTTTCTGGAGAAGCAACCTATTGTGGAAGGTTATAGATAGATAGGTATAATAACCTGCAGTACCCACTTTAAATTAGGAGCACTGTTTGCTACTTCATAACATATAAAACAGGGTATGCCGTAAAGACATACAATAGAAGTAAAGCTTTTATATTACAGGAAAACCTTTTGATTAAAAAAATACAACTAAAAGCCAACGTTGCAACGTCGTGTGGTGTTCCCAGGCGGTCACCCATCCAAGTCCTGACCGCGCCCGACGTTGCTTATCTTCGGTGATCGGACGAGAACCAGTGTTTTCAACACTATACTCTCAGTGTTTACCCGCACCACTTTTCGTTACACAAAAAGGTTGCCGATAAATTTCAAAGCTATTCCATAAGAATTTTCACATCAATAACGTCAGCTATTTAAGTTTCTTTTTCCGCGAAATTATCCCCTTTCACCAAAACAACCTCGCAGATAGGATTCAGTAATAACGCTTTTCGATACCATAGTAATATACCTTCTAAATTTCTCGCGAATAATTTGTTCAAAACACGTACAAGGATAACGAACATTATACCTCCGAACCTCCTCTACAGCTCGTAACAATCTCTTCATCACTTTCCATTGCGAGTCACGTTCTAGTTCAAATGAGAGAAAATGTAATCTTTTTTTCTACCCCCTCTCAAGTGATTGGGTCGAACTGTAAAGTATCTCTCGGATGGACGTCTCTACATTGCTATTTGACTGCGAGGCTTTATACAAAGCCGGATTAGAACTCGTTTGCATAATCAGACTCGATTCGGAACGAAATGATGAGCTTATCCTTTGCGCCTGCTTTATACATATATAGATAATTATTATCTAAATACATACATTTAGCATTGAATTTTTATCTTTTCACCTGAATTTCAGGCATTGAACATTCACAACACAATAAGATAGAATAGGAGAGTTTTTGGCGTGATCTTGAAATGCCATGTAGTGGTCTTTATATTTTATCTATAATTTCGTGTTATTGTTATATGTGTAATGTTGGTGGTGCTTTACGTAATATAGTTTGGTTATTATGCACAAGTGAACTGGACCGAAAATAATACCACGGACCATGGACTCTGACTTGCCACAAAAACACCCAGGAAAGTTTTTTTTATGTCATATTTGGCAAACTAACAGGTGGGTCACCTGATGTTAAGTGATCCTCACCGTAAATGGACACCAACAACACCAGAAGAGTCGCAAGTGCGTTGCCACCCTTTGGGGGAAGGGTTAGGGGAAGGAGATGAGAGAGGAGGAGAGGTGGGCCTCCGGCGCTCCCACTGACCGAACGAAGCACTGTTACTTCACGTCGGTTTTCTATGAGACCCGGTAGTACCCCGGGAGAGCCGACCCATTCTTGCTGAAACCAGTAATAGTTTCGTACCACCATTAATTAAGTTCTAACAAGATGGCCACCATCTTGTTAGTTCATTGAAATTATATCAAGAAACTTGTAATAACGATACTCACTGACAATGGCACTAATAACCTACAAGAAGATTGGTTGCCAAAAATAAAATAGAAGAAGACTTGTAATATTATTAACTACTCGACAATGGCAGTAATAATCTAAAAGATTGGATGCCAAAAAAAATGTTAAAAATAAAAGATATAATAAATCATATAGATATAAGTGTATGTAGATTATAGGTGTAAACTAATCATAAAGATCAACGCACGAGAGAGAATATTGGCAAAGTTTATCTCGTAAATAGTTACCGACACAATTTCCGCTGCTACGACACAGGAACCTTTTCTCTTTGGCGCGTTATAATAATATTCTGTGATGTAAAAAGGGTATTAATGAAAGTTTTTTTATAAAACCATTAAATATGTACATCTATATAAAACGAATATTAAATAAACAATTTGTGAAAGACATTTTAATTTAATTTGTTTTGTAACACGTGCTTCGTTCGTATAAAATATTAACTTGTAAGCGAGTACCCATTTAGAAAATGAATTCATTTAGGAATGTAACAACATTCTGCTTTGTTTATGCGTTCTTTTCAGTGTTAATTAGTACTTATTTTAAGTTTCAATAATCACTTAACTAATGCGTATTCCATAGAATCTCATTAAAATTGTCTATAATTGTTTTTTTGTTCTTATAAATACATCACTTTCAAACGTTTTTTGTCATTTTCAAGAGATTGCTCCTGCATTAACATCCTAACTAACATTTTAATTGTCAAAGTAGGTTTGTTTCTTTGTTATTCTTTTATGCCTTAACTAACGAAACCGAACCGATCATCTTGAAATTTTGTATACAATTTGTTTGTGGTACAAACAATGTTACGTTACAGGTTACGTTCATCCAAACAAAATTTACTATTCCCGAGGGACTGACCAAAGTTACATTATCTTGAGCGTAGCTACGAGCAAAAGCTAATCTATCTATTTATATCTTCTATACATATAATAAAAATGAAGTGCCTGTATGTAATATCAAAATAAAAATTTTTGACTGATTGGGTATGAAAGTATACACGCTTCTGATAACAAAAATGCATTTTTAAAATTTTTGTCGGCCTGTTTGTCTGTCTGTCAGAGTCTGACAGATAGCTGACTTTATAAAAAATAATTCAAGCAATTTTACTTTACTAGCTGTTAACCGTGACTTCGCCCGCAATGCTATCTCCAAAACGGTTCAATCGATCGTCACATAACTTTCACTGGCAGATAGCTCATCTTATAAAAAGTAATTTAAGCAATTTTAGTTGATACTAGCTATTAACCGTGGCTTCGCACGCAGTGCTATCTTCAAAACGGTTCGATCGATCTTCAGATAACTTTCACTGGCAGATAGCTGATCTTATAAAAAGTAATTTAAGCAATTTTAGTTGATACTAGCTATTAACCGTGGCTTCGCACGCAGTGCTATCTTCAAAACGGTTCGATCGATCTTCAGATAACTTTCACTGGCAGATAGCTGATCTTATAAAAAGTAATTTAAGCAATTTTAGTTGATACTAGCTATTAACCGTGGCTTCGCACGCAGTGCTATCTTCAAAACGGTTCAATCGATCTTCACATAACTTTCACTGGCAGATAGCTGATCTTATAAAAAGTAATTTAAGCAATTTTAGTTGATACTAGCTATTAACCGTGGCTTCGCACGCAGTGCTATCTTCAAAACGGTTCGATCGATCTTCAGATAACTTTCACTGGCAGATAGCTGATCTTATAAAAAGTAATTTAAGCAATTTTAGTTGATACTAGCTGTTAACCTTGGTTTCGAACGACTTAGCTAACTTAATTAATTGTAGATTCCATATGTATGCAAATGATCTAAAACTGTACCAAGTTATAGAGTCTCTGGAAGATACTGTAATATTGCAAACGCAAATCAATACTGTTGCTAAGTGGTGTAAAGATTACAACATGCTACTAAATAGTAAAAAATGTTATTACATGAATTTTTCGACAAAAATTAATCCTGTCGAAATTGATTACTATATTGAAAATGTTCCATTAAATAAAGTATTGCTTATTCGGGACTTGGGTGTGATTATCGATAGTAATTTAAGTTTTTGCTCTCATATTGATGACATAATATGTAGAACTGCTCGTCTATCCGGTTTTATTTCCAGACAATTCAGATCACTTGGATACCCTGAGGTTACTATACCTGTATATAATAGCGACATTCGAAGTATTTTGGAGTACGGTAGCCAGGTGTGGAATCCGTGCACAGACAAGCTTTTATTTTTGTATAGTCACAAAATCTTAATTATAATAATGGTAATGTATTTTAAATGTAATGTTAATGTAAATCTTTATAATAATATTTTAAGTTATTGTTTCATTAGTTCCTTATACAGTGTAAGTGAGCACTGAGATAGTTATATGGTGGGTTACGGTTCCAAATATGTTGCCGATGACAAACCACATTTGGCACGCTGTTAGTATTTATATATCTAATGTACACGTTAAATATTACTTTTAGTGGTGTGCGCGTCGTACTTACAGTTGTCTTTAAAGAGCATTTCTATAATTGTACATAGTCCCACAATTCTATAATTCTTTAATACGGTTTAAAAAAACGCGTGCGGAGCTGCGGGTACAGCTAGTTCTGTAGTGCTTCTCAAATTTACATAATTATAATATAATTTATTGGTAATACTGCGGCCATAAATCTCCGAAGCCTGTAACCGATAGATACCAAAGGTGACATTCAAATAATATTCAAACTGCGGCACATTGTTAATAAGTTACGGTGGCTTAGCTTGGGATTTGCATAAATTCAGGTGCCATCTGCAAGTACAATTCGGGTGTGATCTCTGAACTGATGTGGAAACTTTGTATTAGAATCTATTTTCCTACCTACGCTCTGTGGATATAATTCTACATTCTACGCCTAATACTCGATTTTTTCTTAAGTACAATATAAAAGGGTATTAATATATTCTTCTAACGGAAACCAGGATCTTCAGAGTTATTCTATCAGTAAGATATAAATGATATTCTTAACATCAAAATCATGTAGGTGCACATATTTTACATATTCATGAAATCATCTAGGAACTTTAAAATACCTTTATATAAAGTTTTATGAAATAATAACCTAACTGCAGAAATCTTTTATTGTAATGGAAACTGTAGAAAGTTTTGTTCAATTATTCATTTTATGAATATATTTTATCGTCTAATTTACAATTTAACTTTATTAACTTGATATTTTATAATGTAAACTATACTGACTGTATAGTAAACGTCTAGAAAAAGGGGAAAGGAACTTCGTTCCAACTGGGGGTCCTCTCAAGCTTTTTTTTACATTACCACCAATATAAGTAGATTAGTTTTTATTTTAATTGAACTCGGTAGATGATGCTACGAAAGAGTTGTAGGCTTATTTTAAAAGATCTCTCACATACCATCTTAGATTCACAATTGGAACCGGTAGGTGTGGCTGCAATCGGGTTTTAGGTTTATTAAAATTTTTCGCGTTTAAAAATACAATTGAAACCGGTGATACCCGATTTGGTGCAGACGAAGTTGCACGGGTCAGCTAGTTATACAGTATATATATTTTATTATACATTATACATAAAAAAATATAGGTGAAATAATATACCTGTTTGGTATATTTTTTTGTTTATATGTTTGGTATAATTTGGTACAGTTCCGACAACGGCATCCAGTGCAAAACCGTATAACTTTTAAATTTGCATTAAGTATGTACACGACAAATAGACGAATAACTCAATATTACGCGAACCGATTTCGATGATTCATTTTTTATTGAAAAGGATGTACTTCAAGGGTAGTTTGATGAGAGTTTGGTTAGGTTCTGATTATGGGATCCGTGACAAAGTAAGAAAACTTTCAAGAAACGAGCCTACTCCTTTCTTAAGGGCCGGCAACGCATCTGTGTTTCCTCTCGTGTCGCAATTGTCCATGGGCGGCCGTGATCACTTACCATCAGGTGACCCGTATGTTCGTTTGCCACCAATATTATAAAAAAAACTCTTCAATTCTTAGGAGCCTATTGTGCTTATGTTCGTTGCTGTGTTGCAACATGACGCAAGCATTGTAATTACATTACTTAAGGTGTATTATATGTGAAGCGATGGTAGCCGAGTTGGTGGTAGAAACTATCGCGGATTACTGAAAAGGTTGCGTTCGTACCAAACGTTACTTATTGTACATCCAATTGAAACCATATCGCATACCATACCGATAGATACCATACCGCAAAAATGCGCATATTTTAATATACTTAAGGCGGAACGGAGTTCGCGGGCACTGCTAGTAAAATATATTTATGTACACTAAAAATGGAAAAATAAAGTAAATTTTCAAAAAAAAGTATTAACCGACTTCAATATCAATCAAAAACCCATAAGGCACTAAAAAGCGGAAAATAAATAGTTTATCAAATTAACCAAATTAAATAAAACATATGAATATGTGTGCTACCTAGAGATGTACTGGAAGTCGGTACCAACCAAAATTTTTGTATTACAGAGACGCGAGAGTGGACTTAAACTTTGTACCTGTAGATGATATGATTTTCGGTTTGGTTGGCACCGACTTCCAATACATCTCTAGGTAGCACACATATTCATATGTTTTATTTAATTTGGTTAATTTGATAAACTATTTATTTTCCGCTTTTTAGTGCCTTATGGGTTTTTGATTGATATTGAAGTCGATTAATACTTTTTTTTGAAAATTTATTAATACATACTTTATAGGTTTTAGCATTTTACCACAATTTCATCTGGTCTTAAATAACCATGTGGTCTAAGATAATAAACACGCCATACCTATATGGGACTGGTTCTAAGGTACAGCTGCCTGAACACACCAACAGCTACTTGGCGACAAATTTTCAACACGAGGGTGGTAGCTAGCCAGGCGGTCTTAAAAAAGCCCTATTACCATGCTGTGGTTCCATCACGCTGTTCTTATACATAGAAAACTCATTTCAAGACTTGGTCACTAGGATTCCAACTTACTTCCACTGATGCGGTGTCCAAACACGCTATCAACTAAGCCATAATTGTTTCAATAATTAAATAACTAATTATAAAATTTACATTTGTTTTTTTGGCGGGATTTTGGTCTGTCATGTAGTGGATTTTATATTTTATTCATAATCTTCTGTTACTTGACTCTATATTGTGTAAAATTGGTGGTGATTTATGTAATACAGTTTGTTTATTGTGCATAAGTGAAGTGAATGGAAAATAATACCATGGACCATGAATTCTGAGATGCCATAAAACTCCATGGAAAGTTCTAACAAGACGGCCGCCATCTTGGTAGTTCATTGTAATTATATCAAGAAAGTTGTAATATCGATACTCACTTAACAATGGCAGTAATAGTCTACTAGAAGACTGGTTGCCAAAATTGGAATGGAAGAATAACTTGTAATACTATTAACTAATCGACAATGGCAGTAATAATCTAAAAGATTGGATGTCAAAAATACAGTGAAAAAAAATTACATTTAGAAAAGATATTTTCTACTATCAAAAATACCTACCAGGTGCACCTGTTTCAGTATTTACGCTACACCCTTATAATTTAGCTTGAACTGGGACCTCACTACACGCACCTGTGTACATTGGACTAATCTCGTACTTACGGACAACCTAGTGCAAGGATACGGTATGCCGTGCGGCACTAGGTCATCTTGGGATTTGTACAAATATTACAGACCTATAATTATTATTCTTTAAGTTTTAAATATTACAACTTTTTATTCTAAACGAAAAAGTGATTATTAAGTGATAGCGTATATATAATATTATGTCCATAAATTCGTTATATTTTATGACTACTTTGAATTAAATATACTACTTTCTAATTTTAATAGACTTAACGTAGCTTAATTATTTTTAATAATTGCAATTCTAGAAGTAATTAAGGAGCCTCTCCCCTCCCCCTTCCTTCCTCTCCCCCTCCAATACAGACCGACGCGCACTTGCGACTCCTCTGATGTTGCAATCGTCTATGGACGGTGGTGATCACTTAACATCAGGTGGCCCACCTGTCCGTTTGCCTCCTTTGAAATATATATTTAAAAAATGTAATCACTTTCTAAATAAATTTTAGTTACTGCATTGTATTGTGTAAATCTTTAATAAATAAACGAATATACTTATCTATGTTTCTAGACGATTTAAACGTATAATAATAATATAAATACTTTATTTTCGGACCACAGCATTTTGATCTCCGGACCAAGGAGTTGATTTTGTTTACAGACGATCTTATAATAACGGAAATATCTTAAACATATGGGTCATACTCATATTGATATTCCGATAAAATAATATGATTATTGGGAAGTTACATGATGACTATTAGTTGTTAATTAAAGTGTGTCAACCTGTATTCAAAAAGGGAAATTGAAATTATAAAGTATTAACTTATCTTGAAAACAATAAAAAGCATATTCAGTCTCACCTCCACACACGTGCAAGAATACACGCTTACACATGCAATTAAGACCTTGATAAGACAATAGCGTATACTCAGTTCCAAAAAAAAAGCATGTTCAGTTATTTCGTTCTGTGGACTGTTCAGATACAAGGTCCCTAAATGTTTAAATAGATCTAGGTTACGTTTTATACAGTTTAAAAAATATTTTTTTAATTTTATTACATAATGAATATAGTAACTCCTTATATTTATTAATTGCCAAAAAACATAAAAAGTTTCAAATAATCATACAGTCCCATGCTTACACGACTTTTTGGACGACAACAAACAGGGTGCGTCGTAAAGACACGCAATAGAAGTGAAACTTTTGTAACAGAGAAACATTTTAATTACAAAAATAAAACAAAAAGCCAACATCACGCGATGTTCCCAGGCGGTCGCCCATCCAAGTACTGACTCCGCCCGACGTTACTTAACTTCGATGATTGGACGAGAACCGGTGTTTTCAACACTCTACCCGACACAGTGTTTAACCTCACCACTTTTCGCCACACAAAAAGGTTACTGATCAGAATTTCAAAGCCCTCCCATAAGAAGTTTCACTTCGGAAATCAACCTTATAAATAACTAACTTCAGCCCGCGACTTCGACTTTGGACTATCACTAATACACAGCGGAAGCTCTCAAAAAGAAATCAGTACCAGCCTGTCTCTCTAAACAGAGCGTGCTCACGCCCACGCCCGCGTAACCACAGATCACGCCGCCGTGGTCTGGGGGTAAATTTCGCTCCCGCACACCAGACTAGGCCCCCCTCGGCAGCAGCTCAAGCCTAGGTCCGTTCCCTCGGCGTGGAGCCCTTGAGTACGCTGCTCGCGCGATACAGTGACACAAAATCTTACATCACTGCGACAACATTACACATATCACCTCCACACACGTGCACGCATACACGCTTACACATAAAGTGGATGGGTTTTTCTTTTCTTTCCCGTATCGAACTGTAATAGTTTAGAATCTTTTCCGATACAAAATACACATAGGAGTTGTTGAGATATGTATGCTTGGTACACATATATGTTTCAGCAACTCTTATTGGTATGAATAGTTTAGCTTTAACTTAGGTTAGCTTTGATAGGTCGCGAATTGCATGAACAGGCAACAGCCAAGCCGAGGTGTGCCGCGCACCCTTGAGCTGGTTGCCAAAACAAAAATCGGCTGAGTGCCTTAAGCGCTCGCCTTAGTAGTCCGGTGAAGCTGTTAAGACCTTGCCAGGTCAATAGCATAGTCAGTTCGAGAAAAAAAAAAAAAAAAAACTCAAAAAGAAAAAAGAAACGATTTTGAAACATTCTTCAATCATGCTCTGCTCATATTGGACTTAGCGTGATGATATATAGCCTATAGCCTTCCTCGATAATGACCTATATAACACTACAAAAAAAAAATCCAATCGGACCAGTAGTTCCTCAGAATACCGCGTTCAACCAAACAAACCCTCCGGTTTTATAATATTAGTAGATTATATTTTAGTTTTAGTGACTTTTACTCAGTATCTTTGTTAGCAAGCATTCTTCTGAAGAGATTACCGTGAATTTTTATATTTAAATTAATTAATACTTATTTTGTAAAAGACCACTGAAATTTATTAGACTTCGGTATGCTTTGGTAGGGAAAAGTTTAGTTTATAAAAGAAACTAGCTGTACCCGTAGCTCCGCACGCGTTTTTTAAATCGTTTTAAAGTATTATAAACTATGTACAGTTATAAAAATGATCTTTAAAGACAATTGTACATACGACGCGCACACCACTAGGAGTAACATTTAACGTGTACATTAGATATATAAATACTAACAGTGTGCCAAATGAGGTTTGTCATCAGCAACATATTTAGAACCTAAGCCCACCACATAACTACCTCAGTACTCACTTACACTGTATAAGGAATTAATTAAACAATAACTTAAAATATTATTATAAAGATTTACATTAACATTACATTTAAAATACATTGCCATTATTATAATTAAGATTTTTTGGTTACACAAAATATAAACGCTTGTCTATTCCGCAAGAAATTGTATTATGGAACTCTTTACGTAATACGTTTATAATCTAAGATCTTATTCGGAAGACCTCTATATCATTAAAGTTATTAATAATTATAATGTCGAATTATAAACAATAAGCTGATAATTATTTATCTTATTAAAAATAAAGAATGAGTTGAAGATCTTGCTAAATTTCATGCAGCCAAAGTCGCGGGTAATAGCTAGTCTAAAATAGAATAACCTCAATTACTTTTTATAAGGTTCGCTATCTGCCAGTGAAAGTCCCGTCAAAATCGGTTCAGCCGTTTCGGAGATTAGCCGGAACAAACAGACAGACAAACAAAAATTTTAAAATTTGCATTTTTGTTATCAGTAGCGTGTATACTTCTGTACCCAATCAGTATTTTTTTTATATTTTGATATTACATACAGACACTTCATTTTTATTATATGTATATAGACAACAACGTTAGTCTAAGGTTAAAATAACTTATCCAGATTTTTAATAAAAGCGTACTCCGCTTGCTTATACCTACTTCATTTTTTGTTCTTAATTCTGATCTGCTAAGCAACTGATGTGTATTTTATACAAGCTAACCTTAAAATGACCTTGTTTTTTTATTTTTGCTTATAGTTTCTTTAACTTGACTTCCTTTTTATTTTGTGGTTATATGATACTAATATGGAAAACATACATAGAAAGGTATTATAAGAATACATCGTTTTTATCGCACTGTATAACTTGTTGTCCGTATTTTAAATTCTCTATCGGTAAAGCAGTTTACGTGTATTAGAGACTTAACATCAGTATTTAAAAACATGTCCTAGAAAAGTCTCAAAATAAAGTTTGGCCACAAGAACAACGGAAAATCAAAAACTGCATTTTTTTTATTTAGAAACAGTCATAATATATAGTCAATAGTATAAACACTTAATATCTATTATAATCACCTGGTCAATAGCATGGTTTTAAAAATAGCGTCGACTTATAAAATTCACTCAGTTTTGGATTACTTTACTGAGAAATATAAAGAATGATCAATAGATTTAGCAAAAGTTTAAGAACACTAAATAGGTAAAGGTACAAATAACTAAGTTGCTGACGAGGGTTCCCGTTTCTTATTCTTAATTTATCATAACGTCCGAGTATGTAATTCAATTCGCATGGCCCATCTGCGCTAAAGAAAAATGAAACAGAATATTTTTCTACGACGGCGACTAAAACATCTTAAACCTATTAAATTTGGCATGTGTTATGTAATTTTTAGAATTTTGCAATTGCATATACCGGGCGCTTGACTTCATAAAGGAACTTGTAACTAACTCGGAGAATTTTAATTTAATTCAAGACTCGTTCGTCTACTTTTATAGCGAAAATAATTTGTCCTATAATATAATGGTGAATATCTCTAAATAAAATGTTTTATGGCTTTTACGTAACCCCATAATGTTGTATACATGACAATACGGTTATATATTATTAACGAATACGTTTTCCTGTTATTTTACAACAAATATTGATATAAAATGTTGCCAATGATTTTGTTATTGCATTATTGTTTGCATAATTTAATGTGAATAACGTGTAAGTAATGTTGTCTCTTTCACATTTATTATTTGTCAGATAATGCTTGCTTGTTCGCACGTAGCGATTACATCGTTTGGTCATTGTCAATGTTATTAATTATAACGGGTAATAGATAATAAACAGCAGAATAACGATGTCTTCAATAATTATAGTAATAATTACATTCTATTAATCTCTTTCATCCAATAAGTAAGCCACTAACGGCACTAACAGCTTATACATTTTGTAACGTAGTTTTGAATGATTACCCGCGACACAGGATTCAGTTCCTAGTGCGGGAATCTACAGTTATTTGTATGCCATGTAACATCATTTTGTTATATAAATACTTTTTGTTTGTTTGTTTTTTTTTGTTTTATTATAGTAATAATAACCATCAGTAATGGTTACCCGCATGTAAATGAGTTAGAAGATATAGTTATTTTTTAAATGGTGATTTTAATAACATTTCTCAAAATAATTGCTATTATAGTTAGGTAAGGTGATAAAATCTACATGGAGTTCAATTGCTTTCTCAGTTAATTCATATAGATGAGCTTCCTAAAATGTATTAATATGTCGTCGGATCAGCCGCGATCCGAGTCTTAAACTTATTTGCGAGTGCTGTAGTGAAAGGTACAATTTTAATTAAAACTTTTACCACCAAAGTAATTATGATTACTTAAATACAGGTATATTAATCATAGCTTATATGGATGTAAAATTTACTTGGTCTTGACTGTCGTACGTAGCCATATTCAATATAATACGTACCTATTTATGTATATGCATATTACAACATTTTAAGAGTTTAGGTTAACATTTTAAAGTTAAATTAATTCTTCAACCAGTAACTGCTCTGGTTCTAGTTGATTATCACTTTTAGTTTGTTCTCGTTAATACTATAGCACAAACATGATAGCATTATATATATACACCTAGTACAAAAATAATAACCTTTCAATAGATTACTTTTTTTAATTTACCTTGTTAAGAGGTATACATGTACATTAAAAGATTATCACCATTTCGGACAAAGATCCCAGTCATTACAAGGAACGCCAAAGAACCGGTAAAAATTATCTGTAACATTACTATTTTAAAAAGTGGGTGTGAACTTATGACCACACGATAGAAGTGAACACTTACAAATTCATGCATACACATTGAATTTCCCACAGATTGATCAATCTTTATACATTAATAAATAATAATAATATGAAATATAATAAAAACTAAGTTATTGCAACGATGCACTTCTTGTCAGACGGTAAATGTGTTTGATGGCTACTGGAGTGGAGTATGCAAAAGGAGGAGATTCAGTGCGTCACCAACCCTAGCGTAACGGTTCACTTTTGATTACTCTTCTATGCGCTGACAGAAGTATCCACTTATATAATAAGATAAGTAGAATCTTTTGTTTCGGTGCGAAGGAGTGACTGGCAACACAAACCGTCAGGGCCTTCTAACTCGGTCTTAGGAAGTAGCAACCAACTATGACTGGTTTCTGGACTACGGTTCTTTTTAACCTGGTTGTTAACATTAACTTGCCTGTATGCCATTAATCTGCATGTAACAGATATTCGTAGTAAATTAATATCGGAAAAAAATTAGATAAATAACATTTTTGACTGCTTAATGTTTCTTAATTCAATTAAAAAGGTCGAACAGGTTTCTTCTGTTAATGTTTACTTAAGTTTTACTTTAAAACGTCTTCTATTTTAAAGAGTATGTTTTTAAAATCTTAATCATATTTTTTTACTACATAACTTGCATTAGCACCTACGCCTAAGCACTTACGAACAATTACTAGTTTTAAATTTACTAAAAATATTTAAAAGAGAAAAGGACCGATGTTTTTCCCAGCGTAAAAACATTCATTACATGCTTCATCAATTTCACCATTTTAAGAGTTGATTCATTTCTCAACTAGACTAAAGAGGTATTTTTACGTTACTTATGACATTGCAAATTTCTATAGAATATTTTACACCTAGTTTAACGGTACTGACGATAGATGTTCTCAATCCCGCTTTATTTTATTATACCATTACTCTTTAATGCCAATTTTGACGTCTCTCATACCAAAAATTAAGAGCCTTAAGGAAAATCTTTTATCTGCCCACTTTTAAAGGCGCTGAAACGACTTTCACTCCCTTATTTATTGTTAGGTTATTAATATTATGTATTGTTATACTAGACACTAGTTTCTGCCCGCGACTTCGTCCGCGTGGTATAGTTACTTTGGACTTGCGCTAACACGCAAGCTCTCAAAAGATTTTGAAACATTCTTAATTTGTGCTACGCTCCCACTGGTCTTAGCATGATGATATAGCCAACAGCTTTACATAATAAATGAGCTATCTACAACACTGAAGGAATTTTTCAAATCGGGCCAGTTGTTCCTGAGATTAGCGCGTTCAACCAAATTAGTTAAAGATTAAGATAAAGATACTCACGTACCATATACTCATATACTCTTCTCACGTACTTAACTCGAGTCATCATTCAAATTACGATAGACTGGACCGATTTTAATGAAACAAAGACTAAGTTACTCCCGAAGATATCCTTTATGATTTTCTTCTGAATGAAAAAGTACATACACGTTAGATTTATTTTCTTATTATATGTTTAGAACATAGTTACGTAGTTATATAGTAGCTAAATAATAATCATAAAATTTATCAGTAGTAACTTAATGACTAGTTTACAGATAAAAATAAAAGACCACAATTAATTGAGACAAATGGCGTGTTTTCCATAAAACGATAAAAACTATCTTTGACATACTTCAATAATTAAATATCCTTTATGTTCGGCATCTTTTACACAGAATTCTAGAAAAACACAGGATGATGTATATAAATCGATGTCTATAATCTAAATCAAAATTAAAATATTAATATTATCTAACGCTTGATAGAAAGAGATTTCGAAGCGGTAACTTGGAGAGGGAAAACGACTGGCTGGTAGAAAAAACCTGATGATTCGACATATGGCAGGGTGGTATATAAACTCTGGATAAGACCGGAGAAGGCCTTTGGTTAGCAGTGGAAAAACTCAGGCCAAATAAATAGAGATGAAGACAAAATAGTGAAATAACACATACGTGCGTTGAATTCCCGGCTTCCAAAGCGAGCATTTTTTTTTATGCTACCAGTTTTTTTTCATATCGTTGGAGGCAAACGAACAGGTGGGTCACCTGATGTTAAGTGATCACTGTCATCCATAGACACTTGTAACACCAGGGGAGTCGCAAATGCGTTGCCAGCCTGTGTTTGGGGGGACGAAGGGAAGGAGGGAGGGGGAGGGGCGGTGGGATTCCGGCGCTCTCACTGACCGAACGAAACGCCATAATGTAAGCACTGTTACTTCACGTCGGTTTTTTGTGGGTCGGGTGGTATTACACCGGGCGTGCCGACTCATTCATGCTGAAAACAGGAATAGCTTCAGCGTGGCTCTACCACCTACAAAAACCTACAGTTGCGCTGACATGAGTAATTTTATTTGTGGAACTGCCAGAAGACACTTTTATAAGTAGGTATTTTGCTTACAGATGGCCTTAATCCAACTGCTAATTTTTATAATAAACAAATGTAGAAGCATTGACTTCATAATATGGATATATCTATGTTTTCAAGAATCTAATATTGATGTCAAAACATCGATGATTTCAATCAATATTAATATTTCTATAACATCGACGAATATATCGAGCATCTCTATATAAAAGTAATATACGAAATACTTAATCTCTCTACTTATATATTGTATTATTACTACCAGTTCGATTGTTACTTTGACAAGTTTACTATAGGATTAAGTGAACATCAATCACAAGCCATATTATCGGAAGCTATCGATTAATGAAATTGCGATACATATATTGAACCCATTCATATTTACTAGAGCATTTTTATACACGCAATTTTAGTGGAAAGAATAGTTCTATTATTTACTTAACGGGGGCAGACCGCCCAATGGACCCGAGTGCTTCTAGTATTAAACGCATTAAGCTATTTGCAAGTACTTTATGAATCGGGAAAACTATATTATATCGTTAGGCCTTGAAAACTTACCACTGAAAAAGTTATAAAAACATATCAAGTTAACAAAGATATTATAATAAATCCTTTGCCGAGGTTATTGACTTATTTAAAACATATATTAAGATCTCTAGATGTGGCACTGTCCAAGGTTATAACATAAAACGCTATGGTTATGCTAATAATTTCGACTCGCTCTAATGAGTGACGTTTCTGCCGATAAGCGTACGTTATCATACAAACACAGATCTCTGATAACATATCATGTGCCTTACTTTTGTGAATAAAATGTCCACAATGTCCTTATTTTATGACTAAACGTGTATGCGGTGCAGTGATGAACTTAAAATAATGTGACTATAATGAATTGTAACTCTACTACAATGCTAAAGTGCATCACGTTTTTAGGTCTATTCGTGCTTGTCTGCTCTTACGTTAGTGACGATGAAGGTAAAATCGAATTTGATAAAAAAAATGTTTACAAACATTACATGACCATTAGAGAATCAAGTTAAAATATATTAATTACTGTTCTTTAAAATTTGAATAAAACATAACACACAATATGAAAAGGTTTTATGCGAAAATCGTAGTTTGTTAGTAGATTTACTACTGAACTCACAGATTGCAACTTCAATTCCAATTTTCCTTTGTAATGAAATTTTCTGTTATGAGTATAAATGTTTCTCATACGTTGAGAATTATTTTGTCTTTTATATGATAAATTAAAAAAAGAAAAATTGTATATAATTTAATAATCATTATTATTTACTAAAATAAAATTTAAGTAAGGTATATAACATGTATATATCTAGGATTAAATTGCCGATTTGTACGAGTTGAACAATCGTTTCTTATTTTCTTCTGGTTCAATGAATACAAGAATTTACCAACATTTCCAATACATCATTGCCAATGCAGTGGCATTAAACTCTTCAGTAGTGTTTTATATTACCCCTTGCATATTTATCCGACAAAGAAGTTGTCCAAGTTCTCCAAAAGTAGAAATCAGTTTACCACAAGGTCTAATGAAGAGATGACAAAAAGTTTGCAATTCTAGTTTATGCAGCTTGGACGTTGTATTGGCTCGCGCGTATCACAGACAGTGAGGACAAGCGATTAACCAAACCTGATTGGTGGGTTGAGATTTTTCCATCATATATATATATATATATATATATATAATCGTTCCATATGCAAGATAGCTGTAATATATCATACCGGCACTAGACTACCAAACAGTGACTATTAGTTTTCTATGGGTTAATTTTTATTTAAGCTATTGAGCAAGACTCTATACAAAAAGACGATCGTTTATGACTATTACATCTTTCTTTCAAAGTTAATGAAAACAAAACATGACTGAAAATAACTAGTGACTTTAAAACGATTTTATTTCACAATTAGAACCTACAACATACCATAAATATTATAAAATTTATGAAAGTTCATACAATTGGAAAAAATATAACTACTCAATAAAAAGACATAACCATAATTAGATATTAATATGGTATCATTATGAATGGGTGGCTTGCTCGAGGTAGCACCAGCCTCTCATAGAAAACCGACGTGAAGTAACAGTGCTTACATTGTTGCGTTTCGTTCGGTCAGTGCGAGCGCCGGAGGCCCACCTTACCTCCCATCCTCTCTCCTCTCCCCCTCTCTCCTATCCCCCCAAACACAGGCTGGCAACGCACTTGCGACTCCCCTGGTGTTGTTCGTGTCCATGGACGGTGGTGATCATTTAACATCAGTTCCCACCTGTTCGTTTGCCTCCTATGACATAAAAAAAAAATCTCAATGTGATTTCAATCTAAGTTCATGTGTTTACTGGGTGCCTAATTTATATCAGATATATCTTAAAAATTCAGAAAATCATGAAAAGCTGAATTATTAAAAAGAAAAACAATATACCCGACTACAAAACTTTTTTTATTCACATACGTCATATTCAATCTATATGTCGTTTTCACAATTAAAACGAATGTAACAATATCTTTTACATTATAATCACAAAAAAATAGACGTGCATACATAAATACATGAAAAACTAACCGACTTCTATGCAAAATATATATTTTTCCTGTCCTTATTATGCTATAGATCATCATGTGAACACAGTGTATACGTCTGAGGTTAAGTAACGTTGTAGTTCAATATATTAAATTTACAAGTGATTCACTCTTCAAGTATAGGTGTTAAGACACTATAGAGTACCTATCTATACAAAATTACGTTTTAAAGAGTAACAATACGAGTATGTAATTTAATAAAAATAATGCCATCATTGCTACAGCCATTCTTTTTTATCCTTTATAAGTCTTAGCGTTTAACCATAATCTCACCTGATGTTAAATGGCGACCAGGTTAAAGATCGCAAAAACCTTCGAACAACAATAACTAGATAAAAGGTCGGTGCGAAAAATACGTCTCGGTAAATAAGAGCTCACTTGAAATGTATGCCCTTATTTTGTTTAGTTTGTTTGAAACACAGCCAATGTAAGCCTGTTTCACATGCCGCAGTGTATTCAAAAGATGCAAAAATAATACCAGAAAAAGCATTTTAACGGCCGGAGTATCCTACTTTCGCTAAATATATGTTGAATAAGTTATATTTTAAGCTTTAAACTAACAAATAATATCAAATTTTGAACAAAATTACTGATTATAAACCTGTGATACAAATGTTTGGCCTCGCCCCTCACAAACACGCACAATAACGGAAAAACGTACTTTATTCATTACGTTTTAAGGTTGAATTCACACTAAATGTTGTTTATATTGTCGTTTCATTTGTGAGGGGAGTAAGTTATTGCTTTGCTCGTTTTATCGTAAGTATTAGATAATATTTTGAACATTTGTGACTTTATTACAAGGTGTCATGGTTGTAATTAGGTTGAACTTAAAACTGTTTTAAAACTTTTTTTCCCTTTCTTAGTAAACAAATAGCTACACATAAGTATATATTTACGCGGACAATTTTTAGCATCGATTTTGTACGGGACCCTTTATCTAGTTATTGTTGATCGAAGGCAAAAACGCTAAACCTAAAAGAGACGGGCACTCAAATGCAGTTGTGAGACACACTTATTATAGTGCTGGGCTACAGATTTTCAACCTGCGGCTGGTAGCTAGCTAAAAGTGCTTAGAAAATTGCCCTACTACCATGTATATCCAATAACATCGCGCTCAGTTTAATATGTAATGTAATGTAAAATAGGTACTTTTGCTAGTTGCATAAAATAGTTCTAGTCCAAATGATTTTCGAGTTTATTTTAAAAATATGTATTGATTTCAGAAAACTGTGCATCGATAAACTGCATCGGTGAAGAATATGTATGCATAAACGGACAATGTCACTGTGCTGATGGATATATTCCCAATCAATTCTATAATCGCTGTGTACGTTGTCCAGGTAGGACCTATATCAAATTATTAAACTGCTTTACGGTTCTTATTTCTTGACGCTAGAAAGATTGTACGTGAGACAATTAAGAAACTCATTTCTAAACAGACTATGTGTTGACTGAAAGATTGTGTATGTCAGTTTAATGACCTTTTAGTATTTAATACCACAAATACAAGCATAAAATCACTTTATCTTATAAAACAAAGTCCTCTACCACGTCCGTCTGTCTGCTTACCGCGATAAACTGAAAAACTACTGAACGGATTTTCATGCGGCTTTCACCAGTAGATAAAGTGACGAGGAAGGTTAAAGTATACAATACGGGGCAGGGGAAGGATCGCGTGTTCTGACAGTCCACGAATCTCAGGGATTGACCTTCAAATCGGTGGTGATCCTGCAAACAAAGGGCAGAAGGATGCAAATCCACGATAGTGTTTCACATGCTATAGTGGCAATATCCAGACACACTCACACCTGTGTCTACTATACCGACGTGACCGATGACGCGGTTAGTAGGTTCATCCATCGGGCCATGGACGCTCCGGCGCGGCATATTGTGGATTATAACTTAAAGATGGCGATAGGGGACCGGAATGAAACCGCCATAAAGGCAATAACGTCTCAAACAGATAAATAAATATATATATATATATATAAAAAAAACTGGGTAGTTTTTAGATGCTCACAAATACGATTTTTAACATACATATTAAATAAAACTTTAGCAAAAAAAATGGTGCGGACCGAGAGTCTGCAGATAAGAGAAAAAAAAGAAAAAGTATACAATTTGTCAAGGTTTTGTTTTATTATCAGGGCGCTATAACGTCCGTCGGACCTGCTAGTCTATACTAATATTATAAAGAGGTAAAGTTTGTGAGTTTGTGACGTTGTAGGTAATCTCAGGAACTACTGGTCCGATTTGAAAAACTCTTTCAGTGTTATATAGCTCATTTATCGGGGAAGGTTATAGGCTATATATCATCACGCTAAGACCCATAGGAGCGGACAACATTTACCTATGTGAAATATATAATTGACCACCCAAGACCGGAGTTGCGATCGCGTGAACAAAATTTTGATCAAAGTGGTCTTCTTTGATATAGAGATTCTCAAATATTTCATAGTCTTAATCGGTGTTATTACAAAAAAGTTAAATACGTATTGAACCCTGGCTTTAAAAAGGTGTCATATTAAATGCACAACGGTCGCTGAATGTTCGCCATCTTGCTTTATTGTCTCGCTTTGGTTACGTTAGGTTAGATTTGTGAAAAAGGACAACGCGAACTTGCCTCGGGCGAACGCGGTGCATTTATTAGGAAACTTTTTTAAACCAAGTATTTAATACGTATTTAACTTTTTTGTAATAACGCCGTATCAATGTTTAATTGTCATGACAAAATTATTACATTTAATTAGAATGTTTCCACGTGGTGTGTCTGAAATTTTTCATTTGCTCTAAAAGCGGTATTTATGATTTAAATATCGAATTTAGACTGTATTACAATCTGATTTTTTTATGTTTCGATTTTAAATAAACGTCCACAGATTATATCGGCCAATATTTAGTGGTTTAAATAAAGTATTACAAGTGAACATTTTAGTAGTAATTTTTTATCGATTTCGTTTACTATTATTCTCATGAATTATTTCGTAATAAAACAGTTGCTAAAACCTGGAGAGAATATATGTAAAAATAATCGTAAATTGGTTTATCGATTTTCGAGTTATAATCAAAGTAACAGACAGGGAGAGAGTTTATAATATATGAGAATATAGGGACGAGGATGAATATTGTTTTAAGGGAGTTATTTTTAATTAACACAGGATTAGGAGACAAGTGTTACGGTCCCTGCTGCAATAAATATGGAAACGGCAGTCTTCATTGTTGGCAAGGTATTTGCCAACAATGCTATGATAACTATGGCAATTGGATATGCAGGTATGTAACATTATTTTTTGAAAATAAACCCTTTAATTTGATAGCCTTATTATACACAGTGGATACTAAATCCGAACCGAACCGAATAATATATTCCTGAATTAATACAAGTACATAATGACACTGTATATAATGATTAAAATTAAAAAATACACAAAAGGGTGACAGACCCCTGCACCAGACTAGGTCGCGATCACTATGACCATATGATTTTATAGATTAAACATTTGACCACAATCTCACCTGGTGTTACACGACAATGTGGTCCGAGACGGTATAAACGCTTAATCTATACTAGGGGTGGATCTTAAGGGCAATTGCTGGAACAAAATTATAGGGGGCTTGATGCCTATATGGCTAGGCAGGCAACCAGTTAGGCTAGAAACATCCACCATGCTATAATTTCATAACGATGTTTCCTTCACCGAAAGTTTCCGCCCATTCGCAAGGATTCGAACTTACGTCTAACAACGAGGTGAATATACACCTTACTAACTAAACCATCACGGTGTTATTACAAAAAAGTTAAATACGTATTGAATACTTGCTTTAAAAAGGTTTCGAATTAAATGCATGCAAGAATGTTCGCCATCTTGCTCTTTTGTCTCGCTTTGGTTACGTTAGGTTAGACTTGCGAAAAAGGATAACGCGAACTAACCTCGGGCGAGCGCGGTGCATTTAATTCGAAACCTTAAAGCAAGTGTTTAACTTTTGTTGTAATAACACCGTCATTGTTTACAAACATTTGTTGCGTGTGTTACACCATCATACCACACGGTAACAGCCAATTTGCGACATAATATTCACCGTTTACTTGTAACCATTGCGACACATCGGCCACCTGCACATCACGCGACATGAAGCGACAAGTACGGGGAATTGAACCCTCGTCACCACCCGGGGATCGTGAGGCTCACCTTATACATTATATCGGAGACACTCTCGGTTCAGACTTCGAACGGTAGTGACTTCTTCTAGTTTTAGTACGTAGCTATTAGTTCATACCTCGAACAATAGTTACCTTTTAATGTTAAAGTTAATATAAGTAAAAGTGTATTCTTTGATATTAAATATTTATTATTAAAAGTGCATTTTTTTCATTCTCGCGGACGCGCCCCACATAATTCGTGTCTAAATCAACCAGTTTATATCAAGCTACTGATTGGCTTGCAGGCCTGTATGACAACAGCGATAGTTTAAGATGAATGGATTAGGAACAATGTCGTTACTTCGCCGTGCTACTACAAAAATATATATAAGATACGCATGTTTTACTATACGCGTCAGTATTAGCCACTAAATTTTAATTGGTTTCTTTATTATTATTGTAAAGGATTTTCTTCAGATGTAATGTTTCATGAATAAGCTATATAAAAATACATATCATGGTTTAATGATTATTTTCTCAATCATCAGTTCATCTAAGTACACTAAATCTCCGATACGAAATATATATAAGAGTTGTTGAAGTATGTATGCCTGGTACAAATATTAGTTTCAAAAACTCATATATGTATGAATAGTTAGCTTAGCTTAGGTTAGCTCAGATAGGTCGCGAATTGCATGTATCAGGCAACAGCCAAAGCCGAGGTGTGCCGTGCACCCTTGAGCTAGTTGTCAAAATAAAATCGGCTGAGTACCTTAAGCGCTCGCCATAGTAGTCCGGTGAAGCTGTTAAGACCTTGCTTGGTCAATAGCGTAGTCAGTTCGAAAAAAAAAATGGTTATTTTCTCAATCAACAGTTCATCTAAATACACTAAAACTCGTAACTAACAAAGAATATTTTAAATATTTCAATGATTTGAATAGAAAAACGAAAACAGCATCGTTGATTATTTATCTGAACTTTTGATTAGGGCAGTTCGATTTAAGCAATTAGTTAAAGACACTAAAAGAGGCTGAGACTTCGTTGAAAACTTTTCTCATTATGCTCAACATTCAAGAATTATGATTTAAGTAAAGAATTATAATTTATGTTATCGGTAAGTAATTCCATGATAGGAGAAAGCTATTGAAATTATAATTTCTTTATTCCAGAGATGCAATTGATCAGATTTTGTTAATATCTACAACTCAGATAATAATGGGTGCAACACTCATCCTTGGAATTATTGCTACCTTCATACTTCTTTATAAGCTGTGTTCGGTTACTAATTTAAGGTAAATAAACATCCATTTGTTGGAGTCCTCCCAAAAATTTATAGCATTAAGTTTGACAGAAAAGTTACTATTGATTTCACTGTGATTGTATCGTTTTTTAATTATATCTTAAGTATACATACTGCCGAATAAAATCAGGTTAAAAAACAAGTGCTGGTGCTGGTCTTCGGAGGCTCAGTTTTACGGTAAATCCTATCTGGGCACGAACTAAAAAGTTCGCAACATCTGATCTTTGCCGTGAAGCTGTGGAACAATCTCGCGGCAAGTTTGGTTCCTCCTTCCTATGACATGGGGTCCTTCAAGCGCAACGTGAAGAGATACTTACGCAGGCCAGCATGACAGCGGCTCGGTATGTCTCTCGGTGGTCGCCATTATTTTTGAATTGTACTGTGCTTACCATCAGGAGCAGTATAGTTATTTTACCGAGCTACAATAAAAAAAAAGTCGATACTGTTAAGTGCCCATTTTGGTAGCACTCAGGTACAGTACCTAATAACCCTGGCCACAACAACAGGATAATTTGTATCAACAAGTATTTTGAATGTAAGAAAAAAAATTGAAGATAACATTCCATATTTTCGCTATATTATTATAAACTTTATATTACTTATTTGATAGAGTACTTTACATACCCTTAGAAAGATTATATACTATTTATTCTCGTACCATCAACACAGAAAAGCCAAGGGATTAAAAAGGTGCAAAAGTACACTTAAGTTTGTGCTTCTTTTAATTACTTTATTTTCAATGTAAATTAATATGTATTTATTTTGTAGAAATATCAAAATGTATATTTAAAATCGTTGCTCTCGTGAAATCAGTTAAATTGATTGGGTAATATTTAAACCAATATTATAAATGCGGAAATGAATTTGTCGGTGACGCTTTCACGCCTTAACTACTCAACCGATTATCATTAAATTTTGCATACACGTTGTCAGGAGTATAGTATAGGGCTAGGATACCTTTCATCCAGAAAAATATACTGTTCCCAAGGAATTCTCATCGTAGTTTGAGTCAATTTCGACGCATAGTCCATAAACACAGGTTTTCTCTCTAATACCTACCATATAATTTAAGTTAGCATACTCGTATAAGATTGCACGATTATATTTTTTAAGCATAGATATGCATGCATATAAATCTGGATAAGATAGCAGACAAAAAAACTATTAATTGTAATTGTAAGCATTTTAACTTATTATCTGTAATGTGTGCCTTGTAAATGAATAAATAGATCAAATCTACATTCACGAGAACGAACCCGCGAGCAAAAGGTAGTTTAATATAAAGGAATAGTTTTATTTACTAGTTCCTGTCAATCTACAAATACTGCCTAGAAATATAGTTAACTAAATATAATTTAGTAGGCAAGTCAACCGTGTATTGGCGCTTTATTGAGATAATATTGATATAGCAATAAAAATGTCGTAAATCACAGTTAATCCGGACGCTGTATTATTATCCTGAAGCACATGGAAATTTCGATCAATACCGTAATAGAAAGAACCGTAAGCGATATTTGCTTAAAATGGATTACATAATACACACTTCGAAAATAAAAATAACTTGGTTTCTCCCGTGATTAAAGAAACATACAAACTACTATCAGGTGGGATCGGCTACTAGTTGCTATTTTTTCAGTGCCATGCCACTGTAGGATTATACAAATGATGAATAAATTAAAATGTAAGAGACAAATACGGCACATTTTAAGCCGAGCCTTCCAATATTTAAGATTTAAAAGAAGCCAATTAAAAACGTTACGTTTTATAACAGGCCTCTGGGAGATCGATATAATAGCGATGGTCGATTATCGATTGGAAGTCTGCAATTATACGTCGATGAAAGATTACGAGATGCACCGCCGAGGTAACTAAATTTTATTTCGCTTTACTAAATTAAATTTAGAATATCTTAATAATACATATTGATGGATTGACTTTTTGATGAAATAACTAAGCCAGTGTTAAATTTTAATTCACTTTAAGGCATCTACAAAAATTGTGTGAGAGAAAAAACTGATTTTCTATATCCGATTATTTTATTTTATTTATATAATTTTATAATACTTATAATAATTTAAGATTAACGATTCATGTTTTATTTGAATTTGACACATACTAGAATGTGTATATCATGTTTATAAATATGAATTTAATTGTTACATTAATATAAAAAAGCGAAATTGAGAGAAAATAAGGTATTAAAATAATACCGAAAAGAAACTTAACATTCTATCTTTAATTGCCTACATTCGTGTATATTATCAAATATAATATTTGCGGTGTAAGATGTCAAATAACATCATAAGACTTGAGACACCCAAGCCAACCTCACCTGCAAGTGGTACACTCTGCTCAATAACGAACGAGGCAATGGCGAAAGCGAGGTGGTAGGGTTTTACAGCCTGACTGGGTCTTAACTACCATGTATATGGCGAAAAAGCCCGTCATAGTGATTCGCTTCTGCGGGACGCGTTTCCGGATCAGCCTGTGCATATCCAGCTATTCGCAGGCCGACATGACAGCGGCGACCGGCGATGGATAGTGTGTCACTCGATGGTCGCCGTTGTTTTTGGACTGTATTGTGCTTACCATCAGGCATAGTGCAGACACTTAGCTGTGCAATAATAAAAAATATAAAAAAGGTATCAATAAAGATATGTGTGCAGTACACACGCAGTACAAGTGAAACCTTCGAAAAATGATAAAATATTCATATAAACAATACACCACCCTGGTTATAACGCCTCGCCTTTTCCCAAGGCTTTCCCAAAGCAGACGCAACACACGCACAAACATACATACAGACAACGCTCGAACTAGAGCAGATATTAGGTTGTGCAATATAAAGTAAGGAAACCGCGAGTATGAGAAACACTTATGAGTTCTATCTTATTCTCTCGCACGCTATACCCTATAGATGTTTAGAGAAGCGTATATGTTTGGCTCTTTTTAATGTCGCTTTTAGACATCTACTTTCAAATCACAACATGGCTGAAGACAGTTTTTACTGCAATAAATAAAAATCGTATATCTACGTCCCAATAATTTCTTTATTACGTAGCCATAATAAAGGCATACTTTAAGTAAAATACGTGAATCCTGTTTCAAAAATGTAAGTGTGGAGTCGTTTATCTGGATTTTTTATTAACATAAACCAATTCAAGGGAACTTAACGTGCATTATGAAACTTACCATTACAAAAATGTTAGAATTTTTGTAAGCCCACGTTAATTCGATAACAGTGTAACCTTCTTTACCTTTGACGTGGTTTTATGTAACTACAGTTTTTTTTAACGTAAAGCTTGGGAGGTTACGGCATTATTTTCTATAGCCTCAAGTATTGATCAAGGCTACTATACTACTAATATATTACTATAGCCTATGTAATGTTCATTTGCGGGAGCACCTCAACCACGCCTATTTCTACCCCAAAGCAGCGATATCCACGCTACTACGTTCATGCCCCGAAGGGTGTGGTCGGCAACTTACACCAGCACATAATGCATTCCAATTCAAGTCTTTTTTTATATTATAGGAGGCAAACGAACAGACGGGTCACCTGATGGTAAGTGATCACCGCCGTCCATAGACACTAGCAACACCAGGGGAGTTGCAAGTGCGCTGCCAGCCTGTGTTTGGGGGAGGGAGGAGTGGGGGAAAGGGGAGGGGGAAGAGGAGATGGGCCTCCGGCGCTCTCACTGACCGAACGAAACGCAACAATGCAAGTACTGTTACTTCACGTCGGTTTTCTGTCAGAGGGTGGTACTACCCCGGGCGAGCCGACTTATTCATGCTGAAACCAGTAGTAGCTTCAGCGTGGCTCTACCACTTCCAGAGTCTATTCCAAGTCTATTATAATTATCCTCGAGACTCAGGTCCTCTTCAGGGTTGCTGTGTACAGTTATAGGCTGCAGTAAACATTTAACATCAGACAAACTGTATATCTGTTTATCACTTCATACGATACGAAGTGGACTATCAAAAACTAAATGCATTTTCTGAAGTGAAAACTTATTTAGCCCCCTTGTGATTGGTAACTATATGAAATAGAAGATTCCATGAAACGAAAAAACGACATAATAGGGACAAGCATATACATCTATAAGATTTTAAGTGTGATAGAATTAAATAGATATATTATCGTTTATATGATTTTTTATCATTTTCTAAAGGTTACAATTGTACCACGTAAAACTGTTATAGATTTTTTTATTATTTATACAGTTATCAAACGTAAATAGGGAACCGTCAAGGAAAAAAATCGTTGATTACATCAAGATATCCTTTACTTACGGTTTTAATTATTTCAATGTATAACAAAATATAAATTAAAGAAGAATCTTTAATTTTGCAGATACTCTCGAACTCCTGCTTCTGGTTCTGCTATATATCCAGCTGCGGCATATCTTAATTCGGGTTTTGTAAGTAAATTACTTATTGTTACACTAATCACGTATAGTGTCGATGCAGTCAGGAATGGCAATAAATACTTCGTATACTGTCACTATTTATTTGGCCAGAGCTTCGCCTTACAATAACTGGTATATAAGAAGTGCGCCCAGATCAGCGACATCTTGCCCTTTATATATCACCAATGTAGTCTCACACCGGAATGAACAATGAACAGCTCCACCAATAGCGTTAGAGGTCAGTAGTAACACCCCGACAGAGTCAATAGCGCGGTATCGCAGGTCAATAGTGGTTCCTCGGGTGGCTTTGTAGTCTCGCCTCTCGTGTGTGTCACGGTACCGGACGTAGACGTTAACACTCGGCCATCGTGCAAATGCCGTGTCCCACGGCGGTCACAGTCGATTTCCACATACATCCCTAATCTGAAAAGAATATAATACGAGTAACTTGTTTTATGACACCGATAATACATGACCAAGATGATTCAGTCAATTCCGATATTATCCATTTATCACATAACAAAGTATTACCCACACAGTACATAAGGCATACTAGTCACACAGTATTATATAAGGCATACTAGTCACACAGTATTATATAAGGCATACTAGTCACACAGTATTATATAAGGCCAAGGCAAAGTATTACCCACACAGTACATAAGGCATACTAGTCACACAGTATTATATAAGGCATACTAGTCACACAGTATTATATAAGGCATACTAGTCACATAGTATTATATAAGGCATACTAGTCACATAGTATTATATAAGGCATACTAGTCACACAGTATTATATAAGGCATACTAGTCACACAGTATTATATAAGGCATACTAGTCACACAGTATTATATAAGGCATACTAGTCACACAGTATTATATAAGGCATACTAGTCACACAGTATTATATAAGGCATACTAGTCACACAGTATTATATAAGGCATACTAGTCACACAGTATTATATAAGGCATACTAGTCACACAGTATTATATAAGGCATACTAGTCACACAGTATTATATAAGGCATACTAGTCACACAGTATTATATAAGGCATACTAGTCACACAGTATTATATAAGGCATACTAGTCACACAGTATTATATAAGGCATACTAGTCACACAGTATTATATAAGGCATACTAGTCACACAGTATTATATAAGGCATACTAGTCACACAGTATTATATAAGGCATACTAGTCACACAGTATTATATAAGGCATACTAGTCACACAGTATTATATAAGGCATACTAGTCACACAGTATTATATAAGGCATACTAGTCACACAGTATTATATAAGGCATACTAGTCACACAGTATTATATAAGGCATACTAGTCACACAGTATTATATAAGGCATACTAGTCACACAGTATTATATAAGGCATACTAGTCACACAGTATTATATAAGGCATACTAGTCACACAGTATTATATAAGGCATACTAGTCACACAGTATTATATAAGGCATACTAGTCACACAGTATTATATAAGGCATACTAGTCACACAGTATTATATAAGGCATACTAGTCACACAGTATTATATAAGGCATACTAGTCACACAGTATTATATAAGGCATACTAGTCACACAGTATTATATAAGGCATACTAGTCACACAGTATTATATAAGGCATACTAGTCACACAGTATTATATAAGGCATACTAGTCACACAGTATTATATAAGGCATACTAGTCACACAGTATTATATAAGGCATACTAGTCACACAGTATTATATAAGGCATACTAGTCACACAGTATTATATAAGGCATACTAGTCACACAGTATTATATAAGGCATACTAGTCACACAGTATTATATAAGGCATACTAGTCACACAGTATTATATAAGGCATACTAGTCACACAGTATTATATAAGGCATACTAGTCACACAGTATTATATAAGGCATACTAGTCACACAGTATTATATAAGGCATACTAGTCACACAGTATTATATAAGGCATACTAGTCACACAGTATTATATAAGGCATACTAGTCACACAGTATTATATAAGGCATACTAGTCACACAGTATTATATAAGGCATACTAGTCACACAGTATTATATAAGGCATACTAGTCACACAGTATTATATAAGGCATACTAGTCACTATAGCTTAAATAACATTAATTTGTTCATACTTTATTATTTATGTGTTACTTAAACTATTTTGCGGAATTATGTATAAATAGTAATCGCTTTGACTTATATAGATGGGCCTTTAAAAGGCAAGATGTCTGTGATATCTAGGACACCTATGTGGAAGTTATTGTAAGGCGAAGCTCTGGCCAAATAAATAGTGACAGTATACGAAGTATTTATTGCCATTCCTGACTGCATCGACACTATACGTGATTAGTGTAACAAATCAGAAGCGGGATTACCTGAACGTCCGTGCCATAACTCGAAGGGTAGGAGAAGAAAAACTGCAATACAGTAAAATCTGAAGAAACGTACAAATCGCAAGAAAGATGTTTTTTTCTCACTCCAGATCAGCGACATCTTGCCCTTTATATATCACCAATGTAGTCTCACACCGGAATGAACAATGAACAGCCGATAACTTCCACCAATAGCGTTAGAGGTCAGTAGTAACACCCCGACAGAGTCAATAGCGCGGTATCGCAGGTCAATAGTGGTTCCTCGGGTGGCGTTGTAGTCTCGCCTCTCGGGTGTGTCACGGTACCGGACGTAGACGTTAACATTATTTTATGCATGCCATAAAATATAGATATACCTACCTAATAAGGTAAATATTTTTATACACAACTTATTGAGTCCCTCAGTGCGTTAAGCTTCTTTAAGCTTTTTGTATTACTAGAAATTGATTTACTTAATAAATTATGCAAAATACATAAAAAGCAGAATTTCTGTTTGTCAAGCAAAAAATCTGAAAAATATTGCATATTGAAATTTGTTTATTGAAGCTGGTAGGGCCGTTGTTTTATCATCATCGTCCATCATATATATTAATACGTGAAGCCTAAACTTTGTATCCATTTTTAACGGAATTGCAAGAACGGATGAACGTGAAATTTGGCATAGTTAAAGTTTATATAGAGGAGAAGTGCAGAAAGCTATTTATTTTATATAAAATGCATTAGAAGTACATTAAATAAATTAAAATATGCATTACTCACACTACTGCTTCAATTTTACACAACATATACACACATGTAAATAAAAAAGACATTTTGACATCTGTCAATAAAGGACTTCAAAAAAGGTTGTGAAGTAGGTTGCTATGCTCGACTGTAGGTATTATTTTATTCTTACGTTCCAATTAACCTTTTTCATTAGACATTCAACAATGATATTATAACATACAACTATTATTATAATATTTATCCTTTTAAAAAATCAATGAACTATGGTCGAATGTCGACCACAGGGCACCCACTAGTATTCATTATTGTGTAGAAATATGACTTATATAACAGCATAATTTGTTTTCAACATAGTACCTAGTACTTTTAGACCAGCGACTTCACTAGTGTAACATTACTTTTTCTTAACTAATTCTAATTACCTTCAAAGGTTGCTATCTTCAATTTTGCAAAGTTATCCATTTTTTCTTACTTAAACAATTAAAGCTGTAATTAAATACATTATATTTTAACATAATGTGACAGGAGCCTTACATGTTAATTGAAAAACCTTATTTACATAAAACTCCAATTGCATTTCAGGTCCACGATAGCAGTTTACCTCCGCCGCTATATACAGAAAGAAAAACTGAAAATAGTCCAAGTACCTTGCATATATGAAATTTATTTTTAATTAAATAATTTCTTTGTATTGAAATATTTATCTGATCTGGTACTGCATGCATGCAAATATACATATAATATATTTTTGAAGTTAGTCTAAAGTTATAGTATCTACTTATAAGTTATATCTTTAAAAGCTAACGAAATGTAAACAAGTTTAATGATTAATAAAGTCTTTATATAAACAGGCACTAATTTCATTTAAAAAGGAAATAAATATAGCATAATCTTCTATAAATTTAATAAAAATGAAGTATCTATATGTAATATCATAATAAACTTTTATTAACGATTGGGTATGAAGTATACACGCTTCTGATAACAAAAATGCAATTTTTAAAATTTTGGCGGTCTGCCTGTTTGTTCCGGGTAATCTCCGAAACGGCTGCACCGATTTTGACGGCAATTTCACTGGCAGATAGCTGAAATTACAGCGGGTTACTTAGGCTACTCTAAATTAGACTAGCTATTAACCGCGGCTTAGTCCGCAATGCTATCTCCAAAACGGGTGGACCGATTTTCACGGACTTTTCACCAGCAGATAGCAGACATCATAAGAATAATTTAGTCTATTTTAATTTAAGCTATCTGTTAACCGTGACTTCGCCCGCAGTAATATCTTCAAAACGGTTAGACCGATCTTCACGAGAGTTTCACTGCCAGATAGCTGACTTTATAAAAAGTAATTCAAGCAATTTTAGTTTAGACTAGCTGTTACCCGCGAATTTGTCTGCATCAAATTTAGCAAGATTTCAACTCATTCTTTATTTTTAATTAGAGAAATCATTATCAGCTTATTGTTTACAATTCGACATTATAATTATTAATAACTTTAATGATACAGAGGTCTTCCAAATAAGATCTTAGATTATAAACGTATTACGTAAAGAGTTCCATAATACAATTTGTTGCGGAACAGACAAGCGTTTATTTTTTGTATAGTCACAAAATCTTAATTATAATGGCAATGTATAGTAAATGTAAATCTTTATAATAATATTTTAAGTCATTGTTTCATTAGTTCCTTATATAGTGTAAGTGAGCACTGAGGTAGTTATACTTTTCTTTTTTTTTTCGATCTGACTCTGCTATTGACCTAGCATGGTCTTAACAGCTTCACCGGACTACATACTGATGACAAACCTCATTTGGCACGCTGTTAGTATTTATATATCTAAAGTACATGTTACGTTACAATTGCTATTAAAGAGCATTTCTATAATTGTACATAGTCTCAGAATTTTATAATTCTTAAATAAGAATTAAAAAAAACGCGTACGGAGCTGCGGGTACAGCTAGTCAAAAACCAAATAGTAAGAATTCGAGTAAAAATTTCCTTGAAATTCAAGGAAAAGACAACTGTTTAACCAATAAACATTTATATTCATTACATTAAAAAATCCAAATCATATCATATATCATAGGCATGCCGTGGCAACGCGTCGCACAGTGGGCTGAAAATCGGTCTGCCATTCCTTGGTGATTATTTCTTCTCGCAGCCATTATTTTGAAATCGTATCGGCAAGGTATATATGTAGAAGGTATTCTGAATTGGACTGGATGATAATATGATGCTCACAAGGTTTTGGATTTGTTTATACATCAATTCGTTCTAGTGGTTCCAAAGAGGTCATAAAAATTCCTTGTGTCACCTTGCTCTCCGTCCATTTTTGTTTTAAGTGACTTTATTTGGAAGCACTATCAGTTTCACACTTAGAAATTAGCATTAATCGCTTATCTTGTCATTGTCAGCAAAACTACCAAGGATTCTATTTACTGTGGTATGAGTAAAGCTTGGAACGTAATTTTAGCTCCTCAAACTATTACAGTGTTTAACCACTTCGGAGAATAGCCCTGCAGTTTAGCTCGTTGTATCTTATAGTATCCTCTTTTGGTGATTTATCTATGTTGACATGTTGCTAGTTTAGATTATTCTACATTGTTACACTGAATATTTGGCATTCAGTTTAAAACGTGTATTTGTCACACTTGACATTAGCGAAATTGCGTACACAAGCAGAGGCCGTACCGAAAGAAAAATAGTAGGTACCTTATAAAAAGACTGACATCCAAAGATGCTAAGGCACCTGCTCGAATATCTGTCTTCCGCAATTGAAGATACTGTCGCTTGGAGAGCTTTAATGATAAAGTTAACACTATTGCTATTTTGTGTAAAAAACTTACTAAAGGATCTAGTTTCTTGATCTTTTCATTACTTTTTGCAGATTCTTCTGAACTTTTGAGAATATATTCGATAACAGATATGAATCATCAATCCCATATCCGCTCAAAAAATGTTTCTCATCTAATTCAGAAATAAGAATTGTTAGTAAGTAGTCTCTATTCTAAATAGAATGCTCAAGGGTTATAATAAAACTATTTTGTGACATGTTAACTCTAAAAAAGAATAAGAAAATATATTTGACCTCTATTTAAAAAATAAATCATAGTCGTGACCATAATGTGATGTAAGTGGTAAAATCATAAATAATTGATACTACAATTATTACGGTTTTATGTGCGGTATCAGAGATATTAGAGATTTTTCAGGTCGCCTTCGTATAAATATTTTCGTAAATAAAATATAACTCATAAGTTTTTACGCCAAATTAACTCAAGTAAATATATAAGAATAGAACTATTACTAAATATATTGAAATAAAAAACGATACTTTGTGTCACACACACAAAGTGAATTATATTTCGGTTTATTTAATTATCCTACTTAAACAAAATATTTCAATGTTTTGTAGACCTAACATGATATTCTTTCTGTTCAACCATAACTTTACCAACACAGTTCTAAACTCGAGAAAGTATATAGTAAGAATAAGCCACTTGTTATATTTAGTATATAAAAATCTTTGTAAATTTTGTTTAATTGATATTAATCATTATATATCAAAATGAAATAAATTAAATTAAGAAATAAAACTTAACTATCTATAATCCAAAGTGTAATAAATACACATACACATTTAAAATATTTGTTCAACAAAGAGTACAATGACTGAATAAGAATTAATTTACGAGTTACGAGTTAGGATTAAGTTAGGATTTTTATTTACAACACCTAGCCTAATAGATAACCTACACAGCCTAAATAAACGATTTTTATTTCACTAGATAATTTAAAGGTATAGGATTTTTTAAACATTTATTTTTAATAAACCTTAAAATTCATACTTCATTATTACATAAGGCACCGAATATTTGACCTACTGACCAAACAACATTTTCGGTTTTGACCGTACTTACATGCGAATGCAATTTTTGCTAAAATATAAGTTAATAGGTAATAATATAAGATGCCCTTTAAAATCTTAAAAGATTACATTTGCATATATAATATCTATTCACCAGATTTTCACATCAACTCTTTTACATATTAAAGAATATTAATGAGTGTTATCACCCACCTCCGGTGCTGCTGCATCACATTCAAGTGACGAGACTACAACACGACCGGAACATTGATATTAGCGCCACCATATTAGAGAGACACATTAAAACTACCGCCACCATATTAAAGATACATAAATAAGAATTGTTAATATTATATACATTTTAATAAGACGTAAATAAGAATGGATATCATTATATAGAATTGAATCATTAGTTTGATCATTATGAATAAATAGTATATTCTTTGACTTCATAGTCCCTCCTATGAAAGGCAAGATGTTGCTGATCTACATGTCGAAACAGATTAGTAGATTAGTAAACACATTAGAGATACATAAATAAGTATAATTATATAAAATTATTGTATAGCTTAAATAACATTAATCTGTTCATACTTTATTATTTTTGTGTTACTTAAATTATTTTGCTGAATTATGTGTTAATAGTCATCGCTTTGACTTATATAGATCGGCCTTTAAAAGGCCGGTGATATCTACGCATTATTATGTACAAAGTATGGTAAGGCGAGGCTCTGCCCAAATAAATAGTGATAGTATCTACGAAGTGTTTATTGGCATTCCTGACTGCATCGACTCTATACATGATTAATGTAACATGAGTTATACTACAATAATTAGTTAGTGACTAATATTTAAAAAAAACATGATCACTTCTTGTCATTTGTTATTTTGCATTTGCTAAGCTGTTAGAGGGTATATTGTCATATATCATATATAAAATGGGTCAAAGGCCCAAACCAAGATGGCCATTTTGGCACTTGTGCTCGTTGCAATTTCGGTAGAGTGCCTTCCGTTTTGCCTACCAAGTCCAGTGAAGCTACAAAGACCATCTCCGAATAAAGTCTTTAAATCAGTATGGTTATTTTATTTAATATAATAGAAATAAAAAACTTTTGTTGGATATAAAAATCTATTCAATACAAATAAAATTAGAACAGTTTTAAAAGTGTTAACATACCAATTGTGTATACATTAGTTTGTGAGTGTTGTTAATGCTGCCACAACATCACCCCTGTGCTCCCTTAAAGTTCTTTCTGCTAATGTTCTCGAGATCTCCAATTCCTTTACCTGAAAACCATAGATGTAGTCATCACTACATATTATAAAACAAAATCCTCTGCCACGTTTGTCTATCATTACATAGTATAAAACAAAGTCTCCTACCGCCTGTCTGTCTGTCTGTCTGTCTGTTCGCAATAAACTCAAAAACTACTGAACGGATTTTCAAGTGGTTTTCGCCAGTGGATATAGTGATTCATGAGGTACGGTTTGGTATATAATTTATCAAGGATTTTTTTAAAATCAGGGCGGGACAACGTCTGCCGGGCCCGCTAGTTCTAGATAAACTAAAAACTACTGAACGGATTTTCATGCGGTTTTCATCAATAAATAAAGTGATTCATGATGAAGGTTTAGGTATATAATTTGTCAAGGTTTTTTTTATGAAATTATTCCATTTTTATTTGTTTGTACGGTTTACTTCTCTAATATGTCATTTGTTTTAATATGTAAATAAATATATAATATAAAACTTCATTCAAATTATTATTTAAATTTGGCTGTACAAGTAAAAAAATATACTTAATAATAGTGCCTTTCTAAGTCAAAATATTATAATATTAGCAGTCAATTCAAATTTGTATCTTGAAATACTTGTTAAGTCAAAAACTCAGTTAGTCATTTTTTTTTGCATTTCCCTTGACATTCAAGTAATAGAGATCCCACTGTAGTATATATATGTTTATTTTATATAACATAATGGACTTAAATACAGTAAACATTACAAAAATCAAACATCTCAAAATAACTGAAAATCGTGTTAACAGGTAGCCACTAACAATGTTAGATTATCAAAATTATAAATGTACTAACTCTACTGTTTTTTTGTCAATAAAGCAATTTCTGAGTGGCTCATATAGAAGGCTGGTTGCACTAAATAACTGCTCAACAATGTACGCTGTATATTAATATTTGGATATATTATTTAAGCCTTGTTAATTTTTGTTATTCAGGAGTTGATCCTTTGCAATTGCTTTTTTTATTTGACATTCTTCAATATATAATTCCTTTTTAAATCCTTTGAGATTTCTATTTTAATTCTCTATATTTCTATTTCTTTCTAATTCTTTGTCCATTTAGGCAAGCACTGGTACTACTGCTAGTACTACTAGCATTCCGTACTCTTCCAAATGAACAAATTTCAAATGAGTTTACAACTCCAAATAGTAAGCAATGCCATTCGATTCAGGAATAAACTCTGTCAAAAGTATTGTATGTTCTACTTTCTATATCTATGAAGTGTAAAGTATCTCTATATATATCACTTTTCTTACAATCCTCTATGGTCCAAAAATTAAGCTGTTGAGATGGCTTAGAGTAAATAATTAAAAAGTCATTGCCTTCTTGACCACTGACATAACATTTACTGATAACTAAAACCAATATGAACATAAGTTGCAAGTGAAACACAGTTCCTATTAGCCGAATGTGCCATACTAACGAGTTGTTACATTTCAAAATCAGCTAAATCCAATTCTAGCCATTCCTAATATTTTATGTTATTTTGGATTTTTATATTTTTAATATTTTTGAAGAAAAAAACCCCATGGATGGCAAAATTTGAACTTTGTTTTCAGTGTATAAAAACTAAAAATCTTAAAAAATGAAACATGAATGATTAAAATTGTATTTAGCTTATTATGAAACATAACAACACAATTACTTGCCAAGTGTCATCTTTTTCTACTAGATGCAATTGTTTAATATAATGTAATTTTTTTGCATATACAAATGCAAACATTCAGAATATCCTTAATGCTGAAAATCCTTATATACTGCATTCATTTCAATTGTTACTTACAATTAATTCTATATCATCTTTCTTGACTGCAACTTTTTGTAGTTCTTTTTCTTTCTCAAGACGTTCTGCAGCTTCTTTGTTTCTTCTATCACCAATCAAAGAAAGAGCCTGAAATTTGTACACAAGTGTTTATGAAAAAAAAAACTATTGTAATTATGCATAATAAAAAAACAACTGTGATTAAAATGACAGTACAAACAATTTTTAAATACTTTGACAAAAATTGGGCAGACATCAAAAACTATATTACTTCTGACTGTTCAATAACTCAGTATTAGTATAATTTTTACAATGTTTAATAGAACAATATTATGTTTCTGAATATAAATATTTTTTTCTAATATAATATGACTAAATTACATTCAATGAGTCATACATCCATTATCAGTCAGTATGATTATGCAAACTTGTTTAATGTCTCTTTAAAACATTTTTTTCCTACTGTTGAAGGATTAATAACATTGTTTTACATTTGATAACCAATATACAATGCATAGAAAAATTCACCACAATAGATGCACATATTTTTGTTTTTTTTAAATTACAAACTTCTCTCTATAGTAACAAACACAAATAAAGGTACCTGTTGCTTTTATTTGAGAGACAGTGATTCTTTCTATGCTTTAATATATTACCATTGTAAGAAAGAAAATCACTTACTATTTCAATGTGATTATTTGACATTTTTATACATGTTTGGCTTACTTAGTGACTTATACATATGCGACTGAATGAATAGTGTGACATCAACAACTCTTTTGGAAATTAAAAAAGTTTAGTTATAAGATAAGATGCACATGTCAAATATTATTATACTCTTGGCAGCTCTATTGACACCGACATAATTGTATAAAGAGGATAATGGTGTTTTATATAGTAACTACTTTTAATATACAAAACTATGAGCCCTGCAGCATACATATAAATCACTGCCTATGCGAATTTGTGATATATGTACGAATGTATGTAGTATGAAACATTCTATGTCACATTGCTATTTTTGCATATGTAGCATTAGTTATTCTTACGGTATGAGTGACATTGCTATGGAAAATTGTACACGTTTCATAGAAGATCAAAAAGGTTATTATGGTATTAGACTCATTGAATAATTTATTTTAATCGAAATATACCATGTTTTCATTTAATACTGGTAAGATAATAGTGACAAGAATAACTTCAATTCACTGCTATGCAATTACAACGAAATAGCTATAATTTCCATGCATCTATATATAGCAAGAAAAAAATATAACCTTAAAATTATAAAAGTAATATTGAAAAATATTTACACCGGATATATCCTGAGAGGAGATTTCCTTCTCTTCTGCATAGTCCGTGACCTTCTCTAAATCTGCTACACCGCTATCATGCTTAGCAGTTTTCTTCTGGGTTTTATCCTTGTCATGCTGAATATCGTCTGTATCTCCATTAATTTCTTCGTCTGCCATATTTATCTAGTATAACTTAAACAAGAGATTTTTACAATTCTATATTATTTGCTAATCAATTTTACTTTGAGCATTTTATATTTTCCACACTACAAATTACAATACGAACATAAAACGTTTCGCTGTTTTACTTCAAGTTCGTTATTAAAACTGTCAATGTGAAGCAGAGATACCAATGGTAAAATATATTTTATACCTACTAGACTGATCCTGAATTTATACACAATAAGATCTAGTAGAAAAAAACAACAAAACTTGTCATCAACAACTTTTGAAACTTTTGTTCTTTTGACATTTACAAACTTACTGAGAACTAATCACGTCACAGCGACGTTTTAATTATCATGATATTTCTTTTATATTTGCTTTCTTATTTTTGTATAATGGCCTATTATGGAAATCAATTTGTTGTACGAACTAAATACACAAGGTAACCATGAATGACCATTTATATACTTTTTCTAGCTAATTATAATATCTGGCAGCCCTAATGCAAAGTATGTTAAGCATTACTAATGTCTTACTTACTAAAAAACTCTATATTTATATAAATAGGTACACACGTCCTATTCCTACACACTGATATCCACAATATTCGAATAATAATGCCACCCTAAAAATCTCCATGGCTGTAAGTATTAATGTCATAAAAAATGATGTATTAATTAATTTTTTTTTTCTTATCCATCCACAACTGTATTTATTACTAGCCGACCAGTGCCCACTTCGTTGGACGGTAATAGGCATTATCAAGCTACAACTTTTCTCTAGAACTCAATCATATATGTCTCATAATTAAGGCAGCGTTCGTAAGAAACCTTTTCGTTCGACCATTTTTCTCCTACTCCCCAGATATTACCCCCTACAACCTCATAAACTTTACCTCTTCATAATATTAGTATAGATTATAGATAATATAATTAGTTAATAGCTTCTGCCCGCGACTTCGTACGCGTGGAATCGTTATTTTAGGCTAAGACGCAGCGGAAGCTCTCAAAAGGAAAAAAAGCCACGATTTTAAAACATTTTTCATTGTTGCTCCGCTCCTATTATAGCCTATAACACTCACAAATAACGTGGCTTTATATTGGTAAATTAATTTTCAAAATCGGTTTAGTAGTTCCTGAAATTATCCCGTACAACTTCACAAACTTACAAACTTTACCTCTTTATAATATTAGTATATAGATTATAGCCCCTGCCCGCGACTTCATCCACGTAGTAATAGTTACTAATCTGGGCTAACGCTGACACACAGCAGAAGCTCTCAAAAAAAAAAAACATCTCAATTTCAATCATTTCTCATCTGTGCTCCACTCTTATTGGCCTTAGCGTGATGATATATAGCCTATAACCATTCTCGACGAATGAGCTATATAACACTGAAAGAATTATTCAAATTGGACCAGTAGTTCCTGAGATTACCCCTTACAACGCCACATCGTCACAAACTCACAACGTCACAAACTTTACCTCTTTACAATATTAGTATAGAAGTATAGAGTATAGATGTTAGATAAAAATAAAGGATATTAATTTTAAAACCACCTATATCCCTCTTGTATAAGTCGAGTTACACTATATAAATAGGCATTGCAATGTAACAAATAATACACATTGTATTTAAATTGATTGAAAATGTAAAACTGCTCAACCCCGGCTTTATTATACTGTACATATAATAATAAAGTTTTTGAAGAGATTGTCACTTGTAATCTGGTTAGGCTGTGAAGAAGAGAAAAAGTATAGGTGTGAAAGAAGAAAAAAGATGAATTCTAGTATTACATTGTTATAATTCTGTACGTAAATTCAGAATATTAAATATACTTCGAGAATGAATAAAGTTATGTAAGACTATATTTTATAAATTTAATTCCAAATTCACATGTACTTTTATAGACTATTGGAATCAGTTGTGAGTTACAGGTCATTTAAACCCTTTTAACCACAAATAAATGTGTGAAACAAGGATGAGGATATTCAAGGATATTCATTAAAATCTATAAGATATTTAAAAAAAAACATATTGCATCTTTAACTTGGATTGTATCCTTAGAAATGAAATTTTGTGTTTCTATTTGACAATTCGAGTTCGCCTGTCGATTAAACTTAACTTAATAATAAAGTTAAATAATATTCCATAACTTAGTAACTATTATTTTTTTGATAATTATTGTAGTAAAATATTGATTTCATAGAGATTTCTAGACATGCTAACCTAACTGGCTCCAAAATCCAAATAGTCATTAAAAAAACTATAATATTTCTTATCGATTGTTAAACATCGATTTGTTTTGTATGTCGTTTGCCCGTCTCCAGTGTGTCCGAACTGTGAATTTCTGCTTCTTTTGTTTTTGCAGCCTGGGTTTGGTTTATAAATATAATTTGTTTCATTTTCTTGTGTTTGTCAAATTTCAATTGTGTGGTGTTATAAATAAAAGAAGTGACGCAGAACAGTGGGTGAGTAAAATCACATTACGTTTCTGAAACCAATAATATACGACTACTAATATATGCTCTGAAACGTCAATGTAATTTTTTTTTACAATTCATCCACATTTAATTGATTTTTGCTATAAATTTAATAACATAGGTAGGTGAGCATTAAAGTACTCAACAGAGCCCTTATTGGGAAAGTGGATTCTTGTGGTATTCGATGTTAGATAGGTACGTTTTGTGTGGTGGTATTCTTTCTCAACATTCTTTTTATTTTTAATTGATAACGATACGAAACATACAGGCGGTACTTTTACATGAAACATTAGATATGGTTAGATATTAGGTATGGTGCCAATGTGTCACAGTTGAGTTAGATTTGCTATATTGCCTATGTTACCTAGCAATGTTTAGTGACCTTGTCATGTGTTCATATTATATAAAAAGGCAGTAACCACTGCTGTCTGCAGTCGGTTATATCCGAATTATTTGGTGTGTCCTATTACTTGCAGGCTACCTGTTCCATTTTGTGCTACATATATTTATTATATACATTATATATGTACAATATTATGTTATGGAATAAGATATACAATGTTGTATGAGGAATTATATTACCTTGCTATAAATAGTCATATATATTATTTCTGGTATTTGTTTGTGTGTAGAAGTTTCACATAAAAGTGACTATTGATTTATGTATTTATGTAAAGTGAAAATTGTTTGTTGTTCCGAAAATTTGAAAAAATAAAACTTGAACAGCATTATTTGAAATATTAACATATTTCTAAATATCTTAGAATATTAAGGAATTTTTAATTTACAGCAAGGTTCAGAAATATCTGTTAATTATTTTGGAGAGATATAGTTTATTTATATATCTTGTAAACTATGTATACTTATTGTAGTAAGAAATGGGTAGAAGGTTTTAATGTAGTCCGGTGAAGTTGTTAAGACCTTGCTCGATCAAAGGCGTAGTCAGTTTGAAAAAAAAAAGTTATCATTAATATAATATTAAATCACATTATTTATCATAGCTGTTTGTAGGCATAAAGGAAACCTGAAAACTCTTTTTAGTTATATATAAATTAACCATATACAGTTTGTTGATCTTTCTTACTTTGCTAATATTGTTAAGGAATGGAATGGTGTTACTTGGTATTAGTTAGTCATTGATCTATACTTTGCAACTTAATAACCACTTCATACCTTTTTTATCATGTGTAAATTCATTATGGATGCCCACCCGCTCCAGGGAAGGGAGTAGGGTATGTCTGTTTCACACAGACTGAAACCTCAGTGTTGTACAACCACCGCTCTTGGTTCGGGTGCCACAAGATCTCAATAGACCTTCATCATGTCATCCTATCGACTGGCTGTCCGTTCAGTAACACTGATCAGTTCCACCCTAATCAGGAGATAGTTACTCACACACAGTCTGTCTCTTCCACCCGTCGAACCTGTGCAATGAGAACATGGTTCTCTGTATCCATCTTCCCTTGTGAGAGCTCCGGAGGCCCACCTCCCCTACTGTCTCTTCTCCTCTCTCGTGCTCACACCTCCTACTCTTTCCCCCCTTCCTCCTAAACACAGGCTGGCAATGCACTTGCAACTCCCCTGGTGTTGCTAGTGTCTTTTTTTTGTCATTGTAGCACACTAAGCACAGTACAATGCAAAAACAATGACGACCACCAAGTGACACACTATCCATTGCCGGTCGCCGGTGTCATGCCGGCCTGTGACCGACCCACAGAAGGGAATCACTATGATGGGCTTTTTCGCCATATACATGGTGGTTGCGACGTAGTCGGGCTGTAAAACCCTACCACCCCGCTTTCGCCATTGCCTCGTTCGTTATTTAGCAGGGAGCACCATGTGCAGGTGAAATTGGCTTGGATGTCTCAAGTCTTAGATGTTATTCGACACCCCTTACACCCCAATGTCTATCGACAGCGGTGATCACTTAACATCAGGTGACCCACCTGTTTGTGTGCCTCCTAAGATATAAAAAAAATTTCTCACCTGCCTTACATCCTCTGTGACTGGGATAAAATTTAAAAGGGGTATTTTCTTGACTCCTGTGTTTACATTATCATAACACAGAATCTCTCTAGTTATGAATGTGAAGTGTCTATATGAAATCAAGAAAAGTGTGTTGGTTTGTATCCACTTTTACAATATTAAAAATGTAAATATTGTATTGAATACTATAAAGTTCTCTATTCAATACTACTTGTTATGCTTAACAATTAATGTTTTACATCTCTATTCAAAGAGCATCATCAAGCAAATAAGTAGAACTTTAAAAAGAAGGATTAAGGTTTGTTATTTAAATTGAAAATAGTACCCATTATGCTTATACCAAGTAACTGTTTAAAGTTTAACACCATTAATGGTAAGGTAGTTCATGATCACATATAAAATAATAATATCACAAAAATACTAATAAACAACAAAGAGAACCATAGTTAAAGTTTGTCCTAAAACTTATAAAAGTATGGAAACTATACTTTTAAACGTAAAAAAATTACGCCTAGCTTCAATTGACAAAATTCAAGGGGCTTTTTCCAAGGTTAATCATTACGTAACTGCTTATCGTGGGAACGCCGCACGGTCGAACAAAGGGAAGCGGTGTGGGAGGCGGACCGGACTGCGTGGCAGGTCGTGATTCATTTATTACACCAGTTCGTTTTTGGGTAAATCAGCTGATGTTGAGTGTATATCAGTTTTGCGATTCTCGAAATAATTCAGTCAAATATTAAGCACTTATTTTTTTAAATTGATTTAGCACAAGATGCAAGTAATGAGTAATCTGTGAGAGTATTGCAACTATTTAACCAGTCATGCTGTATATGCCTATGTGGAACCTTGTTTGAGACGCCATTATATCCATGGTAATATTGGTTCTTATGGAAATTTAAAACAAGCATATTCTTGTTAAAAATTAATTTTATTATATTAAACTAACCACCACCCATGACTTCTTGCAACTTAATTACAATATATAATACTTAATGTCAATAAAACATTTGCCTATAGCCATCAGCTGGTATGTAAATTTTCAATTCCAAAAACATCTTTACAATCAAATCAATGCTACAGAAGGTTACCTCCTTCAAACATAAAACTTACTATGTTATTATCCTAATATCTATCTAGCATATACATATATTACATTTTATTTGATACAACATTTTTATTTAAGTTTTAATTACAGTTATATAATTATACATTATTTAATAATAAACTTTACTTTATCAACTATATAATTGTTTATTTTGTCTGGTTATCATAAGTATATACATCGATATTCTTTTAATGTGGTATGAGCTAGGATATGCCCTAGGGTAATATAGCAATGGTGTTAATTATTATCTAATCAAAATAAATGTATGGGTTATTTAAATTTAATCTAAATTGTTAAATATATATAAAACATAAAACTATAATACAACTAGCCATGTTATAGGGATGAGAGTGGATAGGCTACGAAAGAGACGGATGAGAAACGATTATGTGTGGCAGAGATGCGAATGTGAAGATGGATGTGTGATGAAACTGGAATGGATATGAATAAGTATATTAGAGGAAGTTTGAAAATAGCACCAGTGACAGAGAAATTGCGGAATCCGTTACAATGGTATGGGCGTATTATGAGAAGAGATGAAATTCATGTGATAAGAAAGGTTTTGAGTATGAAAGTGGATGGATATAGGAGCAAAGGAAGACCGAAAAAGTTGTGAATGGATTGTGTGAGAAATAATGTGTATAAAGGTGTGAATACTGAGATGAAATCTGACAGCGGAGAGTGGAAAAAGAAAACATGTCGTGATGATATAAAAATAAAGAATTGAAAGGTTTAAGGTGTTTAAGAATTTCAATTCTATATTAGAAATACAAACTCTGTACACAATAATTGATAGCAGTTCTACTTTCTTTTAATCATTTACATTTAAGCAACAAAAGAGCTAACTCCTGTCATTTGTGACAATGTCAAAGTCTCAACTACGACAATATAATTGAATTTCCCATATTTAATATCTCTCTGTACTCCTTTTAACTTTCAACATAACATCTATGTTTTTTATAGATTTTTGTAATTATGTAAGTATAGGTAATTACATTATGGAATTCCATTAATTCCAATTCCATCAATACACCAACGTTTAAGATAGAATATGATTAATACAAATCTCACAAATCATAAAGCGTCATCATATAGTAGTAATTAATAACTATTTTGGTGGCTACTGATGTTAAAGTGACTTGTACTTACATATCTTCCTATTTTATGTATATTTACATATATGTTGGTATTTATATCTGATATTGATAAAGTCAACTTAGTTTAACCCATCACAATAAAAGTTTAAAGATGTCTAAATTCGGTACAGAATTTAATTATTCAATTAAATGTTTTTTCTTGTAGGTTTAAAGATGTCTAAATTCTGCATGGTTCAATCCATTATCATGGTAATTAGTGTTTATGTAGATATTTGAACACTGGTATTTTATTTTTTTATCCTTACACATCATTTTTAATTCAACTATTATTGAAAAGAAATAATAATTACAATAAATAATATAAACACCTACAAAAACGTAAGGAGTCTATGGAGAATTATCGTCGTCACACAGGCTCAAAAACCTACCACGAAAAGAACCACTAGGTGATTAAATATAATCATACTTGCTGATCCAGAAACGCATTTTTTACCATATGTATGTTGATTATTTGTAATTCAACAAGATTTACCACAGTTCAGTTCAGTTTAATTTTAATTTCAGTTTAATGCTTTTTGTTATGTCTAATTTGAATTAAATCTAATAACTTATAATTTTGTTATCAATAACACATTTGGTTATCTTTATATATAAATTTCTTCTGTGCGTATGTATGTCACTGAACTCCTCCTAAACGGCTGGACCTATTTTAATAAAACTTTGTGTGCGTGTTCCAGTGGATCCGAGAATTTAGATTCACAATTGGACCCGGTAGGTGGCGTTGCGGTTGACTTTTATTATTTTTTTTATTATCAAGGCAGGACAACGTCCGCAAGATCCGCTAGTAAGATATAAAGTATTAACAATTTTATACGAGATCCATAATAGCAACATAAGTATTTCATCTCGATCAGATGTACAAGCCGCACTAAAATTTTCCGAAACTGGTCACTAAGAACATTAAGAATATTTAAAAACGAATTACGACATTTGAAAATGGAACTGTTTGGATTTCAAATGCAGTGTGTTTCATCTATTTGTCACTTGTTTTTACCATTTTGGTGGCATTTTTTTATATTATGAGACGTCGTTACCATAGATTTAACTTGTGAAAAACCTTGTGTGCTACAATTTACTACGATTTTAAGTACAGTTAGACGGCTCAGCAAAGTATCGCTTGCCTTCAAAAGCTGCTCTTGGTAATTAAGCATCATGCCAGTAGACTGTTTATAGCTGATTTGCAATATTCCAACGCAGTTAATCTTAGTGACAAATTTCGTGACGGTCGTCCGTCTACCGCTGTGAACAACGAAAGCGTCGATTGTAATCGAAAAAGACGGGCATGTGAATTACCATGAGATTCGGCAATTCTTAGTTTATTCTGTAACTTGATATGTCATAATGTAAATATTTTTTTATTCGTTTGTCTACCCAGAGATTAACTATAAATAAGGTACGCCGTGTAAACGTTGTGTTTAATTTTCAATCTAGGTTGATGGAAAGGTTTCCGTTACGCATTCTTCTCTAATGTTTTAATCTTATAAATTTATTTGACGTATGTAGTTTTTCCTTATATTGATTTATATGCTACTAGCTGACCCGTGCCCACTTCGTTGGGCGGTAATAGGCATTAATTATCAAACTACAACTTTTTTCTAGAACTCAATCATATATCTCTCATCGTTAAGGCAGCGTTCGTAAGAAATGTTTTACCATTTTTTCTCCGACTCACCAGATATTACCCCCCTACAACCTCACAAACTTTGCCTCTTTATGATATTAGTATAGATAATATAATTAGTTAATAGCTTCTGCCCGTGACTTCGTACACGTGGAACGGTTATTTTGCGGTAAAACGCAGCGGAAGTTCTGAAAAGGAAAAAATATCCCGATTTTGCAACATTCTTCATTGCTGCTCCGCTCCTATGGGTCTTAGCGTGATGATATATAACCTATAACCTTCCCTGACAAATGAGCTATATAACACTGAAAGAATTTTCAGCCAAATCGGACCAGTAGTTCCTGAGATTACCCCTTACAACGTCACAAACTCACAAACTTTACCTCTTTATAATATTAGTATATATAATATCTATATAACACTCATTGAAGTTTTCAATTTTAAGATTATACAAAGATTTTATGGTTATTTCATATTCCCATGGATCTTGGGGGTTTGTAGTATCTATATAAATAAAAATGAACGCAAAATATGTTGCTAAGCGCAAAACTCGAAGATGGCTGGTCCAATTCGAGTAATTTTTTTTATTATTTATTCCATGAACTTTGAGGAAGGTTTTTATGGAGAGAAAAATTGCACGGAAAAACTTAAATGTAGTTTTATTTCTCTGTAATTGTGAACGCATCTTCAAATTGCTATTAGCAACTTGAACGCATCCGTAATTACGATCGTTTTTTTATTTCACTTTTGAGTTGACGCGTGTCATTTTACCATTCTACTGCAGTTTGCTTTAAAAATTTTGTTTTATAGAATTTATAAAAACGCATGCGAAGCCGCGGGCAACAGTTAGTATCTTATAAAAGTCTGTATTACAATCAGCTTATTCACCAATTTGACGTCCGCGCCGCCCGCAATTTACACTTCAGCAAGTCATATTGAAACTATTTTAATTGCCAGATTACTAATCTGGGAAAATTTTACTCTTCGTTATGTCATTAATAAAAGTTGACGCTGGTTTAAAATATATTTATTACTAGCGGTCCCGGCGGACGTTATCCCGCCGTAACAATAAAGGAAACCTTGAAAAAAAACCTTAACAAATCATATACCTAAACCTTCCTCATGAATCACTTTATCTACTGGTGAAAAGCCCATGAAAATCCGTTCAATGCTTTTTTAGTTTATCGCGAAGGGGACAGTCTTGGCAGAGGAATTTGTTTTATAACATGTAATGATAATTATTTTAGTATGGAGAAGTTATGAATGAAGAAAATGAAGAATAGTTCCAGCCATCTATCCCAGGTTTGCAGGTTCAGGTTTCGGCCCTGTAATAATGAATTTATCAGAATTCGTTATAAAATTTATTAGTCTCAATATATATAATTAATAACATTACTGGATGACGCTGAGTAAAAATATATCGAGGAACCCAGTAATTTAAGAAATATTATCGAAGTACACCGACGTATGGGGGAATACACATTATTATCAATTTCTCCGTATTTAAAATGACTAATACGTTAACAACTGGCGCGATGACTAATCCGTTCCTTCCCTCAGGAATAGATGAACAAATCATTGGGAGTATGTGTTGTAACATGACATCCAGTTTTTGGATTAGGTTACTGTATTAGTTTGTTATTTTTTATATCGATATGGTATTATAGCACATAGTAAATCGTGGTGACTATAGAGGAAACCAACTGAAAAAAAAAAAAATTATCAGTACACGATATAAAACTTCTTATATTTTTTTATGCCATTTACTATTTATTCTGTGCGAAGAAATTTTTTTTTAATAGTAGTACGGCAAAATTGCACTGTGCCTGATGATACGCGCAGTACAATCCAAAAACAATGGCGGCCACCGAGTGACACACGATCCATCGCCGGTCGCCGCTGTCCTGCCGGCCTGCGAAAGGCTGGATATGCACAGGCTGATCCCGAAATGCGACCCGCCAAAGCGAATCACTGACGGGCTTTTTCGCCATATACATGGTGGTTGCGACCCAGTCAGGCTGTAAAACCCTACCACCTCGCTTTCGTCATTGCCTCGTTCGTTATTCAGCAGGGTGCACCACGTGCTGGTGAGGTTGGCTTGGATGTCTCAAGTCTTAAATGTTATTTGACACCCCTTACACCCCAATAAACATTGTATTTTTTTTTGTCCAATTATACATTTCCAGACCGTATATATCAAATATAAGAAGACAATACCTAAAACAGATCTCATGTCACTGACAAGTAGATAAAAGAATAAAAATGAAAGCTTTTAAAGATTTAACTTCATGACAGATTTTTGACGACTTATATTCTACTGTAATGTAAGATAACAACTCGTTTCATGACACTGCTGAATATATCTAATGATGCTAATAATATTACGCCCTTGGGATTCTTCCCCGTTATTTTTAAACTGCCTAGAGTTTAGTAATATATAAGCTTATTAATATTAAATAAGAATAGTTACCAGTAACGACGTGACGCTCACATATTGCTGTAGGTGGTAGAGCCATGCTGAAGCTATTACTGGTTTCAACATGAATGGGTCGGCTCGACCGGGGTAGTACCACCCTCTCATAGAAAACCGACGTGAAGTAACAGTGCTTGCATTGTTGCGTTTCGTTCGGTCAGTGAGAGCACCTGAAGCCCACCTCCCCTCCCCACCCCTCTTCTCTCCCCCCTCCATCTCTTCCCCCAAACACAGGCTGGCAAGGCACTTTCGACACCCCTAGTGTTGTTAGTGTCTATGGACGGTGGTGATCACTTAACGTCAGGTGACCCAAATGTTCGTTTGCCTGCTACGACATAAAAAAAAATCAACATACAAAATAGATATACCTAAAATTATACGTTCCTGTTGATTTACTTCTCAATGTGTATTTTACTATAATAATGTATTTCTAGCAACTTATTATATAGTTCTTATTTAATATAGGTACCTACTGGTCATGGAGGTTCTTATTTATTCGAATATTATTTATAATATATATTGATTCTTGATAAAATGGATTTGCATAAAATATATATTCATATTATACTTCTTATAAATGCTTTTTATTTAGCTACAATTCAAATCGGAATCCTTGAAGCAATTGTCAATATATTTAAAGTAGGACTAAAAATGTATTTCAAAGTTTGCTTTGTTGATAGCGCGATATATATGTATACATATTTATATTTCCTCAATTTATTATCAATAAGAGTATTGTAAACGACTTATTTTTTGTATTAACTACTATTATAATTAATGTTTCAATGTATTTCTCATTAAATGAACTATGTCCTTTTGCGTAAATACATTTATTTAAAACGAACTACGTACTGAAGTCGCCTAGTTTACTGTAATCGTTAATTTGAAGCATTGTTGAAAAAATACAAAGGTAATATCATAACTCTGTTAGACGGACAGTGATGCGAATAGTTACCACACAGTGACGTGACGTCACGACGTGTGGTTACTACAATCACAGACTAATAAAAAAAAAAACAGGACGACAAACCGCATTATAAGAAGTAGGTTATGTCCTAAAAATACTGTATAGGCTTGCCTACATATGTAAGCAATTTGTACCCAACCTTGTGGACCGAATCCGTGAACCAATTTCTAGATTCGTCGACTATAGCTCGCTAAACAAGGTTGAAAAGACCTTGTGTCGGTTAACTATACCAAGGTCTGTTCTCCCGGGTCGAGGGATATTTCCGGGACCTGCAGAGCCTTGAATAATAAGTCTCGCGCGTCTCAAGGACTTTCCGAATGATAAATGAAGATCTTTTTGTTTTTAGACCCTTTGTTTTATCACCATCTGGATAGGAAATGATGTTTAAAATACAGGATGTTTCTAATTAATTTCTATGATGTTTTTATTTTTTTCGCTTTTTAATGAAAATAGTTAACAAATTATAGTAATATATCATCTACAGTATATGGAAATGTATAGTATAAACTCTTCACACATACACGTTAAGAATTCTTTTTGAAAGCTAATCACGTAAAGACTTTTATTAATTACTAGCGGGCCCGGCAGACGTTGTCCCGCTCTGATTATAAAAAAATCCTGGACAAATTGTATACCAAAAAGTTCCTCATGAACCACTTTATCCACTGGTGAAAACCGCATGAAAATCCGTTCAGTAGTTTTTGAGTTTATCGCGAACAGACAGACAGACAGACGCGGTAGAGGGGGCTTTGTTTTATACTATGTAATGAATGATACGTCAATTAAAATATGTGACTAGTGTAATTAAGAAAATATGATTTTCCACAGTCATATCAGAATTGTACACCTACGCACGACATAGAACAAAAGATAACATAATGGAATAATACTTCCTTATTGAGGTAAGAAGTACTTGGGTTAATACTCCTAGTTTATATGCGCTATATGCCGTACAGTAATTTGTAGAGAACTGTTACACATAGAATACTCCAATAGATACGTTATCACGTTTATTATCGGATTTGTCATCGGTTTACCTCGATCTAATTCGGAACAACGGTATTTGTACTATGTAACAGTCGGTTTCAGTTTTTAGGGTCATTTATCGGATGTGGTTAACTGTTTAACGTTTTACCGGTTTCAAATGCGAGCAGTCGAAATGTGTAATCATAAAGTTCCTTTTAGCGCAACATTTATGTAGGATTTTCCTAAACCTTAATGAATGATTCTGTTAAATATAAAATTATCAGAATGTTTTAACTTGTTTATAACTTTTAATACTCATTAGAATTCTTTTTTTTTTTTATGTCATAGGTGGCAAACGAACAGGTGGGTCACCTGCTGTTAAGTGATCACCACCATCCATGCACACTAACAACCCCAGAGGAGTCGTAAGTGCGTTGCCATCTTTCGGAGGGAAGGGTTAGGGGAGGGAAAAGGAGAGGAGTGAGGAGAGGGGAGGGGAGATGGGTCTCCGGCGCTCTCACTGACCGAACGAAACGCAACAATGCAAGCACTGTTACTTCACGTCGGTTTTCTATGAGAGGGTGGTACTACCCCGGGCGAGCCGACCCATTCATGCTGAAACCAATAATAGTTTCAGCGTGGCTCTACCACCATTAAACTTACGTCAAGCAATAATAACACGCGTTAGCCACAGATTAGCAAATATATTTTTATATCTACACTAGCTGACCCGGCCACGCGTTGCTGTGGCTCAGTTATTATATCATTACGTATTGATAAGAATTCATAAATTGATAATATGATGACATGAACATCACTTAACGATTTTATAAAAAAAAAACTACTTTTGTGCTTTAAATATAATAGTTAGACACATGCTGCCGACTGATGACTTTTTTTTGTAGGCATTATCAAGCTCTACAACTTTTCTCTAGAACTCGATCATATATCTGTCATCGTTAAGGCAGCGTTCGTAAGAAACGTTTTCGTTCGACCGTTTTTCGTCCGACTTCGCAAATCCGACTACCACAAAAGAAGTCTTTTCATTTTTCGGATTAATATATAGCCTATGACACTCACAAATAATGTGATTTTTTATTGGTAAAAGAATTTTCCAAATCGGTTTGGTAGATCCAGATTTTACCACCTACAACCTCACAAACTTTACCTCTTTATAATATTAGTATAGATAATGATAATTCATTCTACAATAAAGTATTTAATACATTTTAGTAAACGTTTCGTTGCTTACATTTGAATTATCACTATATTCTTTGTTTCATTGTTACTTTATGTAATATGATTATTAATGATAATAAATAAATAATTTTCAAAGCTGTTAAAAAATCATCGTATGTCACGTATGTATTTCAATATAATAATGAAAATATATTTTTTTATTTTGATTTTGTATCTTGTATCTTCACGTGTAATATAAACATTATAATGTAACGTGTAATATAATAATGCAATACAAAGCACTGATTAACCTCTAATTACACTGTATTATAAACTCTAATTTATAGTAATTGAGGCTTAAAGTGCAGTGTTGAAGGTCCAGTTGGAGACAGGTCAGTATTCTGCGGGTAACTCGTCCGCCAGCGGGGCGTCGACCCCGGTTTGCATGAAGACATGGCTAGCCAGGACGTTTGGACTGTGCATCATATATGACATTGTATTCATTGTTGCTAATACTGTCACTTTACATGTCAAATACTGGGTAACATGTTAATTATTTAGATTAATTACAACTCTGAATAATATACAATTCAACGTATCTAATCTGAGGGCTCGCGTGCTATTTCGTACTGGCAGGAAACTTTAACACTGAAACAAAGCAGCATTCATATTGCGACTTTGTGGTAGAAGAGAATATGGTGGTGATGTTATCACGTAAAAAGAACCTTATACAGATTCTGTTACAATTATTATACCACTAGTAAATTATTAGAATCTCTGCCGTTTATCGAAGAAGCGAATAAATACATCGTACTAAATGGACAATATATACTCGACCATTTATTGGATAATAAAAGCAAATTTTAGATATATCAATACGTTTATAGATAAACTATATACACATCGTGTCCCAGAAGGTGACGATAAGCAGGTGACAGAGAAATTATGTACTGTTCGCGGTTTAGTAAAAAAAAATCAGCGTGCTATACATGCCTTGAATAATTTTCGAAAATTTCACTTCAGTTTTTAATTATTTTTACTGTTTGCAGTCACAAGTAGCTAAGTAACTATTTTTAAACGAAAACATTTTTTTTAATAAGTAAATACCAATTATAACAATATTTCTACATTCACAAATACATATGCCTTTGACACTCCTCACACTGAAAAATAAAGAATTAAGTTGGGCAGGCAAATTTAATCAAAATTTTACTAGTAAATATAGTTGTCGTTCATCTAACTAGTCTAGCTTAAAGTTTATGCTTAGATATTTGATAAAAATCTTTAATAATTAGTGTTAATATACGTCAACTATGTACAATAAAGTGGCAAAGAGTTTTGTATAAGATGCTATAATCTATGTTTGTAAACAATTAAGTTAAAAAGTAATAGGAAATTACATATATCAATATAGGTACAGCAATGAGATCACTGCATTTTTTGTCTTTTTCTCCCTAATCTAAGAACTAAATGATTATTACATTATTTTATATAATCACGTTATAGTATCTGTTTTTTTCTTTTATCTAAATAATTATCATAAAAAATAAGATACAAGTTAACTTTGTTTACAGTTATAAGGTATCGGTTTTATGATAATATTTTTTGGTTATATAATATGTTCATTACATATATTCGTATGCTATTGTACGTATAAGTATCTTATTAAAACTATACAGTTAATATGTGGAAGTTATTTAAATACATTGTAATAAAATAGAAACATTAGGAACGAGTTGTTCACCATTCGTAACCGCGGGAGGGACCGATTGCTGAACTCCTAGTCAGCTATAGCGGCTTAAACGGTTACAGTACATATTATGTGTCAATAACCAAGCGGGTCCGGGTCATCGTGAAAACATCGAGATATGTTTAGCAATCAAACATTAGTTAATTCGGATGTACGTCGAATGTATTATAAACAGTGACATAGTGCAAATCAGGTTATCGATTGGTAGTAGATGTTACATGGGCCGGACATCGACCCTCGCCGGAATCGTGTACAACATATCGCATATCCTACTATTGTTTTTTTTAAATAACCTCTCGAATGTAAATCGTCACGTCGTAGGTAATCACCAAAGAAGCAAGAACTTATTCTATTAAGAAATAAATAATATACATTACATGTCATACGCAACATCATCGGTGTTTTTATATTTAATAGTTATATTTTTTCCTTAAAAACGTACGAACTTAAATATTTTGAGATTAAACGGTCTTTTTAAGAACATTATATGATTATTTAACGAATCGTTGCTGAATACACAAAAAAAAAAAACAATTCACGTGTCGTTTTACACGTGATATTTTAATCTTTGTACTACAATAATCATACTTTTTCATTTTATCTCAAAACTAATAACCGTCCGCGAATTCGAACGCGTTAATCTATATCTATACATATAATAAGAATGTAAATGTAACGTGTCTGTACTTTTTAGGTTTTAGTGAAAAAAAAAATGTTGCAGGTGTGTAACAAAGTACATTTCAATCACTTTTACAAAACGTCTGTCTGTCGGTTTGTTTGGACACGCATCACTGCTAAATTACTGCGTTCACCGTAAAACCTCACCGAGAATATCATAAAGCGTACGTACGTACACTTGTGTAATATTTATTCTTGTTCTATTATGAAAATCGGTTCACTCTATCAAAAGTTATTGTAATTTTAATGATGACGCGATTTAAGTACGAGAGAAAAGTAGATAAGCATCTTAATGCATTTAGATGATTTTATTAATCATTTTATTTACATAAGGTTCCACGCAGACGAACTCGCGGGCACCGCTAGATTGAATATAAAATTTAACAATATAGGCTATATCACTCGGTGATCATGTAGACACATTTTTCTTAAATTTTCTACATTGTCACAAATTTTCCTCTTTATAAAATCAACTAGAAGACCCGGCAGACGTTGTCCCGCCCTGATTATAAAAAAAAACCCTTAACAAATTATATACCCAAACGTTCTTCATGAATCACTTTATCCACTGGTGAAAGCCGCATGAAAATCCGTTTAGTAGTCTTTGAGTTTTTACGCGAACAGACAGACAGACCGACGCAGACATATGAGTGATGTAACTTTATAGTGTTCGACCGTCATTTGAACATTCGTAATTAGTATTTTACGTGTCTAAGATCCAGAATGGAAGTTTATTACACAAATAAAATTTATTTGAACATTTATTTAATTTTATATCTACATGAAAACTGCTAAAAGTCTTTTCAATTATCAATAAAATAGTGTTGATTCATATGACCTTTTGATTTACGTGTCAGAAACTTTTTCCGGTTATTATTACTCATTATAACCAAAGTTAATGGATTCAAATGAAATGTTATTATTAAAACATTTTGTCTTTTGAGATAACACTCTTAACAAATAGACTTCAAGAGTCAAGAGTCTTTTTACAAATAGATTGGGACTCTATGCCTAGTATACAGTAAACGTAAACGCACATACAAAGGGGAATAATGTATTCGATTAGGTGCTGTTGTCATTATTCGTGTATTTCTCATTAAATCTATGCAAAGCAACATTTACATTATTACTACATAATTCTTCTACCATATGTTTGCTACGATAACTTATTACTGCAGTAATTTAACAATATTCATAGGTTCAATTTTTGTTCTGCCAAATATAACATTACGTGACTAGCGTTATCATTTGCTATCGTTGAACGTAGGTTAGATTACATTTTGGCATAAGAACGTTATCAGTGTAACCATATTATTGTTTCCGACACATGTAGTCACACGTTTTATGAGTACATTACAATCGGTTAAATATTACTTAGATGTTTAATCTAATAATAATAAATTAACCATAATAGTTAACGGTTTACGTTCTCTTACGTTTTTTTGAAGGCATTCAATTGCCAGTTATGTATTACCAATGTCAGTAATGCCGCGCAGTCCGGGACAGTACATGTATGTGCTAGTTAGTATATGTTGCCAACCACACCCATCGAACCGTACACAGCAGTGTGAGTTACGAACACTGCTCCTTTGCAGCAGATGTAGGTGTGGCAGTTTTGCTTCTGCTTTTGTAGCTTGTACAGTTTCTTCTACGATTAACGTTTTACATTGTAACTTGTATTCGTTTCTTTGTGTACTATAGAATCAAATTAAGATAGTCTTATGTAAATTAGGAAGAAAATGTTGGTTAATAAGTCATATGATGTAAACATGTAGTTATTAATGAGATTTTAGTCTTCAACGTAACGAGGGGCGGTAGCCCTTTCCGACCCTGGTGGCAACTTTAGGTCAGAGTAAAAATTTGACAATAAGTTCTCATAATCTGAGCTAATACTTTAAACCATTTACGTATTTTAAGAACTCTTGTGACCAATGTATTCATTGTAAGACATAATTTTTTGAATCACAATTGCTATAAATTTTAGAACCTTTTGGATTTAAATACCGGCCTGTTGAAATCCACGCTGCACTACAGTTTTCTGGTCTCAATAATTAATTTTAGTTTAAACAATATTGTGAGTGTATTTTTATACTGAATATCTAATTTAATTGATATCTGAATACAATTCTCGGTTATATAATGTTTTTATATGTATATAGTTACGAAACAATTATATATCTATCGGTTGAAACACTGATCAACTGCAGTATGGGCCGGTTATGGCAACACTCAATTTAAGCGTAAGTGTATTAAACAAGTTACAATTAGATAATGACCGTCCAAGTGTCCTATTTAATTTACATTCTTAATAGAGGGGTTATATTATCAACAAAAAAAATCAGCTCATCTGTAATTCCAATCGTAATCGCCTACCTACCACTTGTCTTGCTCGACTGAAGGTTATTATAGTATGTGCTTGCAATTAAAAGATTAACATTTTTTTTTTCTGAGAGAACACTTGTATTATTACTATTATTTTTGATATATGTAGTTGTTATCAACTTCATAAATGTACATAAGATTGTCATATAAAACCTCCTTTAGGTGTGTACATAAATTATATAATATATGTTTACGAATATGTATTCTATTTTGAATGATCGAGTATAATTTGTTTTTTCTTTTTTAAGGAATTATATTTTTTCTTTATAGCCAGTGATATTATTAAATTTGTGTTCATTATATTTATATAATGGACAGCAGTCTTTTTTTTATGATATTATAATAATTGATAAACTATACATCTACGTATAAATAAGTTCAATACTTTTTTTATCCTGTGTTTCTCAACCGATGCCCGTTATTTTTTAATAGTTATTGACGATCTTTAGTGTTATTAATAAAAATTGGAAATTCCTTACTTGTACGTGTGTTTGTATAATACTGGTAAAGAAAAAGTTTGTACCCCTTATGATCGGATTCAGTCGAACGGCCACTAGTGGTTATAAAATGAAAAGTGAAGGCAACTATGTATAATTTCTCAATACTAAACCCATTTATCCTTTCGTATTCAAAGAGGCCAGTTCATGCGAGTTTTACTTCGCAATCTCTTATCTAATATAATTGAAAGCAGGCCTCAGAACACTGAGAGGTCGCCAGGGAGAGGGGATCGGGTCACGAATTTTACGGGTACGCCTGCTCTCGACCCCAACTGTGTGCTGGTAAGTGTGCCGCGGATGTATGTAGGTTAACATCGGACGCGCTCGATACGCCACCGCTGCCGTCGTCGACCACCTAACCTAGATCAGGGTACGGAGAGATCGCTTATGAAATCTGGCGCACGCTGACTGCATAAACGAAATGCCACTTTATATATACGTATTTGATCGAATTCGATACCGTACTAGTGTGTAGCTAGCGTGGTTTCATTGAATCGGTATTACAGTTTCTAAACTGAAATCATTAATAACCCTATTGTGATTTATGTACCTACATTTATGTTCGCTACATAATACAATACTTTAAATAGCTCTAGTGATATATGAATAATGTGACACAGTATCTTAGTTACATAAATTTAGCACAATATATGTAAAAGATCAGACGCAGAAGCTACGCTTCATATTAGTCTTTAAAATAAAAGACAATTTATAATCGTCAAAGATGTCCTTCTATGTGAATGCAAGCCGTATAAATATAAAATCCTTAAACATTTCTCGAACAAAAAAAATGTTTATACAAATTTCTACCTGGCGGATTAGGATATCAGAAATGGCCATAAGCAACAATAAGGTTCTTTACAAAGGCTCTTCATAATGAACATAGCACCCGTTATGAGGTAAAGCATTTCAATATTTAATAAAATACATTATAGTTTTCTTCATAATCTTCAAGAATGTCACAAGTAGGCTAATCAGAAATTAGAATAACTCTTAACGTTACTTACGAGTTTTATAAATTATGAATAACAGTAATATAATCAAATTAAAAAAGCAAATAACATGTGATATAACATGACACACACACTATCTGCCTGTTAGTTTCTTTTTTTGGCGTTAAGTTATTCATTTTATCAAAAATTAATACTAAATTTATTTGATTAAATGATCATTATTTCACTGAATTGTTAACCGATCAGTTACCCAATGACTCGCGAACATGTGTCTCGAGACAAGTGTGGCTAGGTTTGTAAATTAGCGAGATAAAATTCATTTCGAAACAAACACCTTTCAATGCGATTCAGGGCTAATGTAAAGTATACTGACATTTTTCATTATTTGTGAAATATTCACGTGCTTTGTGACGCAGTTATAATAAACTCTATTGAACAAAGAATTTGCGGTTTTCATTCCCATATAGGACGATTATTTATGTCATGCACGTAATCGTCAGTTGTGTCCTTAGGTTTTAAATATCTGTATATATCTTAATTCTACTTTATCTTGTGCTTTATATATCCGCTTCATGTTTTTTTGGTCCACAGAACTGAATACAATCTAGTTATAGACTTGGAAATGAACAATATTGCAAAAATTATGCGATGATTGCACTCTTCTAGATGTGGGCACAGCATCTACATAAGATAAAGAAAAAGACATTAGGCGGTATAAAAACTAAATAAATTAATCTATCATAAAACTAAGATCCTATAAATTACATTAAGTGTTTTAAAATTATTTTTAATGGAGGCAACATAACCTGAAAATATATCTATCTCTGTGCGAAGAGCGTTACAGAAAGCATGTTATAGAGCCAACACATTTGTGGTTCCTATAAGGTATTTATCACCTCATTATCTTCAGTCGACCACCACTTTACACCAGGAGTCGTATTTTTCACTTCGTTTAACATAAATTATAGACTATATAAATAAAAATCGATTGGCGAAAGTATGTAAACGCATTATTACTTCAGAACGGTTGCACCTATATTGTAAATTAGTTTTTCTTTGTATGCAATTATCAGGTTTAAAAAATCGTACGAAAAGGTGAAAGATTAGCGTTAAGAAATCTCTATATAAAAATGAGTGAGTGAATGGGACAAAAACAGTAGGAAGATCTTGAAAAATATTAACAGAATGTACAGATTGGCGTTCAACTGTCATTTTATTTAGTTACACGGTAGAGAGAAGTTTTTATCTCATTTTTTCGTTACCCATGCGAAATAAAGGAAGGCAACTATTCTTCATGTATTTTTTTATACCACGATAGTATGTTATTAAGCAGTCATCGCAGCCTATGGACGCTTGAAACATCAGAGGTGTTACATGCGCGTTGCCGACCCTTAAATAACCTATTTATTTTCCCCTTGAAGAACTCCATACTGTAGTCCCCAGGAAAAAGCTCAGCAGGAAGCTCATTCCACAATCGGAGCGTTCGGTGGAGGAAACTCCACTGGAACCGGACCGTCCGAGACCATTTCAGTTGCAATGTGTGAGCATTATTTCCCTGTCGATGACAAGCGGTACGATGGTGGAAATCAACTACAGGCATAATGTTGAACAATTCCTCCGAACACAACCCATTATACAAACGGTAGAACACACATAAAGAGACGTCTCTCCTTAGGCTTAATGGTTCGATACCGCTTGTGAGCTTGGGATCGCCAACAATTCTCACAGCTCGTCTTTGAGCTGTCAGCCGAGTCAAATGGTCCAAGTTGGTATCCAGGTGCTCCCACCCAGAGGTATATGAGGTCGAACTTGCGTTTTGAATTGCGGAAATAATATGAAAATATCAATTTACGTTATAACACGTTATAAAATATACTTACTTTGAAACGAAATAGCTGTATGTAAGATTGCTTTTTTCAGTTCATTATCATTTTTAACTGAGAAATTAAATAGGAGAGTAGAAAAGCGTCACTTTGAAGGAGATAGGATTTATGTAAAAAATAATAAATAATTGAATTGTTTCATGAGTTGTACATGCATTTGGGGCGAAGTTAAAAATATACGAGAAATTTGATAATCGATAGATTTATAGAAATAGGTGACGGGAGGAAATTGTGGAAAAGGATGTAATAATACCTCTATTGGAATATCACATAGCGAGCTTTGAATGAAAAGGATCAGTTGTCGGTCCCCACTGTCGCAGAGTCAATCCTGTGATCTTACTGACTGAATTATAAAAAAAGGTTTTGACAAGAAAGGTCATATAGCGACAAGATTACCTGGAGACATTTTTAGAGTTTTTGATATAGTTTGTCAAATTATCAAAAAATAAATACTGTTTTTTATTTGTTAATTAAGGTTAATTGTATAATAAATTTCCTAATGAACGTGAAAGAGGCACTGACTAATCATTTAAAAGCAAATGAATTAATATTATTCCAGCTCTGATGTAACTTCTGAAGCATTACACAAGAGATTTAGTATGTTCAGTTCGCACTATTCCGTCTTAATTCTTTGTCGAGACATTATTTCATTTATATAGCGACAGTATACATCAACTATAATATAACACTTAAAACAATAAAATGTAATCTGTAGCAGTCTGAGAATCTTGAAATTCCATTAAAAATAAGATTTTAAAAATCGTGCTAAATTCAGAATTTCATTTAGAAATATCAGTGCCGCAGATTACCTTCTACATCCAAAGAATTTTAAAAATCGTGTTAAATTCGGAATTTCATTTAGAAATATCAGTGCCGCAGATTACCTTCTACATCCAAAGAATTTAAAAAATCGTGCTAAATTCGGAATTTCATTTAGAAATATCAGTGCCGCAGATTACCTGCTACATCGAAAGAATTTTAAAAATCGTGCTAAATTCGAAATTTCATTTAGAAATATCAGTGCCGCAGATTACCTGCTACATCGAAAGAATTTTAAAAATCGTGCTAAATTCGAAATTCCATTTAACAATATCAGTGCCGCAGCTTACCTTGTACATCCAAATTCAAACTCATTACCCATTTATGTAGTATAGATTTCATTGTGCAATTTGTTACTAAAGCAAGACTCAATGGCTAATGCTAAGTAGTTTTCTCTACCAGTTTTCGAAGTATAATCAGGCTGTGAAAGTGTAACTAGTGTAATAATGAAATGAAAGGTTATAGAATTTGACCTGAATCTATCTGTGCCTTGTAAAGGTTTAATGAAAATGTATATATGAACTCGCTTTAACAAAATTAGTAACAATTGCCCGATTTTAAATCAATGTATGTACTATTTCAGCCTCTCATACCATCACAGGTAAAAAGATCTCATTTTCATGAATATCATGAATTGTTAATTTTGCTACGGTTATAGCATATCAATGATCAGAAATCTCCATACTAAGTAGAGGAATTAGGTAAATTTTACATTAATTATTTCAATGACCTTGTTTATTACGAATAATGTAATAAGAATATCAAAGAATGTTTTTAGATATGTAGCATATAAATATTCTTATATTTGAACGTGTCTCACGTGTTTGCTATGTGTATGTAATCTTTGAGAAATTTAAATAACGTTTTTAAATATTTAAGAGTGTTGGTTATTTTTAAGCATTGTTACATAAGAAAGAGCACAAAATAGCCAATCGTCAATCGTTCTCAAAAGCACGACAAAATTGACATTTGGCACGTAGGTTCAAGTTGAAAGCGTTTCATATAATATGAATTTAAGTTGATAGAAGCTTTGGCTATGTTAAAATTTATCCTATTCTTGGTTTCTATTTTATAATGACTAGGTTTTCACGATAACCAAGACAATGTTACAAGCAAGTATAATTTTTGATTATTGCAAAAAATATTATATATCGCTATTTTCGTGATATGTACGTTTGTAACGAATTGACACGTTTATCTAATAGTGCGTCAGTATGTAACGCGAACAGCTCTGTTTCTATGCCGTGTTTTGCTGGCGAAATTATGTCACATTCTCTATGTAACGGTTAATGCAACACGAATTGCAAAATTCGATGTTTACGTATAATAATTGTATTTTTCAAGACTTCTATGTTATATTTTTATAATTTAAAAACATTAAAATTTTCTACGGTATCTTAGGAAATATTATTATCATAATATTAATACGTGAAGCCTAAACTTTGTACCCCTTTTTAAAGGAATTACATGAACGGATGAACGTGAAACTTGGCATAGTTAAAGTTTATATGGAGGAGAAGTGCAGGAAGCTATATCTTTTATATAAAATGCATTAGAATTACATTAAATTAATTAAAATATGCATTACTCACACTACTGCTTCAATTTTACACAACAGATTCACACATGTAAATAAAAAAGATATTTTGACATCTGTCAATAAAGGACTTCAAAAAAGGTTTTGAAGGAGGTTGCTATGCTCGACTGTATGTATTATTTTATTTTTACGTTCCAATTACCCTTTTTCATTCTACATTCAACAATGATATTATAACATACAACTATTATTATAATAACTGAGTAACCGTGATAAAAACCTTTGATTATAGAAGTAAGTTGACAAAAGAACCCTAATAAAGTTCAAACTTTAAAAAATCAATGAACTATGGTCGAATGTCGACCACTGGGCGCCCACTAGTTAAAGCAAAAGGTATTATCCTCGTTTATCGCTGACATGTTTACTCACAGAAGTCATAGGGTCCACCTAAAATCCATGACACCAGTGTCTCTGGTAAATAAACATTACTGTTTGACATAGAGTGTAAATAATTGTTATAGATGATCATAAATATTCTTTGTAAAGTTATATATAGCTAGTGTAGATTCACGTATATTAATAAAATCACTGTCTATGATTATATAGAGATAAGGAATAGTTCGTAGGTCAGTGAATCTTAACAATACTGTTTAATCAGAATGCTTAGATCTAGTTATTTATTATTATCTAAGTTATATCCATATTAGTATCGGTTATTAACTTAACAGAAAATAAAAAATAAATGTGATGGATGAATTGTTAAACCTCATTGTGTATAAATCACATAATAAGAATTGATGTAGTGATCGTTCAAGCTATTCAAAAATATATAAATAGAGTGTTGGAGCTACCCTGGATCCTACTTACCAAAGATGTGCAACGCTTCCACGTAAATGCAGAAACTTGAAGCTGTTAAGGCCTTGCTAAGGCTGTTAAGGCCAACTTATTCCTGGGAAGCTGTTAATAGTTTTTTGTTGTTTATTTTCCATAGCAATTCTTGTATACTAAGTGCTGTTAGTCTTTCTATAAACTAAATAAATAAATAAATAGCGTAATCTGTTCGAGAAAAAAATACTTCACGTCGGCTTTCTGTGAGATATATAAAAATCCAGTGTCACGATGTTTGTCCGCGATGAACACCAAGACTACTCAACTGATCTTCACGAAACGTTGGCATTTATATATAATTTGGTCTAACTTCAGAGATAGGATAGTTTATATTTCGATTAATAGCCTCAATATATTTTTTATTACAAATTAAATTATTGTCAATGTTGATTGTTGTTATTCATTTTAAGTTTCATTGGTCTCGAATAGATGTCGCTTTATATTAGTTTGGTGACAGGAAACTGTAGGACCGACTATTAGATATCTCATAGATGGCGTCACGTTTTAATTTCGAATTTCTTTTTCAACTCGAGTTTATTTTATGGTGCATGTGTTTTATTCAATTTAACATGTAGTAAATGAGTCACAGCAACGCGTGGTTCTGTTTTGATTTTGCGAATCTATACTAATATATAAAGCTGAAGAGTTTGTTTGTTTATTTGGTTGAACGCGCTAATCTCACAATGATGAATATTTCATAATCGTTTGTTTTTCCTTCTGAGAGTTTTAACGAAATAGCTGGCAAAAGCTTGGTTTCCAATTTGGATTTTGTTCTGATGAACATAATCAATTTGTGGATTGTAACTGAATGCCGATCTATTACTGTGAGCTAAAATTCTATTGCGCGAATAAGTCGCGTGGTTACCTACGCTATAGATGTGCGCCCCTCTCCCGTGACCCACATTTCCGACGACCTCAAAGAACAGCAGCTCCCTGTTCGCGAGGTACATCGCATGCGCTCGCCGCGCACCAAGGCCCCATACGACATGGTATTATTCATTCTCGATCGCACCCATCAAGGGAAAGCGATATTCAATATCACGACCCTCTGCGGCCTCTCCGGCGTTATCGTCGAGCCGCCGCGCAAAACGTCCGTACCATTGCAGTGTCACAACTACCAGGTGTACGGCCACTCCGCACAAAACTGTCGCCTGCGACCCAGATGCGTTAAGTGCCTCGGCGACCATTCCATTAAGGAGCGGTCTCGCTCGTCAACCTCCTCCGACCCTCCGAGTTGCATTCTGTGCCGCGGCGTGGGTCATATCGCGAATGTCCCCGTGTCCCGCGCACAAAACGCCCCCGCTACCCTAGGCAGGTGTTGCCGTCTAGGACAGCCGCCACCTCCGGTCGCCCTCAACCTCCGCCTCTCATATCCCGAGAGGCCTTCCCGAGTCTGCCGAGCACATTTCGTGCACCGGCAGCGTCCGTACCCGTGAATAGCGCGTCCCCCTGCCTCGCACGGGCCTTTCAGCTTCCATGGGCTCCTAAGCCTGCGCCCCAATCCTGTCCGAGTCCCTAGGCGGCTAAGCCTTCACAGGCTGACCCCGCGCTGTCCTTTTCAATTTCCAGTATTGACTATATGGTCAATTACTGATTTTCCACGAATACTCCGAGATCTCGGTGTTCGACGCAACATCGAAAAATCCTGAATTAGGTGCCATTACAGCTCTCGCTAGGTTTCCCGCCATCGCGGCTACCCTACAAAGATTCACGCGCGCTGCCTATAAGATAGAGTAAATCCGTGGATTTACGTTCATCTTCCCCTAAAATGACCGAATAATAATAATTTTGTTATTTCTATTTTTGGATTCCGGCACCGACGTCATTTAATCAACTTTTAAATTCGATCTTTTAATATGCGTGTTTGCGCCCACGCACGCGTAACCCTCCCTCGTGCCGCCGCGAAGGAAGGTCCTCTCTTTCGTCCCTGCACACATCGCGGCTCCAGTAATATCTCGAGCCGAGGTCGTCCCCGAATGGAGCCCCCGAGATGTTACTATCGCGAAACAGTGACTTACCTACATCACTTGTACTCACTCATGAGATCACCTTTCACACACGTGCACATATATATATATATACACATGGTGGAAGGATATTGTTTTTTCTCTTATCGAATAGTTTGATTCGTTCAAATTCCGATATACATGTATACGTTTGTGAATCATGCAGTTTTTATTGTACGATTCACAAACTAATATATGTATGAATAGCTTAGAATAGCTTAGCTAGGACAGTTCGGGTTTCTCAGGTAACAGCCTAAGCCGAGGTGTGCCGTGCGCCCTTGCTGAGTGCCTTAAGCGCTCGCCTTAGTAGTCCGGTGAAGCTGTGAAGACCTTGCAAAGTCAATAGCGTAGTCAGTTCGAGAAAAAAAAAACTCCCGTTACTCTTTCTTCGCCGCGGCATATTTTGTTTCGATTGACAATTTTAAACTCGTAATATCTTTTGAATGCAATGGCCGATTTTAATAATTCAAAAAGTTATCTACAGGTACTGAAACAGTCTTAATTAAATAATAATTTATTTGGATAAGGATTAATATAAAGACATGAATAACATGGTCTTTTAGGCATGGTCTGGTTTTTGTTAAGATTTCATTCACAAATGTAGTTATAGTGACATAATTACAATAGCTGGACATATGGTACCCTGAGGTTTTTTATAGATATTAATATGTTCTTTAATATTGTAAAACATATTTTTGATCTATCATTCATAATTTCCGCAGCGCATGCGATGGAAGTCATTTTATGTCAATATTTTTCATACCTTGGATTAGATTTTGAATATATGTTAATATAATAATAGCTTAATATTAGTATGTAGATAATGTAGCTTTCTAATGATGAACGAATTATCGAAATCGGTCTCGTAGTTTTTGAGTTTATTCGTTATAAACATACAAAAATACAACGTTTCCTCTTTATAATATTAGTGTAGATATTCTAACTGACAACGTCTTACATTCCATGTTAATATGTTATTTTTCTATATTCAAAATAGAGATTTAACGTGATAATCTAGACGTACATGTCATTATACTTCCATTGTCACTACCATTTTCTTTACCTTTCTTTCACGAAGGGGCAATATACAATACTATTTGATTCCATACTAAGTATAACTTATACTATAATAATTAAACAAATGACATCATGATTATCACAGAAGTCCGTCCTATGCGGGGTAGACCCGGATCTCTCTACTCGTTGGTAGTGTTTTACTACTGCACTGTAAAGTCTATGACAGAACAATATAGTTTCTCGAGTGATGAACGACCCTCATAAATTTTAAGCCATCAGCGAAAATAAAAAATAAGAGATATTAAAAGTACTGTCACCTTATTTTTGTAGCAAATCATAATTCTGTCTCTTACTCTGTTCAATAGGTCCATGGCAAATGATTCTTTTCTTGACTGTGGTTGTAGTTAGTCAAGCGAGCTCTAGAAAATGCCACCATGTCATAACAATCTTTTCCTACACCTGTAGCTCATATTCACTGTGAAATTTGATTTGGCAATCGACATGCTTACTACTAGAGTCATAAGACTATGTTAAACTAAAAAAAAAATAGGTTTTTTAATCAATTTATTAAAAAAATAGTATGTAAATATATATTTTTCGAGCCAATGTTCTTCGCTGGTTGCTGCAGCTTATTCGCTTTTGCTCGATACGGCCAATTGTGTGCGCTGCCGATTTCAAAACGAAAGTACCGCGCATCTAGGACGGTGAACGTATTTCTCGCTGAGATCTCTTGCAGTTTATCAGCTAGTTGGTAGGCACTTATAGAGAATGCGGCACAGCTAGATTGTTAGATATTCATATAAATTGCAACATATTATAAGCGATTCACCGCACTAGAAAACTTGCAGAACTGGCGAGTTTTCTAATTGCTTAATTCCATCGTGATCATTATATTTTGTTTTATGTCAATGCTCATCTGTGTGAATATAAATTTGAAGAACTTGAAATTCTTGTGTTAAAAATATCAGTCCAATAAAAAAAATTGGAACACTGATAATCATTTTAAAAATACTGTCTATTTTTGTGTTTGGACGCAAAGGAATAAAATTAGTCCACAGGATTCTGACACGGTTTTTATCACAAAATTCTCAGAGTGATATATATACCATACTAGTATCTGCTCTCGGATCCGTGCGCATGTTTTAATCAGTAAATATTTTCGATTTGTTATTTCACTTTGTTATTAAAGTATGAGAGTATTTTATGACTTAAAAATTACTGATAATTTTTATAGGACATTAATTTTGAAATTACATACTTACCGAGTATGTAAACTCATGTAAATCGGTTGAGATGGAAATTTAAATATTTTTTTTTTTACCATTTCTCACAGTATTTTTGATCAATTTTATTGCTTTTAAACGTTCGCCAAAATCAGTTATATTAGAATCGCTTGAGTATTCAACACGTTTTTATTTATACTAATTATTTTTTTTTAGAAAACTACGGCTAAGATTGATAATTTCTAGTAATAATCTGTTTCAAATAGCATATATACTACTCGTGTACAAAATTTCATAATTATTCAAGCCTTTATTGACTTAAATCTGAACATACAAACGGACCCATTTTACAAAACTCTATACAGTAAAGTATATTAATGTAGTATTGTTCAATGTAATAGTATATAAGAACTCCTTGAATAGGGAAACTAAGTAATAAAGAAGATAGAAGATACAAAGAATTACTATCAGTTAGTACAAAACGTCTCGTGAATCATGTCAGGAAATAATTAAGAAAAAAAATATGCAGAGGTTTGTCTGACAATTTTTTTTTTAATGTCATACTCGTGATCCTCATAATATTTATCTATCACAGATTTAAAATAAAATGTACAGACATAACAACAAATCTATACTAATATATAAAGCTGAAGAGTTTGTTTGTTTGTTTGTTTGGTTGAACGCTATGATCTCAGGAACTACCAGTCCGATTTGAGAAAGTTTTTCGGTTTTAGATAGCTCATTTATCGAGGAAGGCTATAGGCTATATATAATCACGCTAAGACCAATAGAAGCAGAACCCCAATGAAGAATGTTTCAAAATCGGGCACTTTTTTTACTTTTGAGCGATTACGTTATTATTATATACGTTGCCATGGTAACGTGTTAAGTAGTAGTAATAATATTCGTCCAATAGGACAGGCGAAGGAATTAATCCATACTGCCAATTCTGAAGTTATGTGGTAAGTATCAAAGCTAACATTTTCAAAGTTTATTTTATTTTCCTATTCAAATAGTTCATAGGCGAAGAAATTAATCCATACTGCCAATTCTGAAGTTATGTGGTAAGTATCAAAGCTAACATTTTCAAAGTTTATTTTGTTTTCCTATTCAAATAGTTCATAGGCGAAGGAATTAATCCATACTGCCAATTCTGAAGTTATGTGGTAAGTATCAAAGCTAACATTTTCAAAGTTTATTTTGTTTTCCTATTCAAATAGTTCATAGGCGAAGGAATTAATCCATACTGCCAATTCTGAAGTTATGTGGTAAGTATCAAAGCTAACATTTTCAAAGTTTATTTTGTTTTCCTATTCAAATAGTTCATACTACTTTTATTTCCAATTTTTTATTTGTTCTCTATTACGTATTATAAAAATAAAGTTTGTGTATGTACAATTAAAATAACAACTTTTTGATGAATGGATATGGCTACAAATGACCAAAAAAAAATTTTTTTTATACTTTGTCTATATTTTTATATTATTATATTTTGTCTGTTTGTTTGTTTGTTCTGGGTAATCTCCAAAACGACTGGACCTATTTTAACGGGAATTTTACTTTTTACTGCCAGATAACCGAAATTATAGCGGTTGACATATTCTATTTTATTTGTCCGCGGCTTCGTCCGCATTACTTTGGGCCGATTTTCACGGGGTATTCACTGGTAGATAACAGACCTTATAAAAAATAATTTAGGTTTTTTATTCGCCTTCGGACGCAGTGGAATATCCGTAATGCTTGAACTGATTTTCACGGGACTTTCACTGGAAGATAACTCACCTTATAAGAAGTAACTTAGACTATTTTATTTTGTTTCTCAAGACTTCGTCCGCAATATCCTACTATCTCCTAATTGATTGGACCGACTTTCACGGGGCTTTTACGGGCAGATAACTAGCGGGCTCGGAAGACGTTATACGGACGGAGACGGATAATAAAATGAAAACCTTGACAAATTATACCTAAACCTTCCCCATAAATTATCATTCTATCTACTGGTGAAAACAGCATGAAAATGGTAGTTTTTGACTTTATCGCGAACAGATAAGCTGACAGAGGACTTTTTTTAACCGACTTCGAAAAAGGAGGAGGTTACTATGTTCGGTTGTATGTATTTTTTTATGTATGTTAATCGATATTTTAGTTAATTGTGAAAATATTTTAATGATTCTTTTTTTATTTGAATTGGTACACTATGTAGTGATTACTACCTTTGTATTCGTTCGTTCGTGTGAAATTGATCAAACATATGTTACAACCGCGATAGATGTGTACCTTACTGGACTCCAATAATAATAAATATACCTAATTGAAAGTCATATATTTGTATGTAATATGAATTATATCATCTTTTTGGTCAATTTGGCGGCCATATTGTTTTATTTACCACGTTTGCTTCTACATAACTCAGTTATTATAGCAACGTATAAGAATAACTTAAGTATATCGACAATACGGGCATATTATATCTATCTATAAAATAAAAGATTTAAGATATATTGTTCGATAATGTATAGTTTATAATTTTCGTTACTTTCTTATATAGTGTTAGTGAGCACTGAGTTTGGTATATAGTAGGTTGAAGTTCCAGGTATGTTGCTGATGATAAATCCCATCCCATTCGATATACTATTAGTATTCATATATCTAATGTACACGTTACATGTTACAGTAGATGGCGTTCGTATCGTAGTTACAAATGTTTTTGAAAAAGCGTTTCTGTAATGTACACACTCACTTACAATTTTACATTTCTTTAATAAATTTTTAAAAAGCGCGTGCGGAGCCGCGGGTAACAGCTAGTTTATTTATATACACGTTATTACGTTTTTCGTATATACATAGAATTAGAAAACACTCACTTACAATTTTACATTTCTTTAATAAATTTTTAAAAAGCGCGTGCGGAGCCGCGGGTAACAGCTAGTTTATTTATATACACGTTATTACGTTTTTCGTATATACATAGAATTAGAAAACAAATTGCAATCCCGGTTTTCCAGTTAACTCAAACTCCTGTTTGCGCTTTAGTTTTGAGTTTATTTAGCCACTAGCCGACCCGTGCCCACTTCGTTGGGCGGTAATACGTAACCGTGGAATGGTTATTTTGCGCTAAAACGCAGCGGAAGCTCTGAAAAGGAAAAAAATACCTCGATTTTGCAACATTATTCATTGCTGCTCCGCTCCTATGGGTCTTAGCGTGATGATATAGCCTATAACCTTCCCTGATAAATGAGCTATATAACACTGAAATAATTTTCCAAATCGGACCAGTAGTTCCTGAGATTACCCCTTACAACGTCACAAACTCACAAATTCACAAACTCTACCTCTTTATAATATTAGTATAGATTGTAACACGACTGAAGCGGTTACTATGTAAAGCAGAAACGGTTAATAAATATGACTGTGATGTTGATTAAAACCTAATTGCAACCATAGTTATTACTTCATGTTAAATCAAATTCAGGTTCTCTTTACCTTGCAGTCATACTGATTTGTTGTAAGTATAATTATGAACTTGGTCATATAGGATTGTTGTTAATACTCTTATTGTAATTTATTTATCCAATGAAAATTTAGTTTGCAGTAATTTAAAATTGCTTCCAAATATAATTGATTTACAGATTTATAATCATTTTACCATATAATAAATAAAACCGACTATAAAAATGTACTCTAAGAAAACACATCAGTGTCCCTGGTCATAGTTAGGTACCAATCTAGCGTTGGATTGTCATAAACCTATTACTATCTCAATCACTACACTTTTATTTATATCATAGAAGGCAAACGAACAGATGGGTCACCTGATGTTAAGTGACCACCACCGTCCATAGACATTTGGGAAGTGGGAAGGGAAGGGGAGGTGGTCTTCCGGCGTTCTCACTGACCGAACGAAACGCAACAGTGCAAGTGCGTGTTACTTCACGTCAATTTTCTGTAAGAGGGTGGTACTACCCCGGGCGAGCCGACCCATTCATGCTGAAACCAATCAGCGTAACTCTACCACCTACTTAAATCTTCTATTCAATATTTAACTAGTTTTCCAATGTATTTTCGATATTCAATGCTTATAATATTAAAATGAAACCTCCTTGGAAATATTCTCTTTCCTAAAAAAGAGAATTTACCAATTCGGTTTATAAGTGACGACGTCCCGAGTCGATAATCGGAAAGAAGTCGGTTAAAAATATATTTACCAACGATTTATTTACGTTTCGCATTTTCGTATAATTATTACACATTTAAACAATGATTTCTGCCACGTCTGTCAGTCTGTCTGTTCGGAATGAAGTCAAAAACTACGGAACGGATTTTCATGCGGTTTTCACCAGTACATAAAATGATTCACGGGGAAGGTTTATTAGGTCTATAAGTTGTCGAGTTTTTTTTATTATCCGGGCGGGACAACGTCCGTCGGGTCCGTTAGTAATATAGAATAATATTTTATCTATACATTATAATAGTGAAATTATTTGAGTTCAGGATAAGTAGGTAACATTTAGAAGGGTGTTACGAAAGACGAATGGGGCGTGAAATCGTCGGACCGCTCGGTTATATTGCAACGAGCGGTGGTGCCGGCCGCGGTGATTATATCACATAAGATATCGTAACTTTTGCTCGTTACTTTTGTTCGGTGTTCCTAATAGAAAGTGCACAAGCCTCTCGCCTTTCTGATACTATTTATTGCTTGAGATCTCGTTTCCGAGTAGTGCTTACAAATAACGTTTCCCTTAATTTTGCTTAACTTTCTTTTATGATGTTTGAATGTGAAGTTTCTCTATAATGCCAAAATCTTTTGCATATATAATATCATTGCCGTTTTTGCAATTATTCGTTTAATTATTTTTACTTATCTGTTAACATTAGGTCTGTATTTTTTTCAATCTTGAAATGGATAATTAAGGTGTCCGGCCGAGTATTAATATAATATTAAAAACTCAAATTTTAAGTGTATTTATATTTCGATATCTTCACTTAAAATCTGACACCAATTGTGTAGGAAATTCGATATTTTAGCGCACTATAACATATATAAGTCGTTTTTTCTAAAACATACATTGTGGTGTGTTTGAAATAGCTGAATTTTTACATAATTAGTAATTAATATTGACGTAATCTTGATACAATACGTTTGATAATAATAATAGAAAATTTCCATCTCATGGCGAAGAAGAGCTAATGAGTCTTTGTGATGAACGGGTGTATAATAATCTTGACGTGCGTTCTCTCAACCTACTTCTTCACTATTATTCTCTTTCATACATAATTCGACTTTATTTTAAAGTATATAACGTTTAAAATATTGTAATGGTCAGATCCGCACTCAATCCTACATTTAGGAAACGCGCTTGATGTGTTATTTCAATGTACACTTTATGTTCAACAGCTAAAGGATCATATTAAAATGGTGTTATTATTTGAACACTGTACAAGTTCCATTCAACCATGAACTGCTTTGAGGAGCGTCCCGCGTTGAGACCTCAATTTTTAAACTCTCTCACTTATTGGTCAATCAGTGTGACATTTGTATGGTAACGCTTTTATAATGCTACCACATGCATTGCAAAAATAAATATCTTTTCCATAGTTAATTAACTAAATAATAATTAGACATTTACGATTTGCACTGCTATTGGAATTACTGTAATCTGAATTGCAATTATTTAATCCCTACATATATATTTTCTCATCAATTATGTTGTAAAAAGTGACATTGATATAAAAGCGTACAACATTTGAGTTTTGTATTGTAAATTTTATTTTTATTTATGCCGTTATCTTTAGAAAATAGAGGGTCATGGGATGTAATTGACACAGTTAATTGACGAAGATGATGATGACATATTTTAGTTTAATACTTTGTAATAGTTCATACGGTAGCTAAAATGTTTAACATAATTTTACAATCATCGAATCAATTTTTGCTATTATTATTATCGTCATTGTAACACATTTTATACACTGACACACGCATCCGTCGGTCTGTAAAAGCAAACAGTGTCAAGGCGGCTTATATTGATTTCAAGCTTGTAATGAGTACAAATGGCGGTAAACTGATTTTCTTCTATTATGTTATTTGTATATGAACGACTTTTAACTGCCCACTGTAATCTAGATCTAAAATTTATGCACAAGATATGAACATTTTTAAACATTAATTTGATATTAGTGGCGTTTATTTTATCGCTTTAATTATGGGAGCATGCATATATTAATTTTGTTTTTGAAGTTATACTTCTTTTAGCGCGTTAGGGAAAAATGATGAGAGTAAATTTTTACGATGCGCGCGCACAACGACACGGAAAACCCACCCCCTGAAGTTACCTGTACTTCACATTTTGTTTCTTTGTATTAAAACTTTCAATGTATTAAATACTTTTTTTTTTTATTGTTAGTGTCGTTTTTTCTACAAACGTAGAATAAGGCTAAAGATACAATTTTTGAAAAGATTTTTATCTTGTCACGCCAAAGAAGTATAACTTCTAACGCGTGTCTGTAAGTACACACACGCTTTTTTTTTCTTCATTCGACTTAGAACTAGTTCTACAAAGAATTTGTCAATCCCATCGTACTCTAATCGTAACGTATTCACAAATTCTTAGAAGTAATGACAAACTTCCACGGAAGAATGGTTTTTTGTTTATTATTTGATCGTGTAGGTATTATTGATGTATATATTAATTTTCTATTATTGTTTCAGGAAATTTTAAACAGTTCTCGGCGTGTTAGAAAAGTGTAAGTAACATTTGATTACTTTGGTATAAAGCTAATTTAAGTACAATTTCTGAGCATTGCATATTTTTATATGAGTTTATTTAATTACAATATGAACTAGCAGTTTTGGAGCTTTTGAAACTATAGAATTCTTAATAAATTGCTTTTATATTGAGACAAGCGTTATAGGATGATTGAAGACTGCATCATGAAACTAGATTTAAAAAAATGTAGTCGTAACCTTACGTTAATTTAACAGTTATGATAATTTAACGATTTCATTTTCTTTTTTTTTAACTTAAGATAATTCCCCTGTAGGCTTTCGAAGACTTTCAAACATACAATTAACTGACACAAATTACACTTAGACTCAGAAAATCATTTGTAGATAACACAAATAACTGCCCGTATGGTAATAGAACCCATAACTGCTTAAACCATAGGTTTGCTTAAACATAGGCGGTGTTATTACAAAAAAGTTTAATACGTATTGAACCCTGGCTTTAAAAAGGTCTCATATTAAATGCACCGCGGTCGCTGAATGTTCGCCATCTTGTTCTTTTGTCTCGCTTTGGTTACGTTAGGTTAGACTTGCGAAAAAGAATAACGCGAACTAGCCTCGGGCGACCGCGGTGCATTTATTAGGAAACGTTTTTAAACCAAGTATTTAATACGTGTTTAACTTTTTTGTAATAACACGGAGGTTGTTTAACGGAACCCAGATAACTTTTCCACAGAACTCTGCCATTTTAGAAATTGCTGATATTAAGACTATCTATAACTTTAGTACACTTGGATATAAAAATATATATTTATTAGTTTACTTCGTATCTCTAAATGCAATCAGTATGCGTTTAAGCGACTTTCACTGTCAGGAAATTGGAAGTTATGATAGTAGAGTTAGACAGGTCGAAGAGTAATTTAATCTCATTGCATATATTAAAAGATTTTATGATTTGAATTATTATACTATTAAAAAATTATAATATGTCAAAATGTGTTATTAAAATCAAATTAAATAATCAAACTAAGCGACTGTTCCATCCAAATGTTGATCTCTTCGAAACCTGTTTATGATTTGACGAATTTTGTGTGCATCCCAAATTTTTTAATATTATCTAGTTGAATTTTTCTTAAACACCTATATATTGTTTGACATAATGATTCTTTTGGTTCATATTTTTGTTTTTTGTAAATCTTGGAAACAATAATGATCTGATTTTATATTTTGATATTCTTCTATACGAACCAAAATATTATTACACTAGTCTTTGCTCGCGATTTCGCTCGCGTTAATGTAGACTTGATCGATCTCTGGGTAACAGTACTTTTTTACTAAATAAAAGGTACTCTATGTCCGTGTATACGAGTATGCAAAATTTAATGATGACCGATTGCGTTGTTACGCCGTGAAAGCGTAACAAAGAAACTCACATTCGCATTTATATTATTAGTTAGGATTAGAAGCATCACATCAGCAAAGTTTCAGGATGAATTGGTAATGCAGAAGAATAAAAAGAAATTATTAGAGAAAATAATGACTAGTCACTAAGAAAATGACCTACAATAGCTATCGCAATATTCTAATATGTGTCAGCCATCATCGTATAAATTTACTGGTTTAGTTTCAGTTCACTTATATAAAACGACATTGTAGAATATGATTTAAATAATGATTATATTATATTACGCAACGACATGGGTATGTATTTATGTATGTATTAATGCATTGTAAAGTTTACACAAAGTTGCAGATGGGAAAATATGTGTATACATAAATTGTTCTCTATGGTCTGACACCACCAAAACTGTAACCACGAAAATAAAGTAAGTTAAGGAAATAAAGAAAGTAAATATAATTTCGATATAGCTAACTTCTCTTCTTCTTCTTACCCTTATCCCACATACGTAGGGTCGGTACAACATGTTTGTCATGTTGTGGTGGTATATGATTTGGCTTAATTTTTACGATCGGCCGCCTGCCTGACATCAACCCTCCTAGGGATTATTTTGTTGTACCACTGTATTTATGATTATTATTATATAGTTACGAAGTCTGATGGGATCCTCTTAGCCTTACAATTTTTCTGCTTTTTTCAATTTTTATATAGCTAACTTCTATTTATTAAAAACTTAAAGCATGTAAATTACTAGACTTTCATTAGAGATAATTACCTGCACGTTTATACACACTATGGTGGTGCAACAGTCACTTTGAATAGCGAAACAATACGTCATTATTTGGTCGGCAATAAACATTGATTTATAACTCTGGTACCGAGATACCAAGAAATGCGTTCTTTGTAGGTTGTAATTACCTAGCACGTGTATATTTACCTCGACTGTCGTCTGATTGTTACGCGTTGTCTATACGTTATCATATTGTTAGTAATTTGTGAAGTTTAAACGCGCCGAGCGAGTTTGTGTGTATTCACGAATATATTTAATGAACACGTGCAATAGACACTACAGAAAAAATGTAATATTGAATGCCACTGTGGATTAAGTTTGTCAAATGTATTTTTGGAAACATTTTATGATGAGACTTATTGGTCTTTTTGGCTATTGCGTCAGCCATATTAAAAAAAAACCGCACTGCAGCATTCTAGCTTTTCATATTTGTAACAGTTTTTGCACTAAATTACAAGTCTAGTCATAGTCATATAAGCCACTGTTATTACCTATAATTTTAGAAATTAGTAGTTATAAAAAATTAATCGCTACTTGTCGAGAAATGTTGTTTCCGATTTAATTTCGTATAGACTTTTATTATACTGGTTTAGCGGATAAGTCGTTTTTCAGTCTTCATATACAATACTAGCCTCTGCTCGTGACATCGTCCGCGTGGAATAGTTACTTTGGGCTAAGGCTAACACGCAGCGAACGCTCTCAAAGGGGAAAGGTTTTGGGGTGTAAGGGGTGTCAAATAACATCTAAGAATTGAGACGTCCAAGCCAACCTCACCTGCACGTGGTGCACCCTGCTGAATAACGAACGAGGCAATGGTGAAAGCGAGGTGGTAGAGTTTTACGGCCTGACTGGGTCGCAACCACCATGTATATGGTGAAAAAGCCCGTCATAGTGATTCGCTTTTGTGGGTCGCGTTTCGGGATCAGCCTGTGCATATCCAGCTTTTCGCAGGCCGGCATGATAATGGCGACCGGCGATGGATAGTGTGTCACTCGGTGGTCGCCATTGTTTTTGGATTGTAGTGTGCTTACCATCAGCATCAAGCACAGTGCAGTTATTTTGCCGAGCTATTAAAAAAAAAAGGTAGTCCGGTGAAGCTGTTAAGATCTTGCTTGGTCAATAGCGTAGTCAGTTCGTAAAAACAAATCTCAAATGGGAAAAAACGATTTTGAAACATTCTTCATTGGTCTTAACTTGATATATCTATAGCCTTCCTTTATAAATGAGCTATCTAACACCAAAAGGATTTTCAAATCGGACCAGTAGTTCCTGAGATTAACGCGTTCAATCAAACAAATTGTTCAGCTTTACAATATTAGTATATAAATTATAAATAAAAATATGCAGTAACGAGAAACACGAGAAGAAATGGAAACAAGTTAAATCACACAAACGGGTTATCAAATTTTCGACGATGATTTTACTATATTTAACATCAAAGAGTATTTAATTTAATTAATTTTGATATAAAAATTTTTTGCTCTGGTTTTGCTCGAAAACCGTATTGCATTTGCTTGTTATTTATGGTTTCATTTAATTTACTTACTTTACTGAAAATGTTATAACATCGCCATATTGGATACTAAGTAATTCACTTTTTATATACAAGTAATGTTCTGCTTAGTAAACATGTAACCGCACTTTGATTTTCTGTGTTTCACTTAACGGGTCTGCTTATCGTGAAGCAATAGTTGAGAAAACGCATTGAAAGGTGATTACCCAATCGAATGCATCTCGTTAAGAAGCCGTACGTGAGAATCGAATCTTTCAATGCCTATCAGAGGGATACGAAGTGGTAGACTCGGTAGTTTTCCAATAGAAAGTCCTCTGAGGCAGGAAGCGCAGTCGTGCAGTGCACGTGCAGCTGTCCGCGATGCCGGAGGGCAGTGGGGGCACCGGCCGATGCACTTTCATGCCGATGACGTCACAACTTACCTTTCGTCAGCGTCACACCGCAGCCCGTAAGAGCTGTTACGCAATGAACGCACGCCACTCAACTTTCCAATTTCAACAACGCGCCATTGTGTAGCGCTTTCAAATTTTACTATACCTCTCTGGCCGTCTGTTTGGCGCTTTCTTGCATTTCTCTCTCTTTCTGATCACGACTGAAAAATGCTCTGAATGCGGTGCGCAGTCGCAGCTCTCGAGATGCACTTTCACTGCTGCGTTCTGCCTTTCATCTAAAATTGTTTATGACGCTTATTAATTTTTGCAACGTTTATAATTAATCTTAATTTAATTCGATATTAGTGTGTGATGACTTACTCAATAATTATTTAACATTAAATGGACATTTAATGTAGGTATTTTGCAATCACTGTTATATTCGCTTTAAACTTTCACAGTTGCGTGCTTTTTGCGAAGGTTTTGAAAGTTATCGTTATACGTAAAAGCATGCGTGACTGTAGTAGGCGCAGCGACGGTTTAGAATTTTCACCTCGTGATATCGAGCTTTCCCGGCGCTCGAAACAGATGAGAATAACAAATTTAACTCTCACTTAATGCGTAAAAAGGCCACAGATAAGTGACGATTTATAAATTTTATGTGAACTTATAATAACATCGGCGTTAGGTTGTCCGTGAATTTAATCACACAAACATCTAGTGGTGCTCTATTTTACAGGAGAATTATGAAGCTGGATTTTATTTTGAAACCGGTTCAGAATAATGTTAAGAAAACAATCAATAGCAGTACATTGTACTTGAGAATGTTAACACGTAACGCGCAGATTATTTAGTTATTTCTATTCATTATGCTTTTATATATTACGTAATTTTATTAGTAAGAGTATATTGTTTATATAATACTGAAAACAGACCATCACCGTAAAGCTGTTACGAGTTCGCTGGTAACAATCAATAAGTTAACAAAACGATCGATCGATACAAAATATCATTGAATATCTTGGTTTTAAAGACATCATGTATGATACTAGCTGATTACCGTGGCTTCGTTCTCCTAAAAAAATATTTTATTTTTAACGGGAACTAAGTATTTTATCTGGATAAATTTTATACTGTCTCTTATTTTATTATTGTAATTTTCTCATGACTTACTATTTAACCACAAAATATGAAACAGAGTTTACGGATTTTAAATTATATTTATTAAATCTTGCCATTACTCCTCACTACCTATGGAAAAACATAATAATACTTGGCACAGATAATATTTTATTTACCAGTAAACGTCTTGTCAAAATCGGTTGAACAGATTCGAAGATTGTGAAAATACACTTCATTTTCATATGTACGTACTGATTTATTGGAAGACCAAGAATATGTAAGCCATTGATGGTAATACGTATTTCTGAAGTTATTTGATTTGGAAGCATCAATGTGAACGTTTTTTTATAATATACCTTATTAAAATAATATAACGCCATGATCATCCATCTGTGTGCCACATTTAGACCATAGTGTGATGATAAATCATTATCTAATTTAAGAAAGTATAACAAGCAACTAAAATATTTGTTCTACTCTAATTGAACCCAATACATTTTTTATTGACTCACTAATATGATTCATTATTAAAATAATATGACCAATAACCAATTAATAATGGATTGAAATTGTTTCGGAACTAATTAAAAAAATATATTCTCCATTAGAACTTCCAGATATCGTTTACGTTATTCTTCATGATTCGATTTATCTTTTAAAGAAAATTCTGTTCTATGGTCATTCTCACTTAGACCCTAAATCATAACCTATGACACTTATTAAGTTTAATTTATTCCTTTTACCAATACAAGTTTCGTTTTCTCATTCGATCCTTTTTTCAGCGTATTCTCAATTATTTCGAAACGAAAGGTCAGCTTGTATTGTAAACGAGAAAGTTAATAGTGGAAAGTGCGAGCAAAAGTGGATCTGTCGCACTCGGTACAATTTCTAAAAATAACATAGTATAAAAAAACCTCTCGGTTTTTAGTTTTCTTTTTAATAAACTCGTACATAGAATAAGAAATTATTTATTTATATCAAAAATTAACATCAAATACAGCTGGATGAAAAGGAAGTTTTGTTGGTACTATCACGTTTTTATTAGATAATAGCTAATATGAGCGATTATTATCTTAACGATATATGTTATGTACAGACAAATATATGCACCACACCCCACTGGTCCACGGTAAGGAAACACACATCGGTAAACGTCCGTACTTGTAACTGTCGTATCATTTTGCTTATATGGGTAAAGAATTCATATTCGCTTTAGAGAAAAAGCTAGAGAAGACAAGCCGTAAAATAATTAGTGTAGTATTCGACATTGACGGGTGTAAGAGTGAGACGTCCAGATATCGGCTTGCTTCGGTTTTGTAAAGCATTCTCTCTATCGCACAGCGTAATAGCTTTGATAAACAAAAATAACGCTAAACAGAACCAAGCTTAGCCGATTATCTCGGTCATTTCGCCAAATTGCTCAAGGGTGCGCGGCATACCTCGGCTTTGGCTGTTGCCTGATACAAGCAATTCGCGACCTATCTGAGCTAACCTAAGCTAAGCTAACTATTCATACATATATGAGTTGTTGAAACATATATGTGTACCAAGCATACATACCTCAACAACTCCTATATATATTTCGTATCGGATAATATTCTAAACTATTTCAGTTTGATAAGGGAATAAATAAAACCCTTCCACCTGCATGTGTAAGCGTGTATTGGGTATTAGAAAAACAATTAATTATGGTTGAATTTCGACCACGAGATGATGACTAGTACAAATAATATGATAGTGGTCTGCCTTCTCGTGGCCCTTATGTAAAATAAGAATTATTACAATATTTTCGTTTAATATAAAGTTATTAAAGAAACTACATTTTTTATAACCAATACTTATTCCGCGATGTCTGAAGTAGGACAAGCGGTGTGGTGTGTATACACAGCAGAGGGAAAGTAAACGGATAAGAGTGATAAAAAAAAAATGTCAGAATATTTAATAATGCAGACGAAGTCGCGAGTATCGGTAAATATAAGTGAACTCGTAAACAAACCTCATACTTGCATTTGTTTAGGCTCATAAAACATGAGTACAACTGATAACATGGATATTATGTGAAAGGTATATTATTCATTATAATATTTTAATCAATATCATAAATTTTTATTCCGTGGCCTGTTAACGTTGAAGCAGTCACGTTTTACGTCATGTTTATTGTAGTTTTACATTTCATTTTATTACAATAATAATTACACTTTTTTTTTCGAACTGACTACACTATTGACCAAGTAAGGTCTTAACAGCTTCACCGGACTACTAAGGCGAGCGCTTAAGGCACTCAGTCGACAATAATTACACACTACTTCTAATATTGAGGTTAGCCGAGAAATTATTGTTAGTAGACGAACAACTCGTGACGTCAAGCGTCGCAGGAAAACGTGGGTGAGTAAATATGCGAAAATGAGATTTTTTTATTACTGACTCTAATTTGTATTCGTTGCCGGATGAAGATTCTCTTACTTTATATAAAATCATTAAAACGCAATCATTCTTATTTACACTTCACCAAGGCTATGTGTATAAATATCTATACTGATATAATATGTTTACTAGGATGGTCAATATCTTCAAAGGAATTGTGAACAAAGAGCTCGAACTAAGCAGGTAATATGGCTCGTGGAATCCGAGGCCGAGGGCTTTTTCCCTTGCGAGGTTAACCCTGAAGGATCGTGCCAAGGTCGTCTGGCCTGTTTAACGTGTCTTTGAAAAGAGATGACTTGATGACATTGATATAGGGTTATTACGCTATTTATGGGCATTTTTATAGAACGTACGTAGTAACGTTGAATATGTAATTACTTGCATTAATTACATTAATTTTGTAAATCGTAACAGTATCGTAAAAATGGTCACATAGAAAAAGAGTTTTTTTTAGAAATTATTATTTTAATAACACGAAGACATTGGTAGCGCACGAATATTAAAAAAAAACTAAAAAGCAGAAACGTAATTTCCCTACTACACAGATTTACGTTATTGTCATCTAAACTTTCAATTTAATTGCAGGCATATATGGCAATTTAATCTTCGAAAAACTCCCACGAATAATAAAACAATTACTTGTTGCCTGTTATTTATTTAGTTTCTATTTTCTCCTAGTAAATAAATTCGTTTCGTTTCTGATATTGATTTGAAATGAAAAAACTATATTGTTACATTATATTGTTTTTTTTCTATCCATGTCAATGCCAATTTAATCTCCTGAATTTTATATACATATATGAATCTAGAATTGATTGTAAATTCTATAGAATACATGTCTGTAAGCCTGGTCAGTCTCAAGGCTTTATGCGGGGGCAACAACTTCTCCTTTCGTGCACTGAACTAAGCTGCAGCTTAATATTCTTGATTCAATAACCAACATAACCTTTGTGCGATATTAACTTGTTGTATGTATTTTAGATGGTATTATATTTTAATAATAGGGATATCTATGTTATCACTTAAAAATAAGACATGCTTAGCAAAAGAATATTCTTTATATACATATTAATAAAAAATCCCGTGAGAGAAAAGCATTAACGCGCTAATTTTCTATTTTTCATCAACCAAGACATTATCATCATCATCAATATTGGTTCATTTTTATGTATATTTTAATGATTACCCATAGATAGTTTCTGCAGACAGACCATTAAAAATATCCTTTTGCTATTTTATGTAAAATTAACTACGATAATGTTAAATTAACGATATGGGATTCTGGTAATCGATCAATAACGTTACATATTAGGTAAAACTGACAATCTATATCTCTACTATAATAAAACTGTAGCAAGGCCAAAACGGTACATTGAATATTTTTTGAAAATTATAATCGGGGTAGACTTTGTTATCGATATAGAAGCCAAAAATAATATTTTTACAATTTTTGTCTGTCTGTCTGTCCCGTAACACGCTGAAAGTACTGAACCGATTTTAACGAAACTTGACACGGTAATAACTAATATTACAAGGTTACATTTAGGATACTTTTTGTCCCATAAAATGCAAGGGGTTTTTTGCGACACCTTATTACAAGAGCCAGCGACGTTGGAAGAACGAGAGTTTTAGCAAAGCTGGTTCTTTAATATGAAGATATGTTATGCCCTTCCAAACAGGATTCAGGATACCTGGTAGCCGGTTAACGTTGTGTTTTTTAATGCGCATCACACATTTACAGGTCAAAATTTTGATATATAAATAATTTTAGGAACATTTTTTTTCAGTAACTTTTAAACGCTACTAAAAACACGAATTTATCACTGCCAGACATTTTTTTTATTGGCATAAATGCGCCCGATGATATTCTTTATAAATAAAATAATTCATTTCAAACCATTATATTTTTTCCAATTCAAAGAACATATTTCATTTTATTAACCATTATGATATTGAGATTTCACCGTATTTATTTTTAATTTACCCTCTTTAATGTCTAAATAAAATTACAGCTATCTTAACACGGTTTGAACATACTTTTTTTATTTACAAAAAATAGCATCAGGCACAATATTGTTAATAACAAAAATGTCTGGCAACAATAATTTCATGTTTTAGTAGCGTTTCAAAATTACTGAAAAACAAAACATTCTAAAATTATATAATAATATATGCACTAATAAACGCAACGTTTACCGGCAGCCAGGTAGCCCGCATGCTGTTCGTAAGAACATAAAAAACTGGCTTATTGAATTTCGCAGTCGAAACCGTTGCCTAGCTCTTAGACGAATAGTTACAGGCAAGTGACAGTTGATGCGTCGTACTCATATCTTTTTGATATTTATATTTTTCTTTAATACAATGGAGTGTGAATAGGTTTTAATACAAGTTGAAAATAGTTATGATATAATTCAGTGTTTAATTTATCATTATTTATTTTATGAATATATTTTATCGTTTAATTTAAATTTAAGATCTTTAACTTGATATTTTATAATGTAAACTATACTGACTGTATAGTAAACGTCTACAATAAAGGGAAACGAACTTCGTTCCAACTGGGGGTCTATAGAACTCTCAAGCTTTTTTTTACATTACCGCAAATATATGTAGGTTAGTTTTTATTTTAATTATTTTCTTTTGTTGTAAGTTGTATGCTTATTTTAAAAGATTTCTCACATACCATCTGGGTATATGTTTAAGGTAGTCCCTTGATAGTTTGGATTTACAATTGGAAAAGGTAGGTGTGGCTGCTATCGGGTTTTAGGTTTATTAAAATTTTTCGCGTTTAAAAATACAATTGAAACAGGTGATAACCGATTTGATGCAGACGAAGTTGCACGTGTCAGCTAGTACTATAATATTTTTAAAGGGCACGTCGCAACTACCATTGTCACTAACACATTTGCGTTTACTTTTTGATAATATATCTCAGATTATTTATTATATTTTTATCTTATATATTTTATGTGACTACTGCCGCGTGGAATGTAATGTGTACGTATAAACAGTAATTAATTAAAGAATAGGTGCATAGTTGTATTAAGATTCAACATGGATGATTTAAATGAGCAACCATCTTGGTATACGATTCTGTTCCCCGTTATTCACACTTTGAATGTGTATATACCAGATGACTGTTTAAAGTTTAACACCCTTCTATCGTGGGGTAGTTCATGGTCACATTTAACAGATAAAATAATAATATCAAAACAAATACTAATAAACAACAAAGAGAACCTAAGTTAAAGTTTGTTCTAAAAAATTTTTAAATGTGGAAACGATACTTTTAAACGTAAAAAATCACACCTAGCTGCAATGAACAACATTCAAGGGGCGATTTTCAAGGTTAACCATTACGTAACTGCTTATAGTGGGAACGCCGCATGGTCGAACAAATGCTGTATCATCTGACTATCCGGACACGGCGTGGTACTCAAAACAACAGTCAGCCGTGCCTCAGACACGCGCTTATTTTTATTTAATAGACATACAGTTTGTTGGAACTATGAATTTAACCTAGTAAACGAGTTATACAGTTATCGAATTACAGAGGCAGGTAAATTGATCTGATAATTTTAATCGGTAGCAAGTCTCATAAACTTAACTATCTCACCGTCATTTAATTCTATCAGTGTGAATTTCACAAATAGTCGTCTATTTACTACCAGACATTTACCCTCGACGAAACAGCAATGCAAAATACAGTCCGAAAGTTTTATAGCAAAATGTAAGAAAAATCTGCATGTGTACTATCGATCGAAAGAATAACAAAATAAAGATATAACCCGTTTTTCCAGACAATTTAAGAATAGAAACCTCGTAGAACAATAGCAAATTTCTAGTGACATCCAATCCTTAACGCAGCAAATCGGAAACCCATTGAGATCAATCACTTTTAAGGGATATAATAATTTTATGCTAAATACCGGATACATCCTTTATCATCTAACAATTATAAAACGATGGTAAAACACCCCATAATGAATAATATTAGAATTATTCTAATGCCTCAATAATAATCATGTTACCTTTATTTACTTTTATACTGAACGCTAATAGAAAACGTACTGTTGCCATCCATATTCGTGAAAGTTGTAGAACGAAATAAATCAAACATTTTGCTTATAATGTTATGTTAATATTATCTATGTTCGTCTTTTAATGGTTCCGAATATTTAAAATTCATTAAATAATAGATTTAGCGCCATCTAATCATCATCAAATCACCGATAAAAGTGTATATATTTGTTTTAATAACAGACACAAACTTGTTAGTATTTAGTACCTACACATTAAAAGACATACGATGAATGATTTGTGTTTTAGCTATACTAGTGCTAAGTTCACTTTTATTATGATCATTATATTTTTTACGTTATTGCGTTTTTTTTTATTTGCCGTATCTCAAATAATTTTTCTTCAGCACTATACCGCTGATTAGTTTGAATAAAATGCCTAGTAGCATTAAGCTCTTTATGGCACGAACTTAAACGTGAAGTTAAGGATCCATTAATTTATTCAACACTAACATGAAACATAGGTAACTGAGACATTGGTATCAACAGGACGGACACAGGACAACGGAGCGGGACAGATTTCGTTTCCTACTTTATTAATTTAGGTATATATAAATGGCATTCAAAATAACCTATTCAAAATCTTGTGATATTACTATATGCTCTTAACAAAAACATAAATTTAAATAATGTCTTTAACCTTTTTCCCTAACAATTTATGCAAAACGAGATTTTAGCAAATGAATAATATTAAAAAAAAATGTAATTTTAATGCATTTCAAGTGGTTTTTATCCCCGACATGAGCTCGGACATTATTAGACTGAATAATATATAAATGGCATATTATTGCGTTTTGAAATAACAAAAATATATCCAGTGTTATGGTTTGAAATATTAATTTTAATGGATTCTCATAAAATTATATAACAGCACGAAATACCTACTACAAAGAATGCAAACATCATTAAGTCTCATTTTATGTAGTAAACAATTCAGTGCCTAATTATGGTTTTCTAATGTTGTAATATTTTTATTTTGCTGTTATGATTGAATCCAACGAGCTTTCACTAGTACAGTAGATATAGAGAGGAGAAAGGGTCCGTGGTGCGCAGCTGTCCCGCTGGCCCCGGTTTTCGGGCGCTCCGCCCTCATTGACCCGCGCACCCACACCGCTCTCCGCGAGGGACGAGTGAAGCGCCCACATGTACATCACGAGTCGACGGCTGTTCATGCTCTGCATTCTGCTATACATAATAAGAGCCGCGGCGATCAGCAGTCGCGCGCCAAGCGTCGAGCGTACAGTACGTGTCACGTTGCCGCGTACAACATTTCAACCATGTGGTGAAGTGAAACTGTCAAACGTAATATTAAATATATATACTTTCGCATACCGGTGTAGTTTCGTTACACTGGACATTTTTTTTTCACATTATTACAAATTCACTTGTGCCTGTTTTATGTGAACGGAGTGGTGCCACTATTTCGGAAAATTGGATTATACGAACAAATAATGGCCTTAGCCAGGTGAGCTATTTCGGTTGTTGAAGTCAACGCGGAACTATTATTATTATGATCATCACCATTATTATGTTCACCTATGGACTTTGCGTCCTTAGGGTTTATGTTTGGTAAAAAAAAATAGGTAAAAGTTATGCTGTATCGTCAATTTCATTTTATGATAATACATTTATTTTATATAATTTAATGTTATAATTACTGGTTACGGTGATTGATTTCAATTAGTAATAATTTTACAATGGGCGAAAGTTGCTTCGCCCCGCAAGCACATTTAACTTTCCTTGTTGTGTAAGCTAAACGTCAAATGACAGGTAGAGGGAGCGACTTAGAAATCGAGTCACTTTTACTACAACCATTATCGTTATCTGTAATGGTAATAACAATTACTAAATAATAAATTAATCATCACACTTTTGTTTTGTATTATTAGGTTTTCTGAAATCGTCTTTTATCGAGTTCTACTGGAGATTCAGAAGCTTCCCTTTACGTTGGCACCCTCGTTCGATCGCTTGTAACGGCTCTACCCCAAGCATTTAGAACCCTCGATGTAGCTTTATTGTAATAGGGTATTTTATTTGAAATATCCCTGCTTTTGAGCGTTACGTATACGTGTAAGTTCTGCTTTTATTCTGAATTCGAATTTTACATACATGAATAAACTGACGTGTTTTGGAAATCACTCAGCGTCGTTTTTTGTTTTCGCTGTACAAAACCAATTTAAATTATATTAAATTGTCTTTAATGACTTTAGAATGTCAATATAATAAATACCTATGATAATATATTGTTTTCATAAACTTCAAATTCAAGGTTCCTATACCTGTTTATCACAAATAATAGTCATACTCGAGAGATTGCCTACACGTTTCTTTGTCTAAGCAGGTAGTCGACTGAAACCGGAAAGTAGCTTCTTTCGAAAAGAGCCTTCTACTAAAGGCTGCGATATTTTTGTTCATATCCCCATTTGTAAAAAAAAAAAACAAATATATAACACTATTCTCGTTGTTCCTGCGGTAAGTGATGAAATAACGTACTGTATTCTATTAATTCCAAGAATGGTTTATGGAAATTTAACTGGACTAAGTAAATTTAAAAAAAAGCAAGTGCATTTATGTTTTTCTTTACTTCTGTTTTGTTTTCTATCCATCGTACTATTGTAAAATGCACAATGTCTGGTAGATATAAATCTATTTAACATTCGTATAGCCGTTATTATTTCGCTCTACCAAATGAATTATGGTTTCCCAGTTACCCTTATAATTATTAATTAAAGTAATCTCAGCGTTGTGTACGAAATGTTAAATTATTATTAAACGTTTTTCTGCCATTTTTAAGACTCAATATAACTTCTACACGTGGACTATATACGCCAAGGTTGAAAAACATTTTAACATGTTTTCCTATATAAACTTTGCGGTTTACTTTGAAAATATGTTAAAATTAACTAGGATATTGTTATTAGTGAGTTTTGATATAAGCCCTCTGCACGCATTTGTAGAGCAACATCTCCGACTAGTCAGACCGGACGAATCCTTGTCAGAGCATAAAAAGTAAAGGGATATTAATGTATATGAACCTTGCTAAAATAGCTTGTGTTTCTACTTTGATACATATATATATCTAAAAACGACGTTATTATTTATCATATTATAATTTTTGATTATGAAATTTAAGATCCACTAAGATATTTCTCGACGGATTGAAGACTTCCAGTTGTTCAGATAATTGTAATGTATTTATGCAAGTGTAGGTAGAAGATACCTTTGTCCCCACACGCACGACCCTTTTCACTTTATTCTTCTTATTTATATCACACGGTGTACAAAATGTATTTTTGTAACATTGATACCGAATTCAACGTTATTTTTTTTTAGATTGGTTAAAGCAACATTTTATCTGAGACTTACATTTTATAGAAATAGGAATGGATTGATCATAGAATACATAATGAGCGCACCAAAAACGAATATGTATAATATATAAATGTATATAAACAAAATACTATTTATATATTATTTATTCATATATTCATGAATGTCTAATTCTTTTGTTGTTCTTAGCATATCTTGTATAGGTTATAACGTTTGACCACAAACGTGTCTGATGTTAATTAACGATGTGGTCTTAAATGGTAAAAATACTGAACATAGAGGCGAACTGCAAGTGCGAAGTGCAGTGTGGCTGTAAGGGGTGTCGAATAACATCATAAGACTTCAGACACCCAAGCCAACCTCACCTGCACGTGGTACAACACCCTGCTGAATAACGAACGAGCCAATGGCGTTAGCGGGGTGGTTGCGTTTCACAGCCTGACTGGGTCATGGGTATGTATAAGCCCGTCATAGTGATTCGCTTCTGCGGCTCGCGTTTCGGGATCAGCCTGTGCATATCCAGCTTTTCGCAGGCTGGCATGACAGCGGCGACCGGCGATGGATAGTGTGTCCCCGGGGGGCCCCCATTGTTTTTGGATTGTACTGTGCTTACCATCAGGCAAAATGCAGTCATTTTGCCGTAATAGAAAAGTTGCAGAAACACAACAATAGGTGTCTAGCGAAATATATAACACTAGCCAGGCGGGCTTAGAAAAAGTTATACCACTATGCAACCTCAATTATTATGAAGAATATATGAAAAGAGTTGGCTTTGAACATTTTATATACGTATCTCTTGCACTGTAATAACATTATCGTTAACACAGAAGTTAAGTGCTATATTGTCTTATGAGAAAAACTGAAATTATATTGTTTTTATTTTGCTTGACATAGTTTCAATCTAAACTATAGTATAAAAGCAAAAGGACTTACGGTAAGTTAAAATAGAAAACAAATACATATATGCTCTGATTTGAAAGCCATTTATTCAGAACTGTTAAGTTTCTGGCTGTAATTTTATTGATCTATGTAAAGAGACTATGTATAGAGACTGGTTATTAGGGTTTAAAATTAACTACATAATGAATTAGGAACATGTTCATCATGAAGAGTGGGTTATCTACACGAGGGGCCATATCTACTAGGTTGTCTAAACATTAAATGGGAATAAAAGTTAATTTTTTCGTTTTTCGTATGTGTCACATCAATAAAGCAGTGCCTGGAAGATACCATAGTAGTATACCATAGGTAGTAACCGGGCCAAGGAATATGCATAATAAATTTTAGAAGATCAAATATTCAATTTACTGTAATACGTCACTCGGTTATAACTTCCTGAGAGATAATCAAAGATAAAAAAAAAACAGTCATCTGTGTCTCCGTCACCTATTCAGCTGCTTACACATTCGAAATATATGGTCCAAGGAATCGTTTCATATAAATATATGAAAAATTAGATTCCATTCTATTATATTGTGTTATATGTTCTATTGGTTTTAATCATTATTACAAAAGTACAAGAGTTGTCGATTTCCCTGAGTATATCATACGTTTGATATGCATTCAGGGAGTTGTTCCTTACAGTGTTTTTGTATTAACACTTATACAGAAACATATAATAAAACTTAAAGACAATTGGTACTATAGGTCAACATGGATGCTGAATGAGTCATAGAAAAAGTCCTAAATTGAAGGTTTTATTTTATTTCCACGTAGTATCAAAAGTAACTAATAAGAATAATCGGATGGGTCTAAATCCAATACAGCACGCACTTACTAAACAATATAAAACATATTAAGCAATGAAAAAAAAAATTACGTACAAATGAAAATTAAACATTTACTTATTTTTAGAGGTTGCTTAAATTTGCCTCGTATATTTATATACTGGTAGTCTAATCGCTAATTTGTCCTCATAATAATATTCTCGGTATCCTTCATTATATCTGCAACGAAAAACGGTGCTTTAAACTATTGATTTTTAAGAAATATATAACCAGCTTAAAGACAAAGGTTAAACACATTTTTTAATAGTTTGTTTAAACGATTTTTGGTGGAGTAAGTGCATTGTTCCTACAGTTCTCAGGAGGATATAAATTTCTTCCAACTAAACCGGCACCTTCACAATCCTGTCTATGATTGCTTAAATAAGTTGGACGAGGTTATTTCGCAAGAATGTATCAATTTAGCCGAGGGCCGGTGAGCGTTCACAGTAAACGATTGCGCTGCGCATTGGCCTGCTGTCGGTGTGCTCCTGTTTCACTGACACCGGAATGCGATAACTAAGTGGGTTTTGGCGGCTGCCACGTATTTCTCGAACGATAATGCGATCGAATAACAAAATATACTGTCGTGTTTTTCCAAATAAAGTTACAAATGATATACGTTTATTAAATCATAAGGTTTAATAGTGGAATCTATATATAATATAATTTAATAACCATTATCGGTTTTATTATAAATTACCACTAGATGGCGCTAGGCAATATTTTATTGTTACTGTTTTATGTTATAACGCAGACGAATTCGCGGGGAATTGCTAGTGATATTAAATAAAGGAAAACCTTATTTCAACTTTTAATATTGTTATTTTAAATTCGGAAATGCCAAGTACACATAAATATCTACACAAATTGACTCCGCAATCGTATTTCATATCATGTTTTACTTTATAATGCGAGATGAAAGTTATATTTGAAATTACTCGCAATCCGCGTGACTTTTCTGTTGTACGCCACCTCCCGTAAGCATTACACAACGTTACTTACATAATAGTAAAAATTTATTCATACATATACTGTATGTATTGATTATGTTTTTCTAAGTCTTCCTTATTATCGTGCCGAGTACGTCCTACAAGGCCAAGGCTAAAGCTACGAGTTGCTTGTATTTAAAAAACCAAATTTATTCGTTTCCGACCTCAAGCCACTTTGTGTTGAACGAATTAATAATATATTGATTTAATATTAAGGATTAATTTGTTGTTGTTTTTTTATGTATAATTTTGTTTAATAAGATATATTGAAGAGCAGATTGTTTTTGAAATCAGTATATAGGTGCACTATGCACGATTCTCACACGCTTCGTCGAGTATTAAAAAAATGGCAGAGGGTCAATCAAATACAAAAAATGGAATCATCTTCGAAAAAACTTCGCATCGAATGGTCATATCGATACGTTCAGTAATCTTTGATTGAGCCTCAAAGGAATATATATAATATATATGCATCATCGATATCGATATATCGATATACTGCAACACTACACAACGAAGGTTGGCACACTTATTTAAGCGATGTTTCATAGAAAAGGTTTTTTTTGTATTGAAACACATATATCTGTACTGTTCAAACGGTTGCCATGAAAATAGACAATATTGCCGCAAATTGCTATAATTCAACTATTGATTACAACAGATAATAACAAAAGCGTGCGAACTCGTGTGCACCGCTAGTAGATATAAAAGACTGAGATACTGTTTTAAGTGTAAATTTCTTAAATCATCTGCATTTATATAAAAATCCGCTTTATAATAAAAATATTCATTCAAAGTGAAACCTCATTGGTACGATACATCATTTTTTTTATCTCGTATATCCGTATCGGTAACACACTTTTTTATTTCTCACTATATTCGGTTATGATTCTTTATATTATCTTTTAAAATTTGTATATAGCTTACTCGGCCGTAACATTCTATTATACGTAGTAACTAGCTGACACCCGCAGCTTCGTTTGCGTTGTTTAATATCTTAACAATATATATATTTGTGTACAGTGTAAAAACATACAAAAATACTTGCTTACAAAATTTCTTATTCGTTCTCTTGCAAGAATACACATGTCTGAACGCGTAGTATTTATAAAATTCGCAGTTTCTTTTAAACTTCAATAATCTTATATTAAGTAAAGATATTCTCATAATGTTCTTTTAGATAAAGCATAAGTGTTTATAAAGTAAAACTAAAGAAAATTGATCGAAATCTAGTCCGCAGTTTTTCCTTGATACTTACACAACGGCAGACGATTATCATTTAATTTTTATAGGTAGACAACGTGTAATTGTATTAGAGAATGTATAAATATAAGTATGTATAAATATAAGAAAATGGTTCAGTGAAATTGGTTCTGTTGTTTTTACTCTGGTGAAACTTCATCATTTAAATGTTATCGCATTTCTGGCGATGGAAAGTGCGTCAATTTACTTTCTTTGGCATGGTGCGCATCGACTTCTCTTTTTGTCGATATCGCTTGGATTCTTTATTTTAAGACATTCTAATTCGGAACATTTCACTATTTCTCTATACTTCTTTATCTGTGGTTTGTTTTGCAAAGAAAAATTTCAAATAATTAAAATAGGTTAGAGATTTTTCAACAAAATTGGAAGTTACATATAACCGACGGCTGTGGTCGAAATGAAGGCGATGAGTGTCGTAAGGTTGCGGCAACGCGCGCCCGATGTCACTACTCAGCTGAAAGTGGTTCTTGAAATAGTAACAAGATCCAGTCACGTTCATCTTTCGAACAATGAACTAACTCTTAACTACCTTTTTATAATTCGACCTAAACAATGAGGATGCTTGATATATAATTAGTTTGATCATGATATCTACAGATGTCTTTAAAAAATCCATTAACACGTATACTGTATTTATGTAGGAGTATTTAATAATTACGGTCTATAGCGAACATGGAGGTGTGAGCAAAAAAATGCTTAATTTAATATTACTAACAATCAATCGACATATTTACCCATACTTTCAGTATCTTTTTCTGGCTTAGTAACACTTTATTAATGCTATTTTTGTTGTAGTCGGCTGTACGCATGGTAAGAACACTACAAAAGCATTATAGTCTACCTATAGTATGGATGTTTCTAGTTTGTATTCTTCAAACTGGGAGAAATTAACGCAGTCTGTAGAATAAGTTAGATGGAAAATAGCTTCAAAGCCTAGCTCTTTTGGCTTGGGAGACCTGACGCAATCGCAAATGTCTAAGGCACAGCCGTAAAGTTGTAGAGCCTGTGCAAGGTTCGTCTTCGGAAGCACTTCTATTGTATCTATTTCGCTGAAAAGTAACAGGAAGATTGCGTTGCTATACTCCGGTGCGAAGGGTCATAAGACTGGCAACACGTACTAGCACGCAGGGTATTCAAACTCACTCCTCAACGAGTAGCAACCTATTATTACCTGACCTCGTTTAGGACTGTGGCTTTTTTGAGGTTAGTTATAAATAGCCATAGGCAACAGTGACAACCTGACCTTAAACTGTTCGTCTGTTTGATATTTTATATCATGGATAGCTTCCACAATCGCTTTTCGTTTGTCGTTGTTGATTATATTCTCCGGGATTCCAAGGCGTTCATTTTTCAAATCTTTGCAGCATAGGCACTGACTGACTGACACCATAAATTATTGTATTGTTCGTTTGGCATAATTATGGATTTATTTATTATATATATACTAGCGGGCCCGGCAGACGCTGTCCCGCCCTGACTATAAAAAAACCTTGACAAATTATACTAAAACCTCCCCCATGAATCTCCGTATCCACTGGTGAAAACCGCATGAAAATCCGTTCAGTAGTGTTTGAGTTTACCGCGAACAGACAGACAGACGCGGTGGGGGACTTTGGTTTATACTATGTAATGATATTGCATGCATTTTTTGTAGTGTTATTATCATAACATACTCGTATTGAACAAATTACTTGAACGTGTACCTAGAGTGTGCTATTCGAGCTTTCCAAATGTTGTCAAACTCTACACAAATACAACTACGCCCTACGAACCCAAGAACTTATGAACATGTAGTAGTCATTCAATTGAGCTGAAGAAGACAAATACTAATATTTTATTTTCACCGAAACCGCCATCTTCTAATATAATTTAGTACTAGTGAGTTTTAGGTAAAAAAATATTGAATAATATTTACATTCTCGAGATGAGTTTGATACAAAGATTGTCAAAATGATAATAGGCAGTTGAAGTATGTCTCAAAGTATATATATATTTTTATTGTAGCACGGCAAAATGACTGCACTGTGCCTGATTGTAAGCACAGTACAATCCAAAAACAATGGCGACCACCGAGTGACACACTATTCATCGCCGGTCGCCGCTGTCATGCCGGCCTGCGAAAGCCTGTATATGCACAGGCTGATCCCGAAACGTGACCCGCAGAAGCGAATCACTTTGACGGGCTTTTCGCCATATACATGGTGGTTGCGACCCAGTCAGGCTGTAAAACCCTACCACCCCGCTTTCGCCATTGCCTCGTCCGTTATTCAGCAGGGTGCACTACGTGCAGGTGAGGTTGGCTTGGATGTCTCAAGTCTTCGATGTTATTCGACACCCCTTACACCCCCAACAAACAAAAGTTTTTGTGAGGGTGGGATTCAAACAATTGTCAACAACATTAAAGTACAATAAAGAATATAATAATGACAAAAAGCGATTTCTTGCAAAAGTACTCAATAACCAAGTTTAAAATCTTAAATTTTGATTACCTTTAGTAAATTTATATATATATTTTTTTATTAATATGGTATGTATTTTGTCTCGCCAAGCTGATGATTAAGCAGAGTACTTAATAAATATTTCGAGAATATATTCATTCAGTCGTTATTCTCGCAATAATTATTTTGATTTATTTAATTTATACAACTTACCTCGAGTTAAGCTATGTATCGACGAGGTAAAGACTATTTGACTACCGCGTATTTCACATTGTTTGCATGATAGTCAAGTATTCGTGTCTAGGTGATAATGTCAGTGTAAGTTATTCGATCCATAAAATAAAATAGTACGGGTACAGTGGTATTCGTAGAACTCGAATACTGGAATCAGGCGAACATTGCATATCTCGTGACATATCTATGACGACTAAAATGATTCAATTATAATTAAAAAAAACCCTAATTATCAATCAAATTATTAAGTTCGAAAATAGAATTCTATTGCTATTAAAATGTAATTATTTTATGTTAGTATTCTTCTCTAGAATGAGTAAAATTAAAACGACCAGTATTATAAAATGTTAACTTTGTAGAGAAAGGTTTATTATTCTACTGAAAGAATAATTCGTAATAGGTATACCTTAGACAGTTCCGTAGAGGCGAAGGTGAACGCGTTGACCCATTTTGTTCGTAAAGCGTTACGGTGCGTCGAGGAATCGATGATATTATAGCAACTGAATTTCGAGGCCTTCTCACCGCTTTACTGTGATGAGTTTGGATCTGTGTCAGGGTTCACCCCCTTGCGGTCCCTTACCGCCTATTTACCCCCCGTTGGCGGTTGCCTCCGAGTCGCTCGTCGAGGACTCATGAAACTGAAGGATATTAAGTATTAAATCATTTATATTAATACTTCTTTTATATCTGAACATCACAGTGGTTAATTTTCCTTTACTTAATTTAAAAAAAAAAACATCTAACCATGTTGATAGTATTACCAACTCTCGAGAATGTATACTATTTTGTTTATTATGTTAATTTTTATTAATATCACTATACGATTATATGCCTCTCTGAAAATAAATAATAATATTAGCATAATTTTACTATTACATAACTCGTAAAGTATTATACAATTTATAGATATTAGCATTGATAAACACATAAGCCAACTCTTATCGGGCTTCTCGTACTGAAATAAAATCATTTAGATTGTGACAGAAAATCTACATATTATGTACATACGTAACGTTTCCACGTCGCTTAGTATTATGAAAACGGTATGAATAAACTATTTTTAAAATCACCAGTAACCAGTTCACAGCTTTATTAATAAAGTGAGTAAAGGTCATCATAAAATATATTAACAGGCATGAAAGGACTAAACGTATTTATAATTTAATGAAGGAATATCAAAAGCAAACGTTTTTAAGTTTAATTACCTTTTACATAAAAAATATCTAAATTCTCTTGCAGAAACTTCATTGTTCTTAAAAGTTACGTGTCAGGTTTTGTTTCGTGACTTCGAATAATTGAAATTATTGAATGAAACCGAGCTTCGGGTTAGCGATCGTATGACCGACCTTTACAGCCGCGTCACCTTCGCAGCAGTAAGACAGCAAAGTTGGCATTGTCGCCTCGATGCCAATAGGAAGCAACGCGGCCACAGATCGCTATTGGGCTTAAGGCCGTTTTCAATGCACCATCTTTTACCTTGTACCCCTTGTTATAATACTATATGACCCCAAAAACCTACCGTCCCCAATCAATACAGTGTGTAACAAGAACGTAAGTGTTCCAAATCAACGTCGATTTTTATTTACAATAAACTGATGTCATTTTATAGACATAATTCATGTCTTGTGTTAATTCTTATATTCTTCTAGGAGCAAAAATGTCAAGGCAAAAGACGAGTCGTGCGATGAATACTAAATCCGCATTAAAGTAACAAGTTTGATGAAAATAATCATTTTAAACATTTAGAATTGCTTGTACCGTAAAATTAATTCTTTCTCTGTTTTATGGTTATTCTGTTTCGTAATTGATATAAAATTATTATACCTAATTTAAGGTTTTGGTGCAAGCCACCCCCTAGTTTCCGTTTTGTCTTGACACTATAATTTTTTTCCAAACGCCACGCATTTGGCATGTAGGTCAAATGCATTACAGTGTCAAATTTGACCTAGTTTTTTTTTTATATTAAACACTATTAAGTCTTAACATAAATTATTATACGCTGTGAAGTATGACTGTGAAAATTATTTTAATTTGTGAGTGATATAAAAAATCAGTGCTGCTTGTTTAAATTAAAGTAATTGGCGATAATTAGAATTGGTTTTTAAATAACGCTCCACTTTTTTGTATGATTTACTATATCTGGAAAAAATACTCAACTTTCTTCTATGATAGAAATACTTATTTAGTATACTAGATTGAGCGTTCGGAACACTCGATATGTTACATTCATATGTGACACTAAATGAATTTAACCTTAATGGTAAACGACTATATATGGTAGTTCATTTTACTGATTATTAATTTCCATATTTCGATATTCGTATACTGTATCTCTAATTGTACCGTTATACTATGTGGACTTTTCGATTCTTAAATTAAATAGAACTGCTACTTAACTATGTATGTATGAATGTAATAATTTAACTTTATGTAAAAAGACATCATTTAGAGACGCGGAATTTCGTTATTCCCTGGCAGATGGTGATTAACGCATTGTTAAGATGTAGGAAAGTAGAACGGGGGCGTCAAATTCAAGGTTACGGACGTAGCTGAACAAATTTATTTTAAACGGTCATATTTAGCGTTAACTTCAATATTGTATTACCTTGAAATCCACATACGAGTGTTTTATATGAGGGATATATGGTTTCAAACGAACTTGAACATGGTTTTGACGTATCTTAAACACCTATAGTATTTGTTTTATTACTTTCCGGTATTACCTCTTCTTGCTTTTTCATCGTACCATTTCTATTTATTTGTAAAAATAGTTTGTAATCTTAAAATATTTAATTTCCTAATTTTTATATGCGCTTAGAAGATAATTTAAGTGAGTTTTTTTTTTGTGAACAAAATTTTCAGATATGTGACTTTAATTTGTATATACGTGACCAAAAAGTAATTTTCTCATGTAAATATATAACTTTTTAAATCAAAGTAAATAATACACTTTGAATTACTATTTTTGGGATTCTGTACCTTATAATGAAAGAATATTTGGTCACTTCATAGAATAAAATTTTTTGTCTGTCTGTGTATAGAAACTTATTTTTTCGAAAGTAACGAATGTTGAATGCCTATATATAATACTAGCGGGCCCGGCAGACGCTGTCCCGCCCTGACTATAGAAAAAAATTATACAAATTATATACTAAAACCTTCCTCATGAATCACTGTATCCACTGGTGAAAACCGCATGAAAATCCGTTCAGTAGTATTTGAGTTTATCGCGAACAGACAGACAGACAGACGCGGTGGGGGACTTTTTTTATACTATGTAATAAAACAACAAAGTAATATTCGCTGTTAACGTTATACTATGTAATAAGCAAGCATTTGAAGAATAAAACATTGTCACTAAAACACTCGGCTATCCGCGTTGGACACGTTGGGAACTGTAATGGTATAAATATACAAACAATACTGTGTAGAGCTTGTAATATAACATATCCCTCAGAGTACGAATTCTACTTGCTACTTGTTTAAAATATTTACTTATCTCGTTATCGATCTTCGGTCATTATTTTTATTTATACTTGAACCATTTTTATATCTTAACTAGGTTTCTATTTAAAAGTTCTTTAAAATATCAATAAGAGAACTGTAGATCTATATGTGTGTGTATATATTTCGCTTACGAATATAAATACTTTACGTACGTACACTTTTGAAAATGCATGGCCTCAACCGAGTTTTATCGATGCTTTCTCGAGCAGCTAACCGGGTCGCGCTCTCGATGCCTCGTGCTGAGCTGGTTGGCTGGTCCTACTCAGCGCCGTATACAACCACTAGACTCGCAGAGCTTGACACACGAATACATGCGAGAATGTTGTGTGTCCACCCACACAATCTAAGACGTATCGTGTCAGGGCTAGTAAATTATTTAAGTGAGCGACAACTAGCAATGTCGAAAACGCTCTACTAATTCATCGTATATCAAAATATTTTTAATTTGTACCACGAGTGCCATAGTTATGAATTACGATCAACTTTCAAAATGTATATATTAATATTATATTGTACGGCCATTAGTAATTACACTCCATTTAAATAACAGTCAAACAACAAATCCGTTTTTTCTCATGCATAAATTTGAGTAATATACTTAATTGCATCAGGATATCCACGTGTTTAATGATTGTTAAATAACGTTTAAGGCAATCGACAGTGACGACCCTCACTCACCACTGTAGGAAGTGGGGGTCATACAATTTATATTAGGCTGAAGTCAAGGTTATGCCAATCATTTTGGCCATCTAGTAATTCATAGGATAATAAAAGTTGAGGCCATACTGGTTCGGCCTTTTTCGTTACCGTTTTATCAAGGAGCGTTACTGACTTCCTGTAAACTATTTGCTCGTAAAAACGTCGAGTTCGTTCACAGACGAGTTTTTTTTATGTTTTCTTGGATAAATCGAAGTCATAAATATTTGTTTGTATATTCATAATGGAACAATGTGAAACATGTTGTAGTAGGGCCGAGGTGGCACAGTTTTTAGTTCATATTATAAATTAATCTGCCCTAGTTAGATAAACATCTTGCTATAGTTTGTGGTTAACAAAGACCAGTCAAGTGATACCAGTCTTTGACACTTTTACTCTCATAGTGTCAAAATAGAAAAGATGATGACGTATTATTCTATTTTACCAAATGTTGTCCTGCGATTTTATGAAAGCATAAAGAAAATATATTTCATTATCATTACCTTTTTTGTCTTTAACGATAAATATTTATTTAGAACAAGAGAGCTTTGATCTGTACGCGTACTCATTTATTTTAACAGTCAAGCATTAGTACTTTCACTGTATAGATCGGTGCAGGATCATGTTGAAATACGTAATGCTTCTCCGTTAATGTTGTATATTTTCTGGTTTATTAAAATCGAAGAAGTTGGTCTTATTAAAGTTTATTAATTAGTAGTAGTAATTTATTAATGTATTACATTACGCATAAACCGAAATACAGTCGGTATCTAGATTTTGAGAGGAAATTTTGGAGAACTGCACAAGAAAAGACGTCGCGTTATCTCATCCCCAAAATAATATCGTTTTATATAAATGACCGCCGGATAGTTAGCCAAGATAAGGTAATAAAATGTGTGTAAAGGTTATAGTCGGACCATCAACTGTTGATAAACATACTAAAATTGAATAAGTTACATGTTCCAGCTCACGTAGCAGTTGTGAAATTTCACTAATACCTTCCAGTTTAAATTTATTCACTCTCATAAAAAATACATAAACGAAGAATCCCAGTCAGGGTTAGCCTTCTTCAGTATACACCAATCATAGTGTGAGTGGGGTATATAGAATATCTTAGGGTTTATGAAATATAAAAAGACAGGCGCACGAATCGAGCTCGTTTGGATTAGTGACTGTAACATAACTTTATAACAATATGATGTTACGTTACTTGTAATTTTTTCATATAGGAATCTCGGCTCATGTACGAAAATGCCTGTTCCCGTCCGGTGCGAACTGGTGTTGTCAGAGTGATGTCAGAGTTTTAGATTCAACGACCTTCATACTTGCGAAAATGTTTTAGCAATCTCTTGGGAACTTGTGTGTTTATCAGGATGAACGTATCCTATTTATTATTTATAGCGTTTTACGAATTTGTGGCTATTCAAAAGAAGTGGATTATGATTAGTATATTGTTTCCTTCTCGAAGTTACAATTTATTTTAAAATGAATAATAGGTACTAAATGTTTATTTTCCTCTAGGCAACAACCGCATTTTTCGCTATGACGTCAATCTAGTTCGTAGTCTCCAGTATAACGCCCTTCAGTTAGCTACGTATGTACTGTATAACGGTAAAAGTATTTACCGCTTTAAGATGTCCCTGTGTACGTACAGTTCTTGAATTGACCGCCCGGTCCGTCCTCAGCCTCGCTCGTTAACTTCCGCCTCGCAGTTTATCCTCGCTCAGCGCTGCCCATGATAATCTTTTGTGGTGCGAACCTTGATCCTAGACCTCCCCGCCGAAGTCACGTGTGTATTTATCACTATAACGATATTCTGGTTTCCTTTCTAGGTATAATCAGCAAACCGCGCGCTCCTCTTGGTTAAAGTACGTAGAATTTTTATTTATTTATTTTCCTTGAATATAAGTTAGATACTTGAGATAATTTTATTTATATACTTCTTTTCTTTTTAATTGCTGCCTCTTTGTTATTAAATTTACACGCTGTAATATAGGAACGATTTAATAAAGTGTTGATTTATTTACGAATAAATAAAAATGTAACAATTATAAGATACGATAACAGACAAAAAGTAGGTTGCTATTGAAGAGTTTCACGTGAGCGGTTTTCATTATAAAGTTGGTTTTACTGGCCACGTGCAAACAGGTAGGCGTGAATGCTTCTACGTCATAGCCCCGGCCTATGAAGGTTGTGACGTAACGATGTTGTCTCACCATTATTCAGTTTGTCGATCCGTCGCTCGATTCCTCACGAGGCCAAACGTTCTATTACTCGACAGCTGAGGTTATATGCGATTTTATAGTTCTGTCTTGTTACTTTAACCTCAAGATCATCGACGAACGACTCCGATTCCGCCACTGTACGGTCTAACGTTAATCTCTGTTACGACCAGGAAGTAATATAAAGGCGCAACGTTGTCGCTGTCGTACGAATATACGACCTTAACATTTTGCGACATACTTGTTGTTTAAATTAACTTTATTTTTTATTTTTCATGATTTTTTAAGTAAGACAGAAATATATTATTAGAACTTAAATATACTCCGGTTTGTATTTTCCTAATAGTAATTAATATTTAAAAACCTTTTGCTTACTCCATATTGGAATGACGTCAAGCTCTCACAATACAGGATTCTGGAGTACCCAACGGGAATCTAATATAGTAAAGCAATAAAATTTATGAAACGTTTATAAAATAACTTATGAATATAATGTTGGGTATTAAGTTAAAAATATTTAACACGTATATAGGTGTATTAATTAAATTGAGACATTTGTTGTAGGATCTAAAAAGTATGTAGTTTTGTTTGGCATTATATATACAGTCCTATATAATAGCGGGAAATTCAATTAGATGTCTCTGATAAATTGAAGATAAAGTGTTTTTTTAATAGCATATAATTGAAAATAAGGACCGTTATTTTTTTTCATATGCTTATTCCAAACCAAGCCAGCCCGCATCTAAAGTACCAAGTAAATAAATTTGAAATGAACCTAAAAAACACACGTGAATCGCCCGTTCCGTCTGAAGTATCAGCTATATGCAAATTTTAAAAATAATTGTTTATCGGTAATAAAATTATAAAAGGTATTAAACGACTGTTTTTTTAATATCTTATTGTTTAGTAAGCTAAGGGAGTTATTATGACAGCAATTTATCTTTAGGTTAGAAACTAGAAGAAGAAGAAAATAACTCTTTCTTAAAATGTATATAATTCTACTTATAATAAGAATAATAATTCCAGTTCTCTCTCAGTATACATAAAAATTACATTTATTATCTAATGTCTGTACCTAAAATATACAATATATATTAATGACTTTCATTGATTAAATTTATCTTTGAATGTCAACGATAACGTTTTCATATATTAATAGTCTATATTTCCATTTCATTATGTATTCGTCGTATTCATCCTCGTCATAATCGAATGCTTATAATCATATTTCCTAAAGATAAACCTGTTAATTAAGTAGGAAATGTTAACAGCAAATATTGTTCAATGTAGGACTTAATATCACGTTCGAGTTTCTAATAATATAATGATTTCTAGATAGAATTGAATTGGCTTTAACGACTAGAAATATTCCATGAGAAAACTACGCAATTATAATGCATACAGTGTAAGCGAGATTATAACACAGTTTTGCGAGTGTTTCATTCTACAGTATATCTTTAATCGCAGTGTAAGTCGTAGATATTTAGATTATACAATCCAGTTTTAGATTCATAGTAAGGACATTGGTTCTTTACAATTTCCGTCAGTCATATATTTAGGTGGGATTTCGGAGCAATTGTATATGTAAAGCGAGTTGTATGTATGAAGTCATTGCATGGTTCGATGTAGGATACTTTTAACATTCATACGAACTGTTTAGCATGACCTAAAATATTGGATTATAGAGCTTCTCATGCCGCCATATCACGTGACGTTTACGTAGTAGCTCTTCTATTGACGCAGTGCGGTCTCACCTTTGCGTCCTCGCACATCTCGGTCACATAGAGGTTATATGGTGTTCAGTTCCGTATTCGTTGTCATAAGTTTACTGGAATCGTATTTAAAACTAGTTGCCCGGCTGGTTTCGGCAGGGTTTCCTAACTAAAAAATCTAGATCAAACCTTCCCTTTAGAGTACGGTCGTGTAATGAAATAATATGGTAATTGAACCACTGAACATTAATATTTTTGAACTCTCTCACTTTTCTTATAGGAATATTTTTTTCTCAAATTTTTCACTTCGATTTCGACAGTACGATTCTTCAAACATATTCTTTCATAGACAATTTCATATTCTGACAAAAAAAACAACAACAAAAAAGCCAAAATTAGCCATACAGGCACAACCGTTTTGCAAGTGATTTTTTATTCGGTTTACCATGTTACAATTATAAAGGTATAATTTATAAGTAACGTTCAATGCACCGATGTTTATCGTTTGCCCTCGTCAACTGCAAGAGTATATTCATGCAAGCTATTGTCACTTCTTCGCTTGTTCAATGCTCCCTAATATCCGAAAAGTCCTCAATGTTTTGTTCATTTAACAGTACAATTTATTGAATTCGACGCTATTTTTATGATAACGGGGCGGGCCACTGTACGAATATAATATAAATTGTATTTCTTTTCTTTCTTGAAGCTATATTGCCTTTGACATTGAGTAGTTATTGTTATATTTACAATTGTGTATGAAATGATGACGGCTGCCGCAACCTTGAATACATCATGTGTTTGATTATTCCAGACGTCACACTTACAATTCGCGCTGTTTGCACGATACCAATCTCACATGATTGCTATTTTTGTAACTACTTGCAACATTCTAAATTCTGTTACTCGTACCATATGAAATACGTTTCTGAAATATCGTTTTCTGATTTATTCATAAATTCTACTTACCTTATCGACGGCACTATATTATAACCTTCTTTCTCGTCATTGTTCAAAATTCAATGCATCCATTCTTATAGTTGTTTCATTATTTTTGGGTGAACATTTGGGCGGATCAGTTATTCATTGTGTATGTATTTGTAGTAGTTATGTATATGTTGGTCACTTATAAGTTTAATTATGCTTTATCGAGACTCTGAGATTAAGTTTTTTTTCTACTTCAACATACGAATAATTTACGAATCTGGTACGTCATTCATTAATAAAGTACGCAGTTTTTAAATTTCTTTTATAAATAAAATGAACAACAAACATAGACAAAACTATGAGCTTCATAGGCCCCTAATATAGTTCTTCCAAACCGATTAAATTTAATTAGAACATGTCGAGCACAGTTTTTAGACATTTTGTGTTGACTAGGTTTATCATTGAGGTAACCTCGCCCCGTATACGATTGTTGCGTCATCACCGGACATGATACAATAAGTCTATTATTAAAATGTCCACTGAACAGAACGTCGGTCTTTACTCGTATTGTGTTGTTATAAGACATGACCTCGGTATCATACGAATCTTCACTTCAATCATAAATCTACCATATCTATAAGTTTAGTTCAAAGAAATCTTAACGACTATTGGAAACCCGCTATTTACCGTTCTGGGAAAGATTTTCAATATACCTAATCGGTATACGATGTATCGAGAAACTTGAAGATGTTTATGTGTTATTGAACAATTCTGTAAGGAGTATTGAAACAAAGTGCGTGTATTTTGTTTCAGTGCACTAGTCATACTATGCCCAAAATATATCAAAAGAAAATACTATATACGAGCTCAGATAGGTCGCGAATTGCATGTATCAGGCAACAGCCAAAGCCGAGGTGTGCCGTGCACCCTTGAGCTAGTTGTCAAAATAAAATCGGCTGAGTGCCTTAAGCGCTCGCCTTAGTAGCCCGATGAAGCTGTTAAGACATTACTGGGTCAATACCGTAGTCAGTTCGAAAAAAAAAACCAAAAGAAAACATTCTGTTTTACATATTCTAAATAAAAAAAATTGTAATGAACTTAATTGATATGTGTCGTTACATTTCATTTTTAACATGTTTAATTTCTTTAAGATTTCCAGTTTTCATACACAGAGAACGAAGTTCTAATTTCGCCTTTCATGAGGTTTCTAGTTGTTTTTTTCTATGATCTTCAGATTTTATATATACAAATTTGGAAGATTTTGAAATGTAACGGACTCGTAAACAATAATAAAAATAGTCTCACTTTCTTATAAACATAATAATAAAATAGTAGTAACTGAAATATTTTCAACCTTATTTATTAAAAATAAGGTTATTTGTTGCTACACAAATCTTACATGTTATTTGTAAATAATTTAAACGTATGCGTGAAATTAATGGCCGTAAAGATATTCATAATAAAGCGGGGACGATACTATAGGATTATTTGTTCGTGGTAAACAAGCCGTCCTTCAGGTCCCAGTCGAGGACCCTATAATGTCGGGTCGTCCTCAGGGCGTCTGAGTCACAGCACGCAGTCATCGTTAAGAGGGCAATGCTCACTTGGTTACTCCCCCCGTATAGCGTCGCTGCATCAACGAACCATACTTTGTAAAATAAAACCACTTTTATTATGCGTACCGGGACGCACATTGTTCTATAGTCCTTATTTCGATTTCATTGTCTTGCCAAGTGTTCGCAGCTTATTATTATATTGATTGCAAATTTATGTACGCAACAATGATTATTCAAACCTTTTGAAGGTCTCATATTCAATAGAACATTATACTGAATAAATTCGTACCCAATAGTGTTTTCTTTAAAAAAAATCCTTTATAATCTACTGCAGCTACAAATATGTACATAAAACTTCTGCTTTTGAATAATGTAAAATTGATTAATGCAATATAATGTCTAAAACTCTACAATGAAGCTGTATGTAAATTTTAATTACCTCATTTACGGCTTGAATTTTTTCTTCGGATCTTTCGATACGTTCATTCGTATGTTGAGACGATACGACTGTAGAGGACTTAAATATAGAAGAGGATGCGAGTAGGTCGGATGACATCTATAATAAGATCATGGCAGACCACTGAGTGATACGTACTATAGAGAATTTTGTAAGTCTCTCAGTCTCTGCGTTACCATTATATAATTTGTATTTATTGTAATTCACTAAGAATTTTGCTTAATAACTGTATATTCAACAACAATAGACTCGATACGGTTGTCATTTCTATTCTATGGACGTTTACTCTCAATAATACTAAAGACATCGTAGTAATTTGTACATAAGCTAGAAATATTTAAGTGATTAGATTTGTTATCATTACATAGAGTACAATAAAGTCCCCTACCGCGTCTGTCTGTTTGTCTGTCTATCTGTTCGCGATAAACTCAAAAACTAATGAACGGATTTGCGTGCAGTTTTCACCAGTGGATAAAGTGATTCATGAGGAACGTTTTGGTATATAATTTCTCAAGGATTTATTTTTAATCAGGGCGGGACAACGTCTTCCGTGCCCGCTAGTATACTATAAAATTGATACAATTATATATTAATATATTAGCTTTAATATTGACAGAAATAAATTAAATATATCTATCTAATTATCTGTATCAATTTTTTTACAAAGATCTAATAATCATTTGCCTGCAATCCTAGATCTGCATCGTACAAGTACCTTACACGACCTCGTTTCGTTTAATTTTTTTAAATCAAGTCATGGCGTTCACAATTTACGCGGTACGCGGTAAAAGGTATGATGGCAAATAAATGAACATTGTGATAAAAACAGTAGGGAGATGTTAACGATATTTTTTTTGTCGTCGCTTCGGCAGTTCTACCTGTGGGTGGGTGGTCTACCGCAAGGGTCATCCGGCTCGACTGTGACTTGCGTCGAAACTAAGGGATGTTATTCCCTCTTCGTTTTTACTAATTCTGATCAAATAAAGTATTATTACCATTTACTATAATGTAATATAGAAAATACTTAATTATACATATTAAATGTTTATTTTTTTAAGTAATTTAGTTTATTTAGTAAACTGCAAGTATAAAATAGTAAGTAACCATTGTGTATTCTATAATATACTTTTAAATTTAAATATGTTATACTTGGATATATAGTTTACCAAATATTTATCAGATTTTCAGTAATGAAAGTATGGGCTTAACAGATCTGTAGGGAGCGAAAGAAAGCAATATATACGTGTAATTTTCCATACATTGTGCCTACCATAGTAGTGGCACGGCATGATGGTAGATACCTATACTAATATTGTAAAGAGGTAGAGTTTGTGACGTTGTAAGGGGTAATCTCAGGAACTATTGGTCCGATTTGGAAAATTCTTTCAGTGTTATATAGCTCATTTATCAGGGAAGGTTATAGTCTATATATCATCACGCTAAGACCCATAGGAGCGGAGCAGCAATGAAGTATGTTGCAAAATCAGGGTATTTTTTCCTTTTCAGAGCTTCCGCCGCGTTTTAGCGCAAAATAACCATTCCACGCTTACGTATTACCGCCCAACGAAGTGGGCACGGGTCGGCTAGTTATTTATAATGAACTAGCCTCTGCCCGCGACTACGTCCGCGTGGAATAGCTACTTTGGGCTAACGCTTACATGCAGCGGAAGCTCTCAAGACGAAATAAATAATAGTTTAAAAAACTAAAAAAAAACACTTTCATAAAAAATCCAACTAAAAAACAGAAAATTAGAAATAAATGTATATTTTTGTAAAAAGTGACAATAAAATGATATCTGAAGGTGCTGATATTAACAGTAGCGCATGTTTTATGAAAGCGTGTTTTTTTAAAATATTATTTATTTTTCGTTTTTTAGTTTAGTTTCGGATTATTGTATTGTCTTTGACAGGTGTGCCAAGTTTGAATTAAATCTGATCGTTTAAAGTAGGACAAAATCGAGCTCAAAGGGGTCGGTTACAAACAAACATACATACATACAGGTGAAGCTAATAAAAGCGTGATAAAAAAGCCCCGATTTTGAAACATTATTCATTGGCGCTCCGCTGCCATTGGTCTTAGCGTGATGATATATTATAGCCTATAACCTTCCCCGATAAATGAGCTAGATAAAACTGAAAGAATTTTACAAATCGGACCAGTAGCTCCCGAGATTACCCTCTACAACGTCACAAACTCACAAATTCACAAACTTTACCTCTTTATAATATCATTATTATTATAGATAAATAGTAGTAAGGTCTTCTTCACAAATTGTCCCCACATTTCAAAATCATATTTCAATTAACAGTAATTAATCGTCAAAGAAACACTTGGAAAATGCCATAGAATAAATGTCTTTTATTTTTGCTTATAATGTGCCCTTTCAAGTGAAAAGTCATGCATGTGTCAAATCATGTGATTCACCACCTATTTATTAATCTTCGTACAAGCGGTTTACTGAAGCAGAATGTAGGTCGATCGGGCCGCTCCATTTGCCGCGGTGGTAAATTGTTGATCGACCTCGGACAGATCGCTGTACGTATATTCTTATCTATTCCACAAAGGGATATGAACATTTATCCGTAATTGACCCTCGTGAAATACAACAATAATATTAAATGTTCAACAGATGTAATCGTAATCCAGTTTATCGTTATTATTGCGCATGCTGTCAGTTCCTGCTTTAATAATTTTATTATACTCCCAAACACCCATATAACTTAACAGTGTGATAACTTTTGTTTCTTTGATTCGTAAAAATAATTACCTTTCTGTTACCTTCACTTCATTCGAGAAGTTGAGACTCGTCTCTGTCGAGGCAGTCATTCGATGTCAGTTTCTGGGTCGTGCCGATTAATTCACTTAGCCTACTTTTATTTAGCGCTGTGACATTTTTTGTTTGACATACATAATTCCATCGCTCGATTGCAGTTCCAGTAGCCTCTTTCTTCTATTTCAGACTATTTCTATGTTCCCTTTATTTTATTTTTCATGTCCCGGTTCACTTTTTTACTCGTATCGCGACGAATGTATATTGTTGAATGTACTTTATTTTTTAATTTATCGTTGAGGCCGTGATTCTCAATGAAAAAGAAACATACGCTCGTAATCAATAAAGATTGTGAATCCAAAGTCAGACTCTAGAGAAAATAAATAATTTATTTTCAATTTAAGATAAACATTCGCTCGGTAATAGTGAATGAATCGCTAGGAAACCATCAGTGCATGTAAATTACTGATTTTTAATTCTATATAACATTCTATACAACTCATGGCCAGCTACAAATATCTTGATACTTAAAAGAATCTAAAATGATATGAAGATATTGTGGGGGTTATAAAGCTGATACCTTGTCCACTACGTTGTCGAATAACTGGAAAATGATAATCATTAATATTTAATTAATTATTTCGTAATAGCCTTATGGATGTATTTTATCTGGATCACAAGTCTGTATATATTTTGAAATATATAAATAGACCATTGGATATGGTATTTGAAAACACATATTCACCACACAGTCCTTTTTTGTGGTTATCGGACACACGGTACTCGTGTTACTGAAGAGTTTAAATGACCGCGCTACATGACTTTCGTACTCTGGTTACACGTATGTGTATATATATATGTATGTACGTTCACAAAAAGTGACCGCAAGCGGACCATGAGCGGATACAGTGCGGTGATGAAACTGACACAGATTCTAACGCTTATTTGGTAATCGAAATACAGTTCGTGAAAGTCTCGCAGGACAGCTGCATATCTCGCTCATTGTACGTATGTGCCACTTCTTGGATATTTTCACAGCACGACCCGAAAAGCTGAAAGATTTATATATGATTCTTATTTCGCGGAGTCCTCGTTGTTAACTAACACAAGAATCGGTACGTAAACGTTTGTTGTATTGTGTGCTCGTGTCCCAGATTTGGGAAGCGAAACTGCGATCGTTGATTGGCCTATTACGGCGTTGCTACATTTTCGCCTTGCATTCAATTCCATGAGAAATTGCAGGTATTGCCTAGCGACCAGTAGGTCAAGCGTTAACATAACGTTGTCTTTTTTATTACTTCACACGTATTGGTATTTATTGTTTCATGCAATTTGTTTTGCATTAATCAATCGTTATTGGCATATTATGAAGCGTAATTTAAAAGATGTGTACAAAAATAATTTTAGGGGACATCGTAGTACGTATGAATTGAAAGGCTTTTAAATTTTCTGTAGATATATCTGGGTCTTTTAATCTCTGGTCATTTGTGTTAACACCTGACATGTAGCTTCTGAAATCTTAGAATGAAAAATTGGATGAGACATAAATTCTTCATAATAATAACACCAGCCATCACCGTGCAAAGGTATATTCTGGAGATATTGGTGATTTGAAACGCTAAAAATCGATAGTCATTTGTTTTCTAAGTGTATGGTGGAAGTGAATGAGAAGAGAATACTTTCTAGTGTTCACATTTTCTCAAGATGTTCTCCTTCGCCATTAACCCATGGCGTTTAGTTTAGTTCATATTAATACATTCATTTTAAAAGCGAAACATTTGTTGTGAAAAGATTAGCTAAGTTATAATCCTAAACTGGTATGAAATAAAGATTGGAAACACATAAGGGGCATTGTTCCGTTAATGTTATGAGGAAAAAAACATACCACCGGGCGAATTATTTTTGTATTTAAATTGTATAAATCGGCTTTGTACTTGTTTGAGGAATATATTAAAGTAACAATTCCAACATAATATATATTTTGTTATTAACAGTTTAAGAGATCTTGGCTTCCTTGAAGTGACCTCCTTTCTGTTTGGTTTAGTTACTGGAATGTCTTCGTTTATTATCAATTCCGTGAACTTAACAAATACTAATCACTCGTTACTTATTAGGTAAAGTGGTAGACGCCTGTTTATTCTAATCACCCTTGCATTATTACACGTTTTATTGCAAGTAACTCGTATTATGGCGAGTTATTGGCGGGATCTTAGTCTCTTGGATTTTATAATTTATTCATAATAGCTTGTTCCCGCGACTTCTTCGCTTCTTCGTACTTTGGGCTAACGTTAACACAGTGGAAGCTCTCAAAAGGAAACGCACCCCGATTTTGAAACATTCTTCATCGGCGATCCGCTCCTATTGGTCTTAACGTGATGATACATAGCATATATAGCCTTCCTCGATAAATTTGTTCTTTAAATCGAACCAGTAATTCCTGAGATTAGTGCGTTCAACCAAACAAACCCTCCAGCTTTATAATATTAGTATAGATTACTTAGTCTTCTCTAGTACTTAACTCGAGCCGTCATTCAAATTACAATAAGTTATACGATTTATGATTTTATTAGCTATAAGGTTTTATTATGAACCGAGTACTTTAGCAGTGATGTGTGTTCATACAAACACACAGACAGACATTTCTAAAAATGGCTGAAATGTATTCTATTACTTAATCCAAGACACCTGCAACAATTTTTTTTAGGAAAATCGAAAAATACAGACACGTTATATTTACATTCTTATTATATGTATGTATGTAAGATCTTGTTGTTATTTGAATTTATTTTTTGTAATATTGGTGGTGTTTTTCGTAATATTGGTGGTGTTTTTCGTAATATAGTTTGGTTATTGTACATAAGTGAAGTGTATGGGAAGTAATACCACGGAGCATGGATTCTGAGATGCCACAAAAACTCTCTGGAAAGTTCTAACAAGAGAGCCACCATCTTCTTGAACTTGTAATATAATTCATTACCTACTCGACAATGGCAATAATGATCTACTAGAAGATTGGTTACCAAAATAATAATAACTTGTAGTATCCCGCTTGGGAATCGTTAAGTCTAGGTTTAAGATACATATGTTAGGTAAGGTAGTAAGTGTGTGCATGTATGGTTTACAGGCTCGGTTCAGGCAGCGAGTGTGGCGGTGGCGGGTCGGGCGGCGGCGCGCCCGCTCCGCAGTCGGCGCGCGTCTCCTCGAACGGCGCCGGCGGCATGGCGGTGAGCCGCGTGCCCAGCCCCTTACACGACGGGAACACGCCCGTCGCGGAGAACTGGTGCTTCACACAAGTAATTATCTCTTTTTTTTATATTAACACCATTTTTGAATATCGATATCCTAAAACGTCTATCATTAAAACTTACAAGAATAATACTTTTATTGTTACCTATGACTTTTTCGTACAATGAGCTCGCATCACATTAGACATATTTGACCATCGAGCTTTTAACTTCAAACGAAAAATTAAACCCATTGTATATCCGTGACTATTTAAACAACATTCAGTTATTTATATTTTAATATTCTTGATTGTATTTTCCATCTGGTTTTCTTTTCCATGGCTTAATTTTGGTTTTTATAGATGAATTCATTTTCACTTTTCCATTTATTCTCGTTTTTTTTTCTTCATAGTTGTATCGATGTGATAAAGCGTAGTAATGTTTTCAGTCCTTATTATTGTTATTATATTATTCATCAGACTGTTGACTGTTGCATTATCCACAATTGTAAATAAATAAACATATTTATGACAAAAGTACTTGTTAGTTCTGTGAGTATACTGTCGTATGTTAAATATAATTCTCAAAATGCTGTTGTAAGTATAAATTACATAAAACGAGAATTGTACTACTATTGTAATCTACAAAACAAATATACTATTTACATGATTACATTACGCAGTAGACTTAAATGATTTCACGTCTTCATACAAAGGTATTTAGTCATACGTGTGTTAAATCGCAATAGGTAGGTAAATGAGTAAAACCACAAAATGATCACGTGTTTTTTTTTTACTCCGTTAAACAAAATCCATGTTGATAATCGATATAATGACACGTACATATATGGAAGAAGTATTCTAGAAATCAAATCAAAAAGTCACGTTTTTACATAGTAATAATTTTATCGCATTCAACACTATTTATTGTAAGAATACTCGGATAGCTATTATTTCCTTTATTTCATTATACATTATGTGCATAAATATTTTCGACGAACTTAATAAAACGAATTCATACAGCACCCAATTTAGCGGCAGATTATAAAATGTTACTCAAATGTTGAGAAACTGAGGATTTTTTTTCATTCCACCATAATTATTTGCTCACAATGTAAGAACCAAACTGTCGAAACTTACTGGATGTTACTGAATGATGAAAAAAACACTTTAATAATAGAAAACTCATCATAACCGTTTAATCTTATCTTCCAATCATTGGCAAAGGTTCCACGTAAAATACAACGTAACGCTTGCTTCCTTTTTTGATAACCCATCAGAACATAGTATTTCATTTTATGTATTTTATTGCTTTATATATTTTTGTGTATAACAAGACAAGAGCCCGTAGTCATTGTTATTATTTTTTGTACTAGTTCGGCAAAATGAATGAACTATACCTGATGGAAAATATGGCAGTTCAAAAACAACAGTGACTGTCGGTGTTAAATACCAACGGCAGCGGTCGCCATCATGCCGACTTGCAAAAGTGTTTCTTCACGCCTCCCTTGTAGCACCCGAAAAGAAAAGTGATTATTTGAACATCGTAAAATTAAGTCATTATTGTCATCGAAAAATTATAGATCCCTTATTGTGTAAACTGATTCCTGATAACGGTTATTATCCTTAACCTCGGCAAAGTTAAGTAAATTATCGTCTAAATGAATTATTAATACAAGATCATCACATTAAATGTTATAGAAGTCATCTGTTGAATCGTTAATAAATATTTATACGTTCCAATTATCATCAACTAAATGTAATTAAAGTAACGAATAAATTATAATATTGTTTAATGAGAATTTTATCGGTAAACTTGAAACGTTCTTGCACATAAAGATTGTCTTAACCCGCACATACATAAACGAACTAGGAAGTACAATATATATATATATACGACTGGTGTTCAAACAGTGGAGGTGACTCGTACGACACGATGCGAATGTGTAGATTTCTTATAGCTCGAACACGTATGCGGTCATCGGTATCTACGCAACGTGACGGCCAATCATTTAGCGACTTTTGATAAAGCAATTTCAAAACTATCCGATAAAGTTGTAGAACGTGATAAAATCGCTTTTCAAGTACGGAAATTATTTAAAAGTAAATTGAAATTTATTGCAATAACATTTAATACAATTACGATACGTAGCTTTTTTGATTTCATCGTATGAAGTTCTGATAATTATTGGTAGTTCCGCCCGTATTGTGACATACTTTTAAATGTACTTTATGTTTTTCACGTCGGGGTCACCAAATGTAGGAGCTTCGGCTCACTACTAGAACATTCCAGACTAACACGGACAGCGTAATGATAAAACTCGGAGTGCGTAAAATAGACTGTTTATTAAACTGATCATAATAGGTATATATAGAGACACGAGACATTACATTTATCTGTTCAATTGTTTGAACGACATTCTATTTATAATATTTACAAAAGTTTCAGCCAGCCTGCCAAAAAGGATGACATTCTCGGTAGCTACAGTAGTATCTACGTGTAGCTTTTATACCAGAAAGCCGAATATTTGTAGAACTGGATCTCAGTTTATGATATACGTTGAAAATTGAATTAATTTAAATTTGAACTAAAGTTTTGTTTTAAATATGTATTATGTGAGCAATAACGATATCTAGATTAGGCAGAAATTTTAATCGCAAAAAGTTAAATAGTCGTGGTAAGCGAAAAGTATTCGAGAAACACGTTTCTGGATCTATCACGTGTAAAGGTAACGAATCGATCGTTAAACCGAAAGCATTCGTCTGCGGCAAGGAACAAGGGAAACAAACAAGGGAAAAAGGAAAATTATATTTGTATAGTAATAAAGTTCTCTGTTTGTGAAATACTACTTTAATATCTCGATTATGAAACGCGTTGCAACGCGAGCGGCTCAAATAATTATTGGGACGACCGTTGTGCGACTTAGCTACCGACCCGGTATTACCTTTTTGATGCTTTTTGTCTAAAAATCTATTTAGTTTGCGAGCGATAACGGTATTTTTTGCTTGAAGCGCAACGTAGCGGCACATTCGTTTATTAAGGTCTCGTTCATTTTGACAATACCCTAGAATTCGCTTATGAGTTATTAAAAAAGCCGATGAAGAATAAAAACTGTTTCCACCTATAAAATATGTATATTTGTTTTTTGTGTAACAACATATTATAAAGAATACGGCAATTATTATTTCCGTGTTGAGTCCTCATATCTGATTATTAGCACGTTTCAATGCCACTTATGTCATCTATATCATAACGCTGATCATCCTACCCAAAAATGTGTTCAAATATATACGAATTTATATGTGATTTTAAATTATATTTTTATTACCGTAATAAACTAAGTACTACACACGATACAAAACAAACGTTTCATGTAAACTGGACCTGTTCTTTGCAGCAACAGGTAGACGTGAAGTTTGTAAGTAATTTTTCCACTCGTACAGGTAAAATTTCAAGGCCTACACGTATGATATTATTAGCAGTTCTCGTTGCCATTTGCAAACAGATGAAATTTGTATGTCCGCCAATACGCGGGGATGATGACAGCGGCCTTGGGTCGGGTCGGCGACCGGGCGAAGACCCCAGCAGCACCGCAAGCCAAGCAACGGTCGGGGGCAACGACCAGTGGCGCCCAGGCTGCGTCCGACACTATGCCTATTCCTCCCGACCTTCGGCGCACTCACTACACGTGCCCATCCCGACACGTCATTAGCTTACACACGGTATCCGAATTCGCAATTTGCGATAGTAATCGATAAATTATTTATCTCTGATAAACACTTACTTGTCGGGTTAGATAAACTCAATGTCAAAACTATTTATATTATTTCAAGTACATACCCATAGGTAATAATAATAACCGTCCCATAAAATATTACTAATAACATCCTAACCTTCAAATGAGAATGGAATAATAGGTACTTACTGTTTTGTATACATATAGGTATACAGTAAGATTTTATAACTTTAGTCGTTAAACTTGGATCCAAGTGTCACGCTTGTTGGTTTTCCATTGTTCCTGTCAGCAGAGCGATTAGAAACAAAACATAAAGGACTAACGATAACGCAGTGAATGGGTAGTTTTGGATCTTTGTGGAAGATTTATTATCCGGGAGGGGTCACTCATTTCGCTTACCGAAGGACACCTCGTGAAAGCGGTTCTGTCATCCATTGATTTATTCTTATCCATTATACTTTTATAACAACCTTTGTGCTTCTGCCTCTTGAGTTTCCAGCTTTTTTATTCTCACTACATTTTTTTAACTACAGTAAAAAGTTGTTCTATAGTATATTGAGAGTGTCTCATATAATATGTTTTCTATTGTTCCAGGTCAAAGTGGTTAAATTCAGTTACATGTGGACAATAAACAATTTTAGTTTTTGTAGAGAAGAAATGGGTGAAGTGTTAAAATCATCGACTTTTTCAGCTGGTGCTAGTGATAAGTTAAAATGGTGTCTTCGTGTTAATCCAAAAGGCCTCGACGAAGAGAGCAAAGACTATTTATCATTATATCTATTATTAGTGTCGTGTAATAAATCAGAAGTACGTGCAAAGTTCAAGTTCTCAATATTAAACGCAAAACGGGAAGAAACTAAAGCGATGGAGTCACAAAGGGCGTACAGATTCGTGCAAGGCAAGGATTGGGGCTTCAAAAAATTTATTAGGAGGTATGTATAAAATTATTATTCACCTCATACACGTATTACGGTGTCATGTTCGGGGTTAATGTAATTAACCTAATTTTGTATATAAATCTAAATACCAGTATCTACATAAGGTTCATTTAGCCCATACTTTGATTGTAATTTCTCCAATTTTTGGGGACGAACCACATATCGTTTGTATAAACTTTTTTTTATATCATAGGTGGGTGACCTGATGTTAAGTGATAACCAACGTCCATAGACACTTGCAACACCAGGGGAGTCGCAAGTGCGTTGCCAGTTTATGTTGGAGGGAGAGTGGAATTAGGAATGGGGGAGGGTGATGGGAGGTGGGTATCCGGCGATCTCATTGACCGAACGAAACGCAAAAATGCAAGCACTGATACTTCAAGTCGGTTTTCTGTGAGAGGGTGGTAATACCCAGGGCGAGCCGACCCATTCATCCTGAAACCAGTAATAGCTTCAGCGTGGCTCTACCTACATACCTACAAAAAATTATTCTCTATTACCGTTAAATCCTTAATTTTATATAGGAAGAGTCTAAACATCACTTTGGCTACCTTCTTAGTTAAGTTATCAATCCTTATTGAATTCTGCGAATAATGTATTTATATATTTTTTTTCATTTCTTCAATTAACTACAAAGTATACTTATTATAATCTGTATCTTAAAAGTATGATAGTATATTACAATTAATCATTTAATAATCTAGAAATTAGAATAACGTATATTGTATAAAAATATAGCCTTACTTTATAGTAGTAGAGATCTAAAATAGTAGATTGTACAGAGATAGCTATGATTTATGATGAGTCTAAACCTATATATATATATATCTTATTCCTACAGAATAATATATAGAATCTCACGTCAAACTCATTTCGAGCGTTACTTTAAATTTTTTAATATACTATGATATAGTATGCCATATCGTAATTAATTTGAATTAATTTACTATGGTAATATTCATATTATTTATCAAATTATTATCATTTAATATATAAAAAATAATTGAAACTAGTATTAAATAGTGTTTGTTTATTATTTTACTTATATAAAATCAAAAGGCAACAACCGCCCGTGAATTCGTGTGCATTAATTACAATATGGAAGTTAAGAAGAATAAACGTAGCCTATGTCATTATAGAAAAAAAATAAGATTATATAAGTAATACAGGTACAACACACTTCCAGACATTACTAATTTACGTAATTGTGCACCTGAAAAATAATCTTTTTGACAATAAAAACACACTTTATCCTTGAACTTAATGTCTGGCATATAGTTAATATTTTTTTTATTGTGCTAGATATAAGGATGCCTAGTTAAAAACCATTTAAAATTTATATAACTAAGTTTTTTATTTATCGACTCATGAAAATATTTAATGACGCTTCGTTTTTTGCTCGAATTATACTTAAATCATACTTTGAATAAAATCTAAAAACAATAATCAAAATGCATGCGTTGACGAAACATACGTCATTATTATAATTTGATCGCATCATATTTTGACATTTTGAGATGATCTTTACATTCTGTGGTTTCCACGTTTGTAGGTAATAAATGTTGTATGTTGCATCCAATGTGATAATTTGTTGTTCATTTTTTTATATTATTTAATCTGTTAATAAAAAAGAGATAGGAAACGCGATATAAATTCTGGACATTATATCCTGGGTCGCCGAAATTTTAAAATATATAGGATTATTTTTTTTATCTCGAAGGAATGTCGTAAAAAATAATAAAAACATGAGGCATAACAGTTTACTAAATAGTACACACTGAGACATAAAATTATGAATCAGCTTACACTTCTGCCCACAACTTTGTTACTCTATGCACGAAGCGTTGTAACTGTAACAGATCGGGGCAAACGTGGTTATCGGCTTAAACAAGTTGGTACATAAAACTCCTATTTGTTTTCAATAAAATGTTATATTTTAATGAAAATTAAATGTAATTAATACAGTTTATGTAAGACGCAATAAATAAAGCAGTAATTAGTGACTTCATTTCTGATACATACTTGTGGTTATGTCGGTTGTTTACAAGTTCTAATTTATGTAATTTTTAGGGTAACAGAGCAAAGTTCGGATACTTTCTAAATTGTTTCCTATGTGATTCTATCTCATTGTGTCTGCTAGTTTTTCTAATCAAAAGTATACAAAATAAACCTACTTAAAAAACAATTGTTAACAACAGGATTTTTCGAACAACAGATACGATGCAAATGAATTTTATTGCTAATGTTTGAATATAATATGCGGACCGCATTCTAATTCGGCATCGTGAGTGATGTTCAATAATACATTACTGTCGATTAAACTTACTAGAAGTCTTAAATGTAAAAGCAAAATTATACTATTATTATAAAGTGTGTTGTTTGTTTGTAGGAAGTAATTTTCGAGACTACCGTTATGATATTTTTTCTCTAATAACGAGAATTATAAATGATATAGCATATAATTATTTTATTATTAATTTTTGAAGTTATACCTACTTCTTTTGGCGCGTTAGGGAAAAATGCTGAGAGTAAATTTTTACGATGCGCGCGCACACCGTTACGAAAAACCGACATCCTGATGTTAGCTATAGTCAACATTTTGTTTTGTATTTGCTGTTTGTATTTCTTTATATTAAAACTTTCAATGTAATAAATACTTTTTTTCTATTGTTAGTGTCGTTTTTTCTACAAACGTAGAATAAGGCTAAAGATAAAATTCTTGTTACGCCAAAGAAGTATAACTTCTAACGCGTGTACATAAACACAGACACACTTTTTTTATATCGTAATTAATTCCTATAAAGTTGCAGACGCTAGCTAGTTTTTTTTAAATTAGTTAATTTATTTATGACTATAGAATAATTACATGTACATACAATAGGACTCTCTTCAGGAAACCGTTATTACTTTATTATTATTATATATTTTACTTTCCTTTATATATAGTAAACCATTAACAATTATTGTTTTCTAATCTATTTTTATTAATCTAACATCTGCATTTGTTTTTTTTTTAATGTAAGTGAAAATATGAAAAAATAAGAATTAAATTTACGACGGTTATTAGTGTGTTAATTATATATGTACAAAGACGGTCTCCGATGCTTCGATTTTAACTGACGATCTCGAAAGTGGTTGCTTTTTGACAGCGATTTGATAAATAATGAATTATAGAGTCGAGGAAAGTTTCACACGCATGATATTGTTTTTTTTTTTTTTTATGTCATACATGGCAAACGAACAGATGGGTCACCTGATGTTAAGTGATCACCACTGTCCATGGACACTAACAACACCAGAGGAGTTGCAAGTGCGTTGCCACCTTTTGGGGGAAGGGTTAGGGGAGGGTAAGGGAGAGGAGAGAGGAAAGGGGATGGGAGGTGGGCCTCCGGCACTCTCACTGACCGAACGAAACGCAACAATGCAAGCACTGTTACTTCACGTCGGTTTTCTATGAGAGGGTGGTACTACCCCGGACGAGCCGACCCATTCGTGCTGAAACCAATAATAGTTTCAGCGTGGCTCTACCACCATTGACAATTAGTAGACAATTGTTTAGCACAATGTAGTAACAACCTATTTAAGAATGTCAGAGAGATGTCTAGTCTAGTTAGCTACCGACATTTACCACTCTGTATTTGAAAACTTGTCACCATGTATCTTGAGCCGTTACGTCACTTAATATCAGATATGATTTAATTAAACGCCCCTCATGCCACATAGTAATAATATCTACAAAATAGAATAAAAATAATATATCTTTCCTTACGAACCCACGCTACTACACATATATACTACAGAGACAATTCGGTTTAATGACCTGAACATAGAAACTAGTATTTTGGCAGCACCATGTCCTTGAATTTTGCATATTATTATTATTCCTATATGACACAATACACACTAAGTTAACTTGTATTTTTACGTCGAACTCTTTTTTGTTCTTTATCAAAGCACTCTATACCTTATGGTGAGCACAGCGTAATCAATAAAAGCTGCGTAACGCTGATTTGCAAGCCGCTCTTTTATATACTAGCTGATTTCTGGAACGTGATACCAAAAGTAAGTCACAGTGTCTGATAGTTGCAACCCAGTCGAGTACAGATCTCTACCTATCTCTTTTTGGGGTGTAATGGGTGTCAAATAACATCTAAGGCTTGAGACATCCAAGCCAACCTCACCTGCACGTGGTGCACCCTGCTGAATAATGAACGAGGCAATGGCGAAAGCGGGGTGGTAGGATTTTACAGCCCGACTGGGCCGCAACCACCATGTATATGGTGAAAAAGCCCGTCATAGTGATTCGCTTTTGCGGGTCGCGTTTCGGGATCAGCCTGTGCATATTCAGATTTTCGCAGGCCGGCATGACAGCGGCGACAGACGATAGATAGTGTTTCACTCGGTGGTCGCCATTGTTTTTGGATTGTACTGTGCTTAACATCAGGCACAGTGTAGTTAGTCATTTTGCCGTGCTACTATAAAAAAGTTAAAAAAAAAACTCTGCTGCCCAAGTATTACAGTACATTGCAGGTGTTACACGGTCGTGTTTCCAAAGATTAAATAAATGTGAAACATTTTTATCCAATTAAACTTTTCAATGTAGAAAAAAGGCTTGACAAGTTTTGGCGGTATGCTAATTTTTATGACTTACTAGATTAGTACGTATTGTCAGGGTGAGAGACCTCTTCGATTCTAGCAAGTTCGAATAATGGTATAATGAAATGTTTACGTTTTCTTACGGCATCCTTCGATTATTTGATTGATTTTTTTTTTATTTCCATTATTGATTTCGACTTGATTTGATTTATAGAACGGGCACGCAAATGTGTACAACATAGTTCTATATAATAAAATATTAATGTTACTATTTTTCGAAAACATTGATTACAGAATCATATAAATATAGATTTACTATTGTAATTGTTCATTTATGTGATTGGAATAAAACATACTTGTTCAATCTAAATCTATTAATATAGGGAAAATACATAATAGGAATTTCCATATTCAGGGTAAACCCCATGAATATTATTTGTCCCTAAATATAGTCCTCATAACATACCTAAAACGTATAGTACTAATTACTTCAGATATTTACATTAAATGTCAAATAAAATAAATACGTTAAAGTCTTTTATTCATTCATTTATTTTTCTATGTAAACCTAAGACTTTCCGTTTTGAAATAAGCAACATATAACTATTTCTTTTTCACCATCGATATAGAGAATATGCCATCTTACTTCCACATTTTATCTAAGACAGTGTGGCGTTACAATATTGCTTTATGTATGTGTGCGTTATTGTGTCATTTGTTTTCTCAAAATATCATGTAGGTAACATATCTTTAGTTAACATATCATTGACTTCTAAGGAGTGACTAGCGATTGTAAAGTAATCTTTTTCTCATTTTTTCCAGAGACTTTTTACTAGACGAAGCGAACGGGCTCTTACCAGAAGATAAGTTAACGATATTCTGCGAAGTGTCAGTAGTTGCAGACAGCATCAACATCAGCGGACAGAGCAACGTGGTCCAATTCAAAGTACCAGAGTGCAGATTATCCGACGATTTAGGAGCTCTCTTCGACAACGAAAGGTTTTCCGACGTTACGTTGGCCGTCGGTGGTAGGGAATTTCAAGCACATAAAGCAATATTAGCAGGTAAATATCTTACTATATTATTGTATATTTCATAAGATAAAAACATTTCATTTGTAAATTACCTCTGGTAAATTTAATGTCAACAAATGTCACACAGTGCGTCGGAAATTACTTTTAGATAATTCCCTCCAAAACACCGACAATACGACTTTTGACATCCGACGTTCCATACGTGTATAGACACATGTATATAACTATGTAGTATATTTAGATCTTAAATATTAAAGATAAATATTAAAAATAAATTATTACAATGCGAATTTATAGTAAGTAGCTTGCCCTAGACGATAGAACGATTCAGGAAGTGAATATTTTTTTAATAAAATTCCAATTGTCCGTACTAATATTATAAATGCGAAAGTAACTTTGTCTGTCTGTCTGTCGCGCTTTCACGCCAAAACTACTGAACCGATTTAAATGAAATTTGGTACACAGTCTATAATAGCCTGAGAAAGGATTTTAGGACATAGACTACTTTTTAAAGCGAAAAAAGGGTTGAACGAGGGGATGAAAAGTTGTATGGAAGTATCGTTATTTTTAGAGCTAAACGCTTCGAACTTATTTTTTAGACTTTTGAATATGACATTCAAAGTTTGTAAAAGTTATATCCTAAAGGGTGTGAAATAACAATAGGAAATAGGGGATGAAAGTTTGTATTGGAAATATATAAGGTTCCGCTCCGATTTGAATTTAAATATCCGAATCGGTTTTAAATAGCTCATTTATCGAGGAAGGCTATAGGCTATATATCATCACGCTAAGACCAATAGGAGCGGAGAACTAATGAAAAATGTTTCAAAAATCTGGTGTTTTTTTCCTTTTGAACGCTTCCGCTGCGTGTTAATTAGCCCATAGTCATTATTCCACGAGGACGAAGTCGCGAGCAGAAGCTAGTTTGATTATAAACAAACGTTAAAGATTACACTATTTATCCGATACGAAATATATAGTTGTTGAGGTATCTATGCTTGGTACACATATATGTTTCAACAACTCATATATGTATGAATAGTTAGCTTAGCCTCGGTTAGCTCAGATAGATCGCGAATTGCATGTATCAGGCAAACAGCATAAGCCGAGGTGTGCCGTGCACCATTGAGCTAGTTGTCAAATAAAATCGGCTGAGTGCCTCCTTAATCGCTCGCCTTAGTAGTCCGGTGAAGCTGTTAAGACATTGCTGGGTCAATAGCGTAGTCAGTTCGAAAAAAATAATAATAAAGACTACGCAGACCGTGTTGTGAAGACAAACGTTTAAGAGAGATAACCATAATAATAAATCTTACGACCTTCGGTATGCACTTGTGCAAATAATTATGCTCTATTATGCTGTCGTCATATGCTTGTAAAAATATTATGTTTTGGTTTTATTTCTTCATGATAACAAGTCAACGTGTTTTGATATTGATATCGATTATAAGGTCATGTTAGAAGACATATCGAGAGTTGTTTTATTAACTATACTATAAATATTATATTTATAGATATTATTTTATTATATTATATATTTAAAATAGTTATCGGTCTTCTACAGCAGTGTAATATTCTTTTTCTTCTTTTTTTTCGAACTGACTACGCTATTGACCCAGTAAGTTCTTAACAACTTCACCGGGCTACTTTCTTTTATTATTTGTAATAGTAACTTTTCAGTTATACGTGCATATATAGATAGCTCTGTGTATCTCAATGTATACTAAATATAATAAGTACAAATATATTTGATTCTATGAATTCATCACTTAGAGTTTGTGAAAACGGGAATTGCTAATAAATGATATGTATACACAATAATTACATAGTATAAAACAAAGTCCTCTGCTGCGTCTGTCTGTCTGTCTGTTCGCGATAAACTCAAAAACAACTGAACGGATTTTCACCAGTAGAGAAATTGATTGATTCATGAGGAAGGTTTTAGTTTATCATTTGTCAAGATTTTTCTATTATTAGGGCGAGACTACGTCCACCTAGCTCCTTAGTTACGTAATAAAATGCAATAAGTACGCTTTTGGACATTTTTTTTCATTAGTTTTAAACATATACCCATTTAACTTCCATAATTAAATTCCTCCTGGATTTATACGTTTGTCTTTACGTTTTATCAATTTGAAGATTGTAAAACGCAGTTAAATTTTACCTCTGAAAAGTATTTCGTTATTTATAAGGAGCAACTTTTCCGTTGTTAATAGTTTACATAGCTACAGTAGAGATATCTACTTATAAATGTTCCTATACACGCTGATGTCGTGTAAATTATCTCATCCGGGTGTAGTTTAACTTGGTTACTCACCTATATCCCTGTAAACGGGTCAACTCGCCCGAGGTTCTTCCACCCGACACCCACAGAAAACCGACGTGAAGTAACAGTGCTTGCATTGTAGTGTTTCGTTCGGTTAGTGAGAGCGTCGGAGGCCTTCCTCCCTTCCCCTCCCCTTTAGCCCATACACAGGTTGGCAACGCACTTGCAACTTCCCTGGTGTTGCTAGTGTCTCTATGGACAATGGTGATCACTTAACATCGACACCTATTCGTTTGCTTCCTTTGTTATAAAAAAAAACCCAATTGAGTAACCAGGCCCAAATAGTCTGTCAGTATAAAGAATATTACTTATAAGAACTTATAATACTTGTATTATGGAGCTAAATAATTAATTTAATCGGTTATCAGTGGGGTTGTACCAAAAAAAAGAACAAGAATTCTTTTTTTACGAGACATGAAGACCTCTGCAATCGTCATTGTCAGTTCTTCTGACAATATATAAAATAACTAATAATATTAAAGATCAAGGGTATATAAAGATTAAAATAATACGTATCGACGTATAATAAAACCGTTTTAGTTACGTATGTTTGTCTCGCCATAACAAGATAGCTACAATGTACCAATGAAATTTCCGTTACTGTTTTCCTTGTTATAAGCAGAATGAATGTCGTTTAAAACAATGTTGTTGCGCATTGAACATAAATAATTGGTTTTGAATTGATTAATACAGCGGTTTAATTGTATCCTTATTTAATAAAATTAACATTTAATCCGTATGTAGTCTTTATATTACTTCATTTCAAATGAATTAATTCTAATCTATGTCATTCTATTAGATACTATGAATATGTATTGATTGCGAACACGGGTTTCAGTATATATAGCAAATAGTATGTTAGTTCGGTGAAGCTGTAAAGACCTTACCAGGTCAATACCGCCGACAGTTCGAGAAAAAAAAATCTTGCATAAACGTAATAAAACCGATACATTATTTCTGTAAAATTGATGTAAGGAGTTAATATACATTTAAAATTATGATTATTAAATAAAATGTGTACACTTAAAAATCAATCGATCTTTTTAGTCTCCATATAATATGGTGCTATTCTCAGATTTATAATATAGTCGATACCCGCCTATCTCGAAGTGCATGTTTAACACTAAAAAAGGCATGGCAAAAAGTAAAAATTCTACTAGAACCATCTACGAAAAATTCCCCATCGAATGGTCATCCTATGCCGATACGTTCAGTAGCTTTGTGGTGATTGGACTTCAAAGGATATATATTTTAATTAAATACATATATATATATATATATATATATATATATTACAGTATACCTATAATTGCTTTGGATTGTTATGAAAACGGAATATGGAATTATTTCCATTTTTATAATATACATTAGCTTCTGCCCGCGACTTCGTTCGCTTCTTTTTTTTCCTCGAACTGATTAGGCCATTGACCTAGCAAGATCTTAACAGCTTCACCGGACTAGTGAATAGTGACACGTGGAATAGTTACTTCGGGCTAACGCTAAAACGCAGCGAAGCTCACAAAAGGAAAAAAAACCCATTTTGAAACATTCTTCATTGGTGCTACGCTCCTATTTATATTAGCGTTATGATATATAACCTATAGCCTTTCTCGAGCTATCTAAGCACTGAAATAATTTTTCAAATCGTTCCAGTAGTTTCTGAGATTAGCGCGTTCAACCAAACAAACAAACGTTCCAGCTTTATAATATTTTAATTAATATACATTTTCTCTATTATAGTTTTATTTATTTTTTATATGATAACGTCTGTTCAATTATTGTGTTTTTTTTTATTACAGCGAGGAGTCCTGTGTTCGCAGCGATGTTCGAACATGAGATGGAAGAAAGGAAACGGAACAGAGTGGACATAACAGACGTAGACCACGAAGTACTACGGGAAATGTTGCGTTTTATATACACCGGTCGAGCGCCCAACCTGGATAAGATGGCCGACGATTTATTAGCGGCCGCTGACAAAGTAATACTCATTATTATCGATTATTATTCTAAGTAGACTATTTATTTGGTTAATGTAGTTCTACACATATGGTCCTTCAACAAATTGAACATGGCAGACACTGGATCTTACAGATATCGGTTTCTGATCTCCATAATGTCTTTCTTTAAATGTGCAGCCTTATTTCTCGAGAAAAAAGTAAATTTCGGAGTATTATGTACCATATCGAAGACGGGTATATTAAAAATATATTACCTTTCAACAAACTAATAGACGATTTTATGATCTACAACGAGAAACAAATCGATAAATGTCATTTGAAGAAAAGATAACATGATATTTATATTATAAACTGGTTTTTGCAACCTTTGATCTTGAACGTCTTGACGACCCGCGGACGCGAGATGCCGTGTGACTTTTGTGCTAACTTATTCATGCCTAAACAGATTTCATGGAAATTAATAGTTAATAATAGTGTAAATAATATAATACAATAATTTCCAATGACGAATCTTTATCCACTGGACTAGGTTTTAGTCATATTACAAATATGTCTGCTATCCAAAGCCGTTAGTGTATTCTATAATATATCAGCATCATAAATCAGTCAAGTTTCCGGGTGATATCTACAATATAGTTTTTTTTTTCGTGATTGGCAAATACATCATTAATTTTCTAAAATTAATTAGTAACATATTATTATTGTTTTATGTCATATACTTAAATCAATTGATTAATTACATTTTGTATATCTCTACAACATTTATTGTGTCTGGCAATATAATAACCTACAATACTTAAATCAATTGATTAATTACATTTTGTATATCTCTACAACATTTATTGTGTCTGGCAATATAATAACCTACATTCATTCATCGTACATTATACGATAAAGTGTTTCGTTTCAAACTAGTTTCCATTACATAGATTATAGTGTCATTTACATAGTTAAAAGATAAGAGAAAGCAGCTTATTTAATTTAAGATCTTACCAATAAGATTCGTCAAGAAAATAGTTATGTTTCAATGTATACAAATAATTAGAATTGTAATATCTGTATGTAATTGGGATATAAAACATTTGTCTCGAGAACAAATTAAACTTAAATACGCGAATTTGTTCTGTCCATCGCTCTGTTTGTTTGTTTATACCAAACTCCGAAATGATTGAACCGATTTTAATGAGACTTTCATTAGTAGGTCAGGGAATTTTCAAAGAGTAAGCTCAATTCTAATTCCAGTAAGATATATGCAAGTTCCATAGAATTTTATATTAAAAATAGTAGAGTACATATTTTTTGGGTGAAATGTATAGATTACTCCTGAGAATGTGTATGTAAAATTTCATGATAATCGGGAGCAGTTAAAGTGTGAAAATGTCATAAACAAACTCATTTTCGCATTTATTTATTTATATAATAGTAGGCTAGGATCAGGCCTTTTTATTACTTCTTTCTTGAGCATGGTAATTTTCGAAAATTATAAGTCTATATTTTTTTCACGACCTCTTCTTACGGAGACAAACCACGACGCGGTAACTATTCAAGAAAGATAGATTAGATTTTCTAACTCTTGCAATTTTTTTTTAAATTTCGATATTTTCGAAATTCCCTTTAAAGGTACTGCGTGCCTCCACAAAAAAAGCCCTGGTTAGGATGGAATATCATCTAAATCAATCCAATAAGACTGTAAAATTTGAATATTGATGTGACTAAACAGATTTGTTGTTTGTTCTTTGTAGTATGCATTGGAACGGTTAAAAGTGATGTGTGAAGAGGCGTTATGCTTAAGTTTATCCGTTGAAACGGCGGCGGATACACTGATCCTGGCGGATCTGCATTCTGCGGATCAACTCAAGGCTCAAACCATTGATTTTATAAACACGTAAGTGTTATTTACTCGTATAAAACTTGACTTGTTTGTTATTAACACTAATTTTAAATTAATTGTTTTAAAATCTAAGTTATTTAGGTATTAGGTCATATTTGTCTGTGAAAGTGTAGCAAGTTTCAATCACATACAAATAAATGTTAAAATGTTGTATCAGTGCTATTAAAAGAATAATTTTATTTTTTATATTTATATTGAAAGTTTAATAATTATTATATGTATTTAAATATGGTGTTTATTTGAAGTTATATCAAGAGTAAATTAACTACACAAAAACATCACAGTAATATTACACAAAATATTTAATAAAATAAACAAAACAGTTTTATACTAAGAGATATGTTTTCAATGAAAAATAAGTATATCATCAATTTTATCTATAAATATTTCCATCGTACATTTAAATTTGCTACTGTAATTCAAGTTCACATCGTCCTATTAACCCAGTAACTAATCTATTTAATATGTTATAATTTGATCTATAACTTTGTATGATGTAAAAATACCCTTTCCAACTATTTGCATATTACTTATTCACTCAGAGTCGTATGTTCTGGCTGACTATGAAAACGTATCTTATAAAGTTTCTAATAAAACTAATATATGTGATAAAAAAGTAAAAACGAGACTCGTTTTAATATAAAATACATTTATGATATGCATATGTCTCTGTATAATAAGTGTACAAATTGATCAAGTAGTTGCTTATAAAATAGCGCACATATATACATAATAATGAAAGCTAGAGAACCTTTTTTTAGGAATGGGATCCAAAGTAGGTACAATTTTAACAGAACGACGTGATGTTTCTTGCAGAAGTCACGCGACAGACGTGATGGACACAGCGGGATGGAAGAACATGATCTCGTCGCATCCGCACCTGATCGCGGAGGCGTTCCGAGCGCTCGCGACGCAGCAGCAGCAGATACCGCCGATCGGTCCGCCACGGAAGCGCGTCAAGCAGGCCTAATAACGTCTGCCGAACGCCGAACGTCCCCCCCTCACAGAGCCAAATCCCCCCGACACCCCCTCCTCCCTCTATACCAAAGACACGTCGCACGGGACGCACGGATTCGAGTTCTACGCCGGCTCAGTTCATCCCCCCTCCGCCCTTCCTTATCCCCTTCACTCCCCCTCTTCCTTCTCTCCCCTTCACTCCCCCCTCCTCAGTTCCGCTACAGCGTCCCGTCCCGTGCGAGTTCTAATAATTATCGATATTAAGATTCAAGACGTATTAACACTTTGGCTGCCACACGTTGGTCATGTATGACCGGTCACGGTTTCCCCTGTGACGTCACGGCCCGGTGGTCTTCGGTGAACGTAGCGCTTGAATTTTTTACAATAATTATAAAATTGACAGTGTACTTTGCATATAAACAATATAGTTTAAAATAAAAAATATCCTATTAACGATCAAGATTTTGATTTGAATATCAATAAAAAAATGTATTAGAACAGCTCTTAAATCTAGTGTCGATACACTGTGTTAAAACATGTTTAACATATATGTGGCTCATCAGTGCAATCTGGTCGATAGGTTGTGATCTGGTTGATCTTTTTGATCAAATTTTTATCATTTTTTGGTCTCGTCAACAGTTAATTTCAGTAAGAAAAAAAATCAAAAATATGCGACTAACTACTCTAAATTTGTACATTGCCTCTTAATTTTTCACCATTCATTATCATCTTTTTCTTCTTCGATATTTATTTCATTGCCACGTGAATTAATTCGGCGGTGCCAGAAGTACCCCGTGACGTTTCGAACAAAACATGTGATTTCCGCGTGGCAGCGAAAGTGTTAATAAATATGAAATATTTTTTTTAATGTATAATAAAAAAAAAAGTATCGTTCATTTGTATTTCATCGTACGAAGCGACTAATTATCGTTTCGATAAAATTTCGATATCTCTATTTCTATTTTTATTGGACATCGATAATAAGTTTCCGATATCGATATATGTCATCGATGATATGTCATGTGTCATCATTAGCCCGAAGTTTGGTTTGACACGACCATAGATAACTACAGAATGACAGCTCCAATAATATTTTGAATTATCTATGCTTGACTGTGTAGTCATCTAGCCACCTTGAATATTGTATGGAAATGTTGATAAATTCGAACCTATTATTAATGTTTATGTATTATATACAATGATATTATAACCAAAAAGGTGTAGGTAATACATTACCTACATGATAATTTGACAAAACAAATTGCACGAAAATGCACACATACGTAAAACGTCTTTGATAAAATATGGAAGTAATATGGCATATTCTCAATATCGGTGGTGAAAAAGAAATAGTTATATGTCGCTTAGATACGGATTGACGGGGTAGTCATTAAAAATAAGCTAGTTAGCCAAGTTTTAACAACGCACTGTCGAAGCGCTTATGACGTGTCTATAGTTATAATATCATTGATTATATGTATACTATACATACTTTTATCTATTGACAAACGTTGACAATATCCTTGTTATTACAAAAAAGTCAAATATGCGTTGAACACTTGTTTAAGAAAAGTTTGATTACAAAAGAGTGTCTTATCCTTGTTTACATATGGGCATTATTTAAATTTAAATATTGTCTACCACTTGTCTAAGTTGACAGTTTTTATTTATGTGCTCTGCTGGCAAAAGACGTTTCATAGTGAATTATGAATTTTGTCGGTATAATTAATTTGGAAGAGTAAATACACAATTTTAGAGATTCACAAGTAAATAATGATCACTATGACATATTTGACAATGTATTTAAACATGTGTCCAACTAGGTTTATATTTGTAGACATTATTTAGTAAAACTCGTGTTAAACGCGTGTTCATTTATGTTTTTGTAATAATACCGTATGTGTTTATGGAAGTGTGGTTCTGTAGTTAGACGATATGTTGTGGTCTTATATCGATTTTAGATTGTAAGTGGCGAACTGTGAGTTTCGGAGAGAGTGGCCGGTGTGTCGTGTGATTAGCTGTGGATCTACGGATTCAGTCCCTCGTTTACTATAACTGATCTCAGGACGATATTCGATCCTAATGTTTTTAATTTGTTTTTTTTTTTTGTGTCTCATTGCGGTCGTTTATTGTGCCGCTTTTTTTTAAAGTAATTACTTTTAATGTGTACGTTGCGAATACATATAGCTGAACGCTTTTTGCGCGTTATAATATAGATAGTTTCGAATGTAGGTTTGAATTTTAATATTTTATGTGTACGTCGTTTCGTGAAACGTTCTCTCGCAAAATGTGTTTAATGTAAATTATTACTATGTGTTTATATATGACGCTTGTGTGAAAATATGAACTTATCCATGTCATATTCTAATCATCACTTCGATTGTAACGATTATAGGCTGTTGTAGCGACATGGAACGGTGAGATATAGTCATGTACAGTTAACAGTTAATATTTCGAATTATTTGGAGTGCTTACAGAGGGCTAATGCAAAAACGTGTTCTCTTGCATTATAATAAAATCTTGGTGTTCGCGTTTCCATAAGAAAATAACAATAACAATTATCTTTAGTAGTTATTTAGTAGGCCTTTTGAAAATATTTTGATGTAGCGCGGTAATGATTGAATGCAATAAATTTATGTGAAGGTTCTTCACACAACTCTGTATAGAATATAAGTCAGTGGTTAGTTAAACATTTATAATGTGACCGGTTCGCGGTGCGACACTACATTATAATCTGTTATTTATTTAAATAGTCATGGAATATTTAAGCATCACTGCTATTTTTCATATCACATGAAAAATAACTTATCACATGATAAAATAAACCCGAAACACATGCTACATATGACACAAGCATGTTTACAATTATTTCACTCTACTGTATATATATATATTATATGCCTGCTATATCTAGCACAAACAAATTAATTAATTTCACTTTCTTTCTATCGAGTGATTAGATAGTATCCATTTGAAAAATATATATTAATACAGTCATGATAACTATAACTGTTACATGTGAAATATAATATACATGTGAAATAACGTTGATACAAAATTTTCAACTGCTATATAATTTTCTATCAAAATAACTGTGATTTCCATGTCTAATACTATACCCACAATATTATATACAGATATGTGTGAATGTAATAAGTTGTAGGACACTCGAGTGATTGTATAAGTCTATTTAAATTGTTGGTGTTGTATATAGATGAGCTACGATCCCACCATTAAAATATTTCTAAGTACTAACTAGTAAGTGGTATCACTGGTGACACCTGATGATTTTATATTATAATTATTATCTGTAGGATATTATTCCAATGACATATTGTGATTTTCTTCTTGCATATTTCCATAGGGTTAACACTTTTGTTTTATATTTCATTTGGATCACCGGATTTATTTAAAATTGAATGTAGGTAATTTTATTGTTGGTTTATGCTTCGATAATAAACTTCGTCGCGAATCGACGCAAAAGTCACTATTGAATTTGCTCACTACATACAATTCATTTATATGTAATATATAATTGAAGCTAAATTACGTAATATGTATAAAATTTGTCTGTTTATTAGTATTATTATTCTTTTTTTGTTTATTTTGAATGACAAGTTAGCAAACTTTTGTAAGTGCTTATGTTTAAAGTGTGTCTACCCATGTTATTAAGATAACTATGCAATAGTAATATTAATTAATGTACTGTGGCCAATAAATATTTAATACCATTTTATACCCATTTCCCATATATAAATAGCTAATAGCTGTTATGTAATTAAATAGTTATATACAAAGCAATTGTCAAATAAACTGTGATTTTCGAAATTGTCAGTCAGTAAGTTGAGCAAATAAATGAAATGATGTAATTTCCTTTTTATTTTATTTTTTTCACCTACTCATTAACATGTATTCATCCCGATAGCAGAAAAGGCTTATCTAAGAAAACTTTATTATACCTTCAGTAGAAACGATTTCGTCATTTATCATAATTTAATCATAACAATGCTAAAATATGCATTAAACACTCTACTTTCACAATGATCCGCACTGTTATATTTTTTTTAATTTAAATTAAACTACTTACTACCTTCAATGATCTGATCATAAAGTTAAGGTTATGGAGACATACAAAATAACTCAAAGTTATGTAAGTACTGTAAGATGTTTTTCAAACATGAACTTGTAATGCTTTATATCGGGTCAAGTGCATCATGTAGTAGTTTAAGCTTTACAATTGATCTCATATTTGTCAAAAATCCTACTACAAAGTAATTCGCGTTACATTTTGATATTTTTCGTAACTAAGGTTTCCAATTCTGAGAGGTTCTCCAACGAACTTAAAGTTTATATACGAACATGCGGGTCACCTGATGTTAAGTGATCACCGCCGTCCATAGACACTAGCAACCAGGGGAGTCGTAAGTGCGTTGTCAGCCTGTGTTTGGGGGGAACGGAAATTGGAAGGAGAGGGAAGAGGGGAGGTGAACCTCCGGCGATCTCACTAACCGAACGAAACGCAACAATACAAGCACTGTTACTTCACGTCGGTGTTTCTGTGAGAGGGTGGTACTACCCCGGACGAGCCGGCCCATTCATACTGAAACCAGTAATAGCTTCAGCGTGGCTCTACCACCTACTAAACATGGTTTTTATTACTTTTTTGTACTGCAAACTGTGATAAAATTATTAAAAAAAACCGAATGAATGGGCCTTTTTTATTAATTATTAAATTTGGTACAAAAAATTGTTTTAAGTCGAATTTCTATCTTCAATATTTGATTTGTTATATAGCTTTGAAATTCAAATTTCCGTTTTTTTTGCATTTTTAGCTAAACTGTAAACTAAAAAGAACAGCAATGGCACAGTTATGTTACTATTTTGACATCCTCTTTTTTAACACGCTTTTATTAGCTTCACCTGTATGTATGTATGTTTGTAGCCGACCCCTTTGAGCTCGATTTTGTCCTACTTTGAACGATCAGATTTAATTCAAACTTTGCACACCTGTCAAAGGTCGATGACAATGCAATAATCCAAAAAAAAGTTAAAACAATTTAACTAAAAAACGAAAAATAAATAATAGTTTAAAAAAATAAAAAACACGCTTTTTATTAAATTTTATTTTCTGTTGTTTAGTTGGATTTTTTATGAAAGCTTGTTTTTTTAGTTTTTTTAAACTATTATTTTTATTGGCGTAATACCCAAGTTTTTCCTAAGTCGCCGAATTAGATGACCTACACACAAGCTTGCAACTATAAATTTTAATTTTGGAATTAAGGGTGAGATAAGTCCGAGTGCGTTCTATAGATTTCACTCTAAGAGTTAGACAAAAATGATAAATGGCAAGTTTGTAGTACGTTTAAAATTTTACAAAAAAGTTCTTGTTAATTTTTTCATATCATCAATAACAACAAAGTTATAGGCTCATATATATTTTTTTTTTAATTTTTGCTTTTACGAACTGACATATCGATAAATAAACAAAAAATTTGGTGCAAATTTGTTAACACGTCATACTTGCAACAAAATTATATGAGTAAGATGTTTGGTAGTATCAAAGCATCAAATTTATAGACTTAGTCATATTTTTATGATTTTTCAACTATATTATAAAATATATTTATAAAAGACACGGAATACTATTAAGATATCAAAATCAAATACAATTTACAATATAATTGCAGTTATTTTTAGTTCAATAATTTTTAATTTTAGCATGCAATGCAAAATATTTAAATTTTTACACTTCCATTGATATTTCATTCACTATATCAATATATTTAAAATGTTTTGTTCTGATTAAAAAGTTTTAATAAAATTAAGCTAATTACACTATCGAAGATTTAAATTTAAGTTTTTTGGAGAACTTGCTTTTAGCGCCCTCTGTACATTTATCGATTTTCGCGCCATCGATCATTATTTCGTTATTATTATAATCAGTATTTCGTTTTTAGGTTAATTTTTAGTTAGTTATTGCAACAGCAGCAACGTGTGTATCTTTTGATAGAAAAAAAACAAACCAACGAAACTATAAGTAGTTTAGTTGGTTTTGAGTCAAAAAAATTAAATGGTTCAGAATCACCTGTGAAGCGCGATGTTTTATCTTTGCTATTTTATATATGTCGAACAGAAAAGCTTGGAATTCACGAGAGTGCCAAACTCATTCTTTGTAAAGTTATTTATTAAAGTATGGCATAAATTTTTGCTCCCAGAAACAATTCACCTCGCTCCATTGTGAGAATTAAAAAAATGATGCAAAAATTTGAAAAGATAAGTATACATGAGCTTTAACTTTGTTCTTATTGAGGATATGAAAAAATTGATTTTTTTTTATAGAATTTTAAAAATACTACAAATTTAGCTTAGCTAAAAAACGCAAAACACCGGAAATTTGAATTTCAAAGCTATATAAAAAATCAAATATTGAAGATAGAAATTCGACTCAACAGATTTTTTTTTACCAAAGTTAAAAATAAAAATGGACCTTTTTTTTAAATAATTTTATCACAGTTTGCAGGACAAAAAAGCAATAAAAACCATGTTTCCCATGTTATTTAAACGGAAAAACTTTAAGTTCGATGGATAGAATTGGAATTTTGAGATCCGCTTTTAATAGGAACTTTGTTGAGACATAGATCATACATACATATTTTGGTCTGAGAGCAAAAAAAAATATATCGTCGTTTTGGCACACCGTAATATATACATATATAAAGAGACAAAATAAAATAATGTATTAAAAAAATTAGTTGCCGATTACGTGTAACGACTATTATTATTAATGTCTTAGTATTTTATCGTGAAAAATTTTAGTAGTTAATCAATTTCGTTCTAGAGCTTAGCAAAACTATGTAAATCTGGTCACACTTCGATTTTGACAGCATTGTGGTTTTTTGACAGCATTATTAGTCTGTGGTAATTACGACCTCATGAACTAACTGAAAGTGAAGTTGAAATTTGGCGGAAAAATAATAAATACAGTATTAAAAATAAACTGGAATTATTTGTTCGAATTAATTTCTGTGATGTCTACCAACTTGCGCCTTAAGTTTTACGAAAGCAATCCAGGTACTTCTAATTAGTTCTACTTTTTTTTTAGAGTTTTGACTATAAGAAATGAAACCGTTATCAATATATATTATTATAAAGATGTTTGCGGTATCACGCACTTTTTATCTATAGTCCACTGAAAAATAATATATGACAACGTCTTTGAATTTATTAAAGTTATATGTTCAAATACGTATATACGCAGATATAGGCGTTTAACATGATTCCAGTATGTAGTACCCTATTTAAAAAGATTTTAAAATAAGAAGGGATGTAAACTTGACGAAACACAATTTTATGTAATTTGCCTGATATTACATAAAATTAGTTTGTTAATTAACATTAACCTGTGATAACATATATCTTTATGTAGCTACTTCTAGTTATAGTAGGTAGTCTATTCTCTTAGTACTAATAACAATATTAAGCTATTTTTTTTTATTAACTTTATACAATGTAGTTATTTTTAGCCATGATTTTATTACAATGCCTTCCTTCACCTAAAGCTCCATATCATTCCAACATTATGCATACCACGTCTAAGGCTTCATGGCAAAAACTTGATTAAGGTTAAAAATATACATTGGCATTGTACGGACTTTACTGTGTTTGTTATTAAATCCCTGGTATAAGTGGCTAATTAGTTTAGTATATATAAATAGCACCATTTATATAAAGGACTTTCAATTCAGATAAAGTTAATGAAACTCCTGACTCACAATCTAAAAGGAACAAGAGGACAAGGAAAACACCAAAGAGGTATAGTGACTTCTTGAATCTATCTCCATCTAAGAGGCAAATTCAAAAACTAAGTTCTTCAGATGATGAATTCAGTAATGAACAAAATGATGAGTTAACTCCTGAAAAACCTACAGGTAAGTTACAAAATTATATAAGATATGTACGATGTTATTACAAAAAAGTTAAATACGTATTGAGCCCTGGCTTTAAAAAGGTCTCATATTAAATGCACTGCGGTCACTGAAAGTTCACCATCTTGCTCTTTTGTCTTGCTTTAGTTACGTGAGGCAAGACCAGGGGTTAGGTGGGCATAGGGTCTGTGTAGGTAGGTTTGGTAGGGATAGGGATTGTAGGGTGGGGGAACGGGAAGTAAAGCTGGTCAGGTTACCTCTGGCTTGCCTACCTACTTAGTGGGTAGGCAAGGCCAGGGGGTTGGAGGGCGTAGGTTTTGAGACAGGCAGGGTAGGGTTATGAGCGAGGGATGGGGGGGGGTTGTTTAGGGTAGCGTAGGCCGGAGGGCACTTCAGGGTGGCTGAGGCGGAGGAGGTGTAAACCTCGATAAAAAATCAGTATGGGGGTGGCGGTGGAGGGGTTTTCTCTCCGCTACCGGCTGAACCCAGGGAGGAAGGGGCGGGGGCTCTGACCTCCCATTGCATAGGTTTGGTGGGCTGGGAGGCAGTCTTGCAACCGGGCTGCCTCAGTCGGGTGTGGCGTTAGAAACGCCTGCCGCCGGAGGGTGTTGCGGAGCCTGCTCACGCACCCCGTGACATCCCCTATAGTGTGGCGTAGGTTGTCGTGTTGTTTTAGTCGGTTAAAGTCGCCGAAAGGCACTGGCAGCGGCGTCATAGCACGCAGGTGGTGGTTGACTCAGCTCAGGCCCTCCCCCGGGGGTCTGACAGACCATCCATGATGGATTTTCTCTCCACACAAAAAAAAAAAAGTTAGACTTGTGAAAAAGGATAATGCGAACTTGCCTCGGCCGAGAGTGGTGCATTTATTAAGAAACTTTTTTAAACCAAGTATTTAATACATATTTAACTTTTTTGTAATAACATGGGTATCCTTTATGTGCATGTATTGAATGTGAATATTACAAATTATTTCATTGATTTTGGAGAAAGGGTAATTAATTAGTCTGTGAATTTCTAAACTAATTATATGCTTAAATTCATTTGATCTCCATTTAATAAATACTCTACTTAATACACCATAGCAGCCTGTAAGAGACCCACTGCAGGACCATAGGCCTCTTCCCGAAGGAAGTTATGGGCATAATCACAACCCTAGCCCACAATGTATTGGTGATTCAAACTCTGATAAATCAACAGTTTTATGTTTTCCCACTTACAGTAGTACTAGAACAACATTTCCCAGGTTCATGTTTCCTCACTATTTTTTTCTTCATAGTTAGCCTAGAGACGGAACTTCTTAGCATTCCATGGATTCACCGTGCGGGTGCCGGGTCCATCGTGTGGCCGAGGGAGAAACTCAGAGCAGTTCCCAGGACTTGCGACTCAGGTGTAGGTTTAAGGAGGCCCCCTTTGAGATGCGCATCAACGCTGGTGAGGTGGTGAGGTTCACTGCTCGAGTTTCCCGCCCTGCCTAGCCAAATTTGGTAGGAACCTGTTAGTGCAGCCTTTGATACTCTTTCTAAAATAGAACTTACTGCAGTTCTCGACAGGCCAAGGTCCTTCAGAAGGTTATAGAGAGTTTTTGCTGGTATACCTCTCGCTCCTACTTCTACAGCATATAAATTAACCACATAGCCATTTTTATTTAGTTCCTTAGTTAGATCGTAATATTTATTTAATTTGATTGTGTGGTCTTTAGGAATGTTGGTTTCCCACCGTGAGAAATCGGAAAATGTACGTGAATTCCGAAAAATTCCTTGGTACATGCTGGGGTTTAAACTGTGGATAACCACCAGTCAAACCACTACACCACCACAATTTTATTAATATTAAAGTATGATTAAGTATTATTCACTTCTCGACATTTTAATATGATATGTAATTAAATGTGACATATTTACATTTCCAGCTTTATTTGGTAATGATGATGTGGAAGGTCAAGATATTTTCAAATTCAAGTTGCACCATACAAAATATGATCTACAAAAAAAAGCACAAACAGCGATAAGCAGTTCACCAAAACTCACAGACTCTCCGTTGAAGACTCCTAAGAAATTGTCCTTTATTAATTTAAACACTGCAAGTGAAGTAACACCTAAATATGTTAAAGAAGTTATAAAAAAACGTAAGTAAGTTAACACAAAATAAAAATATCATTTTTAATTCCTAAATATATTCTCATACGAAATGTTCATATTTGCAGATATTGTAAAAGAAGTAGAGAGTGATGATGATAGAGTGAGTGATTTTTCCGACAGTGGCAGTGATTTTGTGCCAGAAAAAAGCGACAATGAGGTACCTACACATATTGAAATGACCATACTTTAACATTATGCATATTTTTTAAAAACAAATCAACACTATCATACTGATATTTCTAAAGTTAGTAAATTCACTATATTAACTAATAGCTGAGTCCGCGACATACTTTATGTAAAAAACAGTGATTTATAAACTCATCTGAAGGTATTAAGTCCATAAGAAATTATTTGCGGGGTGGTAGGGTTTTACAGCCTGACTGGGTCGCAACCACCATGTATATGGTGAAAAATTCCGTCATAGTGATTCGCTTCTGCGGGTCGCATTTCGGGATCAGGCTGTGCATATATATCCAGCATTTCGGCGACCAGCGATTGATAGTGTGTCACTCGTTGGTCGCCATTGTTTTTGGACTGTACTGTGCGTACCATCAGGCATGGTGCAGTCATTTTGCCGTGCTACTATTTAAAAAAAAAACTACTTTTTTCTCATATTTACGCCACGTCGTCATTAAAATTACAGTAACTTTTGAAAGAGTGGACTGATTTTAATAAAACACGGAGTAAGTTATTTTCGAGGATATGCTTTATGATTGTCTTGATTAGGTTTTATTGTGATCCCAGTATTTTAGCAGTGCTGCGTGTTCATACAAACAGACAGACAGACATTCCTAAAAACGATTGAAATTTTTTTACGCTTTTGACCTAGCAAGGTCTTAACAGCTTCACCGGACTACTAATTGAAATTTACTTTATTACTTACTCGTAGACACCGTTTTTTAAAGTATGACATGTTAAAATAACATTATTATATATATAGAAGATACAGGAAGATATAGAAGGTAACCCTTTATAAAACAGAATGTTAATATTTTTTCCTAGTTATCTAATTAAAACATATTTCAAGAAATTTTGAATACTTTGATTGATATATACATTGCAAAGTCTTGCAGTGTTATTAATTTTATTAATATTTTGGTAAATATGTTTTCTGTTCAAGTCTGACTCTTCGTCATCATCTATGTCTTCGGAAGAAGAAATCGAAGCACAAAGGAAACCAACTGGTGATGGTTTCGTTGCCAGTAAACATAATAATAGATCAAAACCAAAAGATTCTGAATATTATGTGGCTCCTGATAATTATTTCATGATGCATTCTGGTAAAAAGGTATGTCATGATTATTTAAAAAGATATCCGTCGATTCTTTATTGATCTATAATAGAAGTAAATTAACAATGTCAATAATTATATGATTACAGATAGCTACATCTGATCACACTTTAGCGAGATTAAAAAATCTAAGTACAGAGTCTAGTGAAACGTCAGGTTATCACATATCAAACGAACATAAAAACAAAATAACTGATCTTAATAACAGTTATCACCATCTTTTTGACCGTTGGCTGTATGCTTTAAGTCAAAATTTTAATATAATCTTATATGGAATAGGTTCCAAACGATCAATACTGCAGTATTTCCAAACAGAGAAATTAAAAAGAATACCATGCATTGTTGTGAATGGATTCTTTCCGAGTCTGTCAATAAAGAATATTTTGGATACTATAGTAATTGGGCTTCTGGAAAATACTCAAGTGCCGTCAAATGGGATTGAAGTCATTACCTTAATAAACAGACAACTGATTGAATATGATGTAGATTTGTTCCTCATAGTTCATAATATAGACGGCGTTATGCTCCGTAATGCTAAAGTGCAGGCCACACTAGCTAGTTTATCACAGATCAAGAATATCCACCTAATCGCTACAATTGATCACATTAATGCACCTCTACGTAAGTAAAATCTTGCTATTCTTTTAATTATGAGAAAAGTACCTGTAAATGACTATTTCTCACTTTACAAAATGTTAAAAAACAGCTGCTTATTAGTTAAATAGCGAAACTTCAACCAAGGATTATAATTTTTGCACCACCAGAAATAAAAAATTGCCTATTTTAATATTTTTAAATCTTATAACCAACTAGCTGACCCCTTCTTTGGGCGGTAATAGTCATTATCAAGTTACAACTTTTTTCCACAACTCAATTATATATCTCTCATAGTTAAGGCAGCGTTCGTAAGAAACGTTTTCGTTCGACCATTTTTTCTCCGACTGGCCAGATATTACCCACTACAACCTCACAAACTTTACGTCTTTGCAGTCCGTTAGTGGTATCCGCCGCAAAATACGAACCCGTACCAAACGCTGCGCGTTGTAAAAGACGTCCGCGACATATTTTTACCGACCCTCCCGATGAAATAACGGCAGTGAACGATCAGTACCAGCCTGTCTCTCTAAACAGAGCGTGCTCACGCCCACGCCCGCGTAACCACAGATCACACCGCCGTGGTCTGGGGGTAAATTTCGCTCCCGCACACCAGACTAGGCCCCCCTCGGCAGCAGCTCAAGCCTAGGTCCGTTCCCTCGGCGTGGAGCCCTTGAGTACGCTGCTCGCGCGATACAGTGACACAAAATCTTACATCACTGCGACAACATTACACATATCACCTCCACACACGTGCACGCATACACGCTTACACATGCAGGTGGAAGGGTTTTATTTTTTCCCTTATCAAACTGAAATAGTTTAGAATATTATCCGATACGAAATATATATAGGAGTTGTTGAGGTATGTATGCTTGGTACACATATATGTTTCATCAACTCATATATGTATGAATAGTTAGCTTAGCTCAGATAGGTCGCGAATTGCATGTATCAGGCAACAGCCAAAGCCGAGGTGTGCCGCGCACCCTTGAGCTAGTTGTCAAAGTAAAATCGGCTGAGTGCCTTAAGCGCTCGCCTTAATAGTCCGGTGAAGCTGTTAAGACCTTGCTTGGTCAATAGAGTAGTAAGTTTGAAAAAAAAAAAAAAAATTACGTCTTTATGTTATTAGTATAGATAATATAATTAGTTAATAGCTTCTGCCCGCGACTTCGTACGCATGGAATGGTTATTTTGCGCTAAGACGCGCTATTCAATGGGTCGGCTCGCCCGGGCTAGTATCACCCTCTAACAGAAAACCGACGTGAAGTAACAGTACTTGCATTGTTGCGTTTCGTTCGGTCAGTGAGAGCGCCGGAGGACGCTTTTTTCGAACTGACTACGCTATTGACCAAGCAAGGTCTTAACAGCTTCACCGGACTACAAACCTTAATATCATATATTTAACTTACCATACTCTTATAAGATTGTATGATTATATTTGTTAAGCATATATGTGCATGCATATAGTTTTGGATAATATAGCAGTCAAAAAATAAACTATGAATTGTATTTGTAAACATAGTTACTTATTATCTGTGAGGTGTGCCTTGTAAATAAATAAATAGGAGCGTAGCACCAATGAAGAATGTTTCAAAATCCTTTTTTCCTTTTGAGAACTTTCGCTGCATGTTAGCTCAAAGTGACTATTCCATCCAGACGAAATCGCAGAAAGAAGCTAGTAATATATAAATTTTTATATAAAAATGTGATGTTCTACTTATGACAACATTATTGAAGTTATATATAGTAGTTTTAAAAACACAATGAATGACCAAAACCATTTTTTTAACAAATTTTTATTATATTATTTGTATGTTTGAAAATATTGAACATGTTTGTTGTAGTATGGGATCACTCTAAACTCAGTAAGTTTAATTTCACATGGTGGGATGTGACCACATTTACGCCCTACACTGAAGAAACCTCCTATGAGAACTCGATTATGGCCCAACAAAGTGGCGCCTTACAACTGTCTTCACTGAGAAGTGTTTATCAATCACTCACTAGTAACGCTAGAGGAATATTCAAGATAATCATCGAATTTCAACTAGAGAAAAAAAAGCAAACAAATTACCAAGGTAATATAGTTATTTTTATCTGTATTATTGTTGGTGCATCTAGTAGTAACTACATTAATTGTGAATGAAGGACATATACAATAATACGTTGTCCCGCCCTGATAGTAAAAAAAGTAGACAAATCATATACCTATAATCTTTCTCGTGAATCACTCTATCTACTGTTAAAAACCGCTTGAAAATCCGTTCAGTAATTTTTGAGTTTATCGCGAACAGACAGACAAACGTGGCAGGACTTTGTTTTATTACATGTATTAATAAAAATAATGGATGAACCATTATTAGCTGTGCTAGTGTCTATTGGCATCTAGTTGTATTATCAAACTATATAAATTAACTTAACAATATATAGCTTATTGACAAAAAAATCATAAAATTTGGACTCATTATGTAATTGAAAAAAATGCAATGAATTAGTGAAGAAAAATTATCTCGCGTTCATGTGTAATTTTAATACATATTAATGTTGAGGAATATCGATTTTGTAATAGATGTAACACTTAAAAATGGAAACAATCATCGACATTTTATGGATGTAGTATATGTACCAAAGGCTTTTTTGTGGGGTCAGGCCACTTGTAACCTTAAAGGGAATTTTGGAAACATCAAAAAATTTAAAAAAAAGAAAAGGAAAACAGAACTATCTTGGTACATATACCTTACCCTATACAAAAAAAAATGTTTTTTTCTTGAACCCGGCTGAGTGCCTTAAGCGCTCGCCTTAGTAGTCCGTTGAAGCTGTTAACAATTTGTTAGGTCAATAGCGTAGTCAGTTATCGCGTCGCAGTGGTTTTTGCCTGTGTAGTAGAGGTCGTAAAAAATACGGATGTATAATTTTCAAAAATTAGCGTGCCCCATAAAATAAGTGACAAAAAGGCCTGTATGTGCCTATGAAAAAGTTTTCATTTGGCCGTTCGAGTAATTAAACATGAATTTATAAACAATAAACTTTGTATAGTAGAATATTGGACTTAATGATTGCATGTTAGTATAAATGAAGAATGAAATACCCTCTGCACTCATGAGGCGTTAAAGGTTTGGCCTAATCGTAATTCAATGTTTATCTAATACATACATTTTTCAGTTATCATGAATTCGTAAAAATCGGTATACAAAGGTGGTACATACTAAAATGATCTTGATTTTCAGGTCTTCCTTTTAAAGAACTGTACTCAAAATGTCGCGAACAGTTCCTCGTGAGCTCGGATTTAGTGTTAAGAGCTCAATTGACGGAGTTTTTAGATCACAAATTAGTCAAAATGAAGCGAACTTACGACGGCAGCGAGAATTTACTTATACCAATTGATAATAGTTTGTTACAACAATTTTTGGAGCAGCAAGAAACTTGACATGTTGTACTAATTAATAATTACAATGAACTTGGGTATTTGAATGTTCAATTAAAAATATCAAAGTTTGAAATTGTGCTTGTTTTATTTTCTTTGTAATGAAACAACGAGTTACATATTTAATTTTTATTTTACAATCCCAGAAATAAAGTCTTAATAAGGATTATATAATATAATATACATAACAGGCCAAATTGTAAATTACTTAAACTTAATGACTTACATAATATAATAAAATTATTAACTAAAATTCTCTTCAACATATCTGGCACATACACCATGATGCATCAACTAACTCTTCATTGATATAAGTGCATAAATCGCTCTTTATTAAGATTTAAAAATGTTGTAGAAAAATACTCTCTGAACTCATGAGGCGTTTAAGATTTGACCTATTTTATAATTATTAATCAGATGATATTTATTCATTTCTAAGCCCGCTCGTAATTAAACTTTGAAATATACTACATTTTTGAGTTATCATTAGTGAGATTAAAATGATAATTATCTCAGAAGTCATAGATTTCGTAGATACTATTTTTCAATAACAAGTATTGTTTTTTTTTTTAAATAAAATCTATCATAAAAACCAATCGCATATCTATATCCAGTTTGCATACATCTGAATAGTATGTTTTAAACAGATGAATTCGTTGGAATAATTCATGATATTATTGTATTAAATAAATTATCTATATAAAAATTGACTTTGTTCAATGTCAGTGGCTGTATGTCTTTATCAGTCTAACTTGGTATTTGAAACAGGCGGTGCTTATGTAGTAAGAGGTGTAATGGATTCCAAAAGGCTTACATATAAATTTCATTAAACAATTTCTAGTTATCTCGCACTTACATCTACTTAACACAAATCCTCAATATTTGATCTAACCGAATGAGAGCTATATTATTTCTAAAATCATGCACTTCCGTTTCAATGATAGATAAACTTAAGCAAGTCAGAAGAATAAAAAATATATATATATGTAAACAATTTAATTAAAATATATATAACTTCGGACAACAAACTACTACAGATTCCACACAATATAATACATCAACATTAATCATATTGAAAATACATAATATAGTAAGTAGAACCTCCACAAGTTAAAATCCAAGTAAAAACATTTTAAATTATACAGTTTGAAGTAAAACTTCTTTAGACGCTTTTAGGAGGTAACTGGACGACAATGCAACGGAAGTCCGTTACGGCAATATGGCGTCACGTTTCTATAACATCCGGTTATCAAATATTTTTGATTTTGTCAATAAATAGATAATAAAAAGATCAATCACAAATTGTTGAAATTAAAAAAAAAAATTGGATAATAATAAAAATCATACAATAGAATTAATTATGTATATATGGGCGCGCGACCGTGCTGCCATCTGGTTTAAGTAATAAATTAAATCAAAGCTTCGTTATCTGTAGTGCCATCTATCAGCTAATTCGGGACTTAAATAACACGAAATATTATTAGCATCTCTTTGTTATAAAGTAAATAAAATATAGACAACTTTTATAACGCTAAAGAAGTTTTCATTCAATCGCGTGTGACGGTTACACGCACTCATTTTTTTTTAACTCATTAGAAAGTTTATGTTACACTCGCACTTTCTTGAAGTTTTCTAAACAGCCATTGCTAGCTTTAAAATTATGGATTTTCAGCGAAATTAGCGAACTCTTCTGCTGTTTCTTTCACACCGTTTGAACCACGTATAATAACGTCCAAAATAGGGAATTCAGAAATTTATCGTCTTTTGCATTAAAAAAAAAATTTCACAAGATTCTCGTTTCTTCAAGAGTTCATCTTCTTTTTTGATTATAAGTGTATAATGCACTTTCATGTATTCCAAACTGAGCCACAAGATCTATATCCTTTTTAATCCACTTTTCACAGGTCTTATCGCTTTTAATTTATCAGCGTATGTCGGTTGTTAATTTTTGTGTTAACAATTTAACTTGTAAACACGTGCAACCGATAAATTTCAAGAAACTTTTTGTTTTCTACATTCATTTGAAATGACTCATTGGCAGATAGTTTAATGTTTATAGCTTATCGAAACATTTCTTTAAGTTATAGTGGTAGCGTATTTTAAGTAAAGGGAACAGATTTTTTTTTAAGTGATAGAGGTTTCTTAACTTATCGAGGTTCTACTATATTTGAATCGGAACATCGTCCAATGGACGAGTTTATAACACTAGAATGAACGCGGTCGAGCCTAGCCTCATTGGGGTGATGGACCAATCTCACAAATGATAACTAGTCTACGGGGATGACTGCAATGTACCGTGAATGTGATCATGTTTATTGTCCGATGCATCGGAGCGCTGTACACTTACAAACTAGTAAGATAACTCTCCGCGTAAGGCAACTCTTCAATTATCCTCATCATCCTCGTGTTTTCGCTTTTTACCCCGAGTGCTTTCTTCCGGCACACCATCAGCAGCATCTGGAATTATGTTTTATTAAGGGAGGGCAAAAAAAAAAAAAGTTATTTTCTTTACTTTCCTAGTTAAATATCGTGGTGAAAAACAACTCTGGTAATGTTTGAGCTTTTATTAATATTATTAAGAGGAGCCTCATCGTGATTTTTTATTTTCTAATAACACAGTCTTCTTTATTATTTGGAATTATATTGCGTTTTAAATAGTGTGTTGTAGATATCAATACATATTATTGTAGGAAATTGAACAACCTCTAAAAAACTGATGATATGGTTTTTTTCTAAGTCGAATTTTATACACCGTGACTGTTTAAAGAGTGACAACCTTCGATCGTGTGATATTTCATGGTCACATATAAAATATCAAAACAAATACTAATAAAAAACAAAGAGAACCTAAGTTAAGTTTGTTCTAAGACTCTCAAAAGTATGGGTACTAATTTAAATAAACCTAGGTTGAATAACCTGTGACAAAATCTGCGAGCGGCGTTTATAACCTTCATTAATAGAACTGACAATAAACCCTTTTGTTTCTTCAAACTTCGATAAATTATCCTTTGTTAGTTGGTTGGCTTAATTTTTATTACACCCGACGGTCATTGACACTGCTTTAACATAAACGGGTAGAGGTATAATTGTTGTATTTTCTAGATAATTAGATCAAATATTAAGCACCTATAATTTTAATTGATTTAGAACGAGTATCGAGTACTGAATATCCTGTGGAAATATTGCTAACGAGTAACCAGTCATCCAGTAAAAGTTATTCAAGGTCAAAGTTCAACATCCAATTTGTATATACCTATAATTACTTCTACAAATAACCATTTGCTACATTCATGTTCTTTTTCCTTCAGATTTAAATTTCAAGTTTGATTTTTTTTTTCATAAAGTAATTATTGCAGAAGTTAAAATTGTATGTTTGTACCTATGCTATGATAATAATTATATTGTTGCCATAATTATACTGACCTTGCGCTTTTGCATTGTGATCTCCATCTGCATCATTTTCACCTTCACCGTCTTCCTCGTCTACATCATCTTCTTCTTCAACTTCACTACCTTCATATAAAGAACTGCCAGAAGATTCTTCCTCTACATAAAAATTATAAGTCCGTTTTATAGTTTTATTGAATTGCGAGCGGCAAACAATCTCCCTTGCTTAGTTAAATATCGATGTATGCAAATCGATATATGAGTTTGATTATATAATATTCAGTTTGGTTACGAATATACTGATTATTTATGATTTATAAAGAAGAGTAAAAGGTTGGTTGAGAACAAATGATGTTTTTTTAATACCGTATTTAAACATTAGGACATTGATATATTCTATTATGGTTTTGAAGAAATCTAACTAGTAAATGCAAATGAGAGTTTGGTTATTTGTTACGCTTTCACTTTGTTTATGCGTTTGGAGGCAAACAAACAGATGGCTTAACTGATGGTAAGCATCACCGCCCATAGATACTTGCGAGGAGCGTCACAGATGCGTTGTCACAATACTTTTACACACATATTGCCAAAGGTAAACAGAAAAGGGCATATGGGACCTCGGATTCAGACAATAAGTACAAATCCACATTGAAACGAGCGACACCGCAAGCAAACATTAGTAAATAACATACTGGGATTTATCATAAAAAATTAAATATATTTACCTAGATTATCTTTATATACTGCACATAACGAAATATCTTCATCATCGTCTTCCTCCTCATCTATATCAGATCCTGAAATAGAATTTTATTATATAAAAAATTAGATCCACAACTTAGGAATCATATTTTTAAATAATCTAAAAGGACACCACACAGGCAACTCATGACTGTAACTTTTTTTGTGCCTTAACACAATTATGAACTTTATATAAGCATCACTGAGAGTAAATAATGATGCTTACTCTTCAAAAGGTAACCCATGTGGAAAAGGAGACCATATACTGTGTATAATACCAACGGTAGAGAAGTTCGCTCTTCTTCAGGTCTTTCTGATACACTATCATCTATCATCAATGGACGCAAATCTAAGTCCAAATCTGTAACGCACATAAGGTTTTAAATAATGACTAAAAACAATTGTTAAAGCGTTATATTTGAGAAATAGGGACGATAATGAGTTGAACTAAAAGATTAGCATGAAACAATTGTGTAAAATCGATTAATGTATTCGACTTAGTAGGATAAATCAAATTATTGAAATTTTATCATTTGCAATTAGCAATCCTTGTCTTTTGCACATTTTTACTCATCCACGTTTACTCCTAAACATCTTTGACAAACTCTATAGAAATATAATCAGAGGTCATATAGTTATTATTGTATACTACGTAACTGAAGACAGAGGGGATGAAAGTGATATGCAACATTTTTTTCATTATATAAATTAAAGTGTTATATAATGTCAACATACATATTCAATTTATAGAAAACTTTTTTTTTTCGAACTGATTACTTTATTGACCATGCAAGGTCTTAACAGATTCACCGGACTACTAAAGCGAGCGCTTAAGACACTCAGCCGATTTTATTTTGACAACTAGCTCAAGGGTGCACGGCACACCTCTGCTTTGGCTGTTGCCTGATACATGCAATTCGCGACCTATCTGAGCTAACCTAATCTAAGCTAACTATTCATACATATATGAGTTGTTGAAACATATATGTGTACCAAGCATACATACCTCAACAACTCATATATATTTCGTATCGGACAATATTCTAAACTATTTCAGTTTGATAAGGGAAAAAATAAAACCCTTCCACTTGCATGTGTAAGCGTGTATGCGTGCACGTGAGTGGAGGTGATATGTGTAATGTTGTCGCAGTGATGTAAGATTTTGTGTCACTGTATCGCGCGAGCAGCGTACTCAAGGGCTCCACGCCGAGGGTTATAGAACACATTTATAGGTGCTTGGTAACATAATTTCATCTTAAGAGTAATACCATCATGTAGCTGTATACATCATACCATTGTATTGATATGCATTTTATTAGCACAAATTATACACATTCTTAGTTTTGTATGACATATAAGAAAGAATCTCAATGGCTACAACAGTATATGGTTTTCACTGCACTTTATTAGTATTCATTTTTTATGTAACAAAACATAAAGCAGTAAAGAGTAGAGGCATATAGAATCAAAGACAGCTAAGTGCCACGAGTTCTAAAACTGAACTGAGTATGGAGCCATCTAGTCTATCATTGGTTGCAAATCACCATTTAATTCCTACAAGAATCAAAATACAGCTAAAGCCTTTTAATTTTCGTTTTAAAATTGTTTTTTTGGGATCAAATACATTTAAGTACAACCAAGTCATCAAACAAGAAGTAAAGTAAGAATAAAATACAGTTAAGGGATTTTCATTTTTTAATTCCTTGAACTTCTCTTTTAGAGCTGATATCAGGCCATAGGCAGGCAAAACCAATAGCATATGCCACTCCCTATAATTGAAACTTTGAATATAAGTAAAACTCCAACTCTGAGAATAGATAAACATTTTTTTCGTTTCCTGCAAATTTGGCCTCTATGCACTTAGCTGTTTTTGATTTTATATGCCTCAGTAGCAATTTCATAAAGTATAAAGTACTAATCTATGAAAAATATATTTAAAAAAAAATATTTTTTCTAAATTTTTTTACTCGTTCTCTTAGTATTAAAATATTTGTAAATATTGAAAAGATAACACAGAAGTTTCGAAGACGTAAAAAATATATTATAAGCTTTTGATTGATCCAAGCTCTTAAATCTCATTCAAGCAAAGCAAAGCAATTCAGTTTTACATGCTTTGTATTTTATCGGCAAAATTGACTGAGTATTATATACTACGATGTTCCGAATAAATACAAATCGCTGAGTTATAAAAAATACTCATATATTTTAACTTCGTCCGCGTTGAATAGTCACTTTGGGCTAACGCTCACACGCAGCGGAAGCTCTCGAAAGGAAAAAAGAACAATTTTGAAACATTCCTCATTGTTGCTCCCCTTCTATTGGTCTTAGCGTGACGATATATAACCTATAGCGTTCATCGATAAATGAGCTATCTAACACTGGATTTTTTTTTCGGACGGACTATGCTATTTACCTAGCAAGGTCTTAATAGCTTCACCGGACTACCGACACTGCAATAATTTTTCAAATCAGACCAGTAGTTCCCGAGATTAGCTCGTTCAACCAAACAAACCCTCCAGCTTTATAATATTAGTATAGATAATACATGTTTATAGGCCCATTTAAAATTAACATTATTATTGTAAGTTGAAGTAAAGAATTCAACTCAGAAGCCAGGTTTAATAATTAAAATTACAGCAGCAACAAAACTTAGACTTAATAGAACTAACCATCTTCATCACTATCATTATTTCCGTTCATCTCATCTTCTTCCTCTGCATCACTATCATCAGCTTCTCTATCTTCTTTATCGAATCTGAAATACGAATAAAAAATGTAAGAGAATATTATTGTATTTTTGTTGATTATATTAACATTTTAAAAATCAATTATTAATTGCAAGTATATACAAATACAACTTGCCACAAATAAAAAATGTAAGAGAATATTATTGTATTTTTAACCAACTACGAAAAAGGAGAAGGTTACTACATTCGCTTGCATGTATTTTTTTTTATTTATATAAATCATTTATATAAATAAATATATATTTATATATTTTAATGATTCTTTTTTTTATTTGCATTGGTTATATTCAGAGGTGGTCCCATATAAATTTGAGGAAAATATTCAACCCCTAAGGGGGTGAAATATCGTTTATTTGATTTCCCCCCACTTCGTATCTACGTATTTTCGTGAAATTAGAACCGATTTATTATACCCATTAGTAACCAGATATATTTATGGACACTAAAAATGGAGAAATAAAAAAATAAGCCGCCTTCGATGTGACAAACTAATAGCGCACTAAAAATAGCTGAATTATTAAAATAACCAAATTAAATAAAAAATATTGATATTCGCGCTACCTAATAATATATTTAAAGTCGATGCCAACCTACATTTCAAATTTGTTGCAGGTAATAAAATATGTATACTATACAGATATACATTGGACATACATACATGGGACACGAGAGTGGACCAAATCTTTGATGTAGCTGATATGAATTTAGGTTGGTATTGGCTTCAAATATATTGGTTAGGTAGCGCGAATATCAATATTTTTTTATTTAATTTGGTTAATTTAATACATCAGTTATTTTTCACTTTTTAGTGCCTTATTAGTTTTTCACATCGAAGGCAGTTATTTTTTTTTTTTAATTGATTATATTAACATTTTTAACATCACTTTTTATTTAAAATTGTTAATTGAAAATGTATACAAATACAACCACAACGGTTCAAGTTTGCCACCCATTATAATACTCTCAATATCAACATAATTGCCGATAATAAATTATGAAACAACTATCATACAATTTTCTTCATACTCCTCAAAATGGCAATCGTATTATATAAATCTGGTGTTTTATCTAATATATGTCACAGATGATGTCTTATAAGTATCTATCCTTAAGTCTTCTAAAAATTATGATCAAAAATTAAATACTAATTAATATTGTAAATGCAAATGTGATATTGTTAAATTGTTATGCTTTCAAGCCTTTATTACTTAACTATAGGTGGTAGAGCCACACTGAAGCTATTACTGGTTTCAGCACGAATTGATCGGCTCACCCAGGGTACTACCACCAGACCCACAGAAACACCTACATCTAGTAACAGTGCTTGCATTGTTATTTCATTCAGCCAGTGAGTCAACAGTCAGACGGTGGTGATCATTTAACATCAAGTGAATTATCATCAAATCTTTCGAACATATCAAGGGCACAGAAAAAAACTGGGTACTTTTGAACCAGAGAAAAACACTGCTCCTTAGGGATAACAATCTTATACCCTGCAAGCAAGAAATGTTATTAACATACTTACCCATCAAGATATTTTAGGGATGGTTGTAGAGCAAACACCTTACTTCTATAATCTTCAATACTAGTAGTCACTTCATTGTTGAATAAATCCAGATTCTTTAAATTTTCAAATTCAGCAAGAGGCTTAAGCTCTTCTAAAGTCTTAATCTTATTTCCAGACAAGTTCAAATGTGTCAGTTTCTTACAGCCACTGAGAAAGTTCAGTCCGCTTGATATTCTGTTGTCAGAAAGCTCTAACTTTCTGAGCTTTGGCAATGCTGGGAAACCTTTTAAAGTAGTAAGGCCAGCATTATTTAAGCTGAGAATTTCCAGATTAGTATATTGATCCGATAGCCCTACAATGGTAGTACTACGACAGTTATCTAGGTTCAATTCTTTGACCTGCAAAAAAAAAATACACATTAGTTAATAATCGAATCATAACAATTTAAGTAACTTTTATATTTATAAGAATCTCCTTAAAAAGTAAAATTCTTAAGTGTAAGAATATAACATATTATAGTTTCACTAGAATTATGATGCTGCTGATGGACCCTTTAATTTTCATTTTTCTACTTTGTAATTTTCTTTGCATGGTTTAAATTAAATTGTTATATATACTGTTAATACACTATGTTAAGAAGTGGACATGTATTAGTATATACTTATTTTACTGATTAAGTTCTTTTTTACACAGTTTAAAGACTTATAAAATATTAAACATTATCGAAATAAATAATTCTGTCTTATAAGTATTACCCTCTAAAGTTTGTTTGGTTTTATACATAAATTTTAAGTTATAAGCGTTAATTAAAAAAAATAGGTCACATTAAGGCGGTGTAAAAAATAAAGTATGTAATTAGTAATTATTGATGATTAATTACGTATCAAATACCAGTAAATTCGCTGGCTAGTTTCAAAGAAAATGACTATACTGACAAACTATGTTACCGCCAAAATGAACAAGTTCTTTGAAAAAAAAAGATAACTTCTGAATCAATAGTTTTTTTTTTTTTTTTTTTTTTTTTTTTTTTTTTTTTTTTTTTTTTTTTTTTTTTTTTTTTTTTTTTTTTTTTTTTTTTTTTTTTTTTTTTTTTTTTTTTTTTTTTTTTTTTTTTTTTTTTTTTTTTTTTTTTTTTTTTTTTTTTTTTTTTTTTTTTTTTTTTTTTTTTTTTTTTTTTTTTTTTTTTTTTTTTTTTTTTTTTTTCTTATTTATGGCAAAGCGTGACTGCCGCATCTGCCAGTGTCTTGTTTTAAAAGTACATAGTAAGGTACTACTAAATTTTAAAGTTAGGGAAAACATCTCGAATTAAAAAAAAGAGAAAAACAGGAAATTTTGAAAAGGATCAGTAGCAATGTAACTGTTGTAGGAAAAAAGAAGGCGCTAAATTCTGATACTATTTCTCGTCATAAATGAAACTAGTGCATGATAAATGTCTATATTAAGAGTATGAAGTATGGTAGTTATATTAGTAGGTAAAGGGACATGAAAGGACAATAATTGACTAAACAACACAGAGTGATCGTAATTACTACAAGAAAAAATAAGGTGGTTTAAATCACCAACTTCGTAACCACAACTACAGGTAGGACTTTCTATGATTCCAAGTTTAGCGAGATGTTCCGGTGTACACACATGACCCAAGCGCATCCGTATCAAAATTGATGTAGGAGTTTTGTCGAACTTACATTTATAGAACCATGGTTTAGTGGGTATTGTCGGTTGAATACGATAATAATATTTACCTTTTGACTGACTATTAACTGCCCAGAGTTCATTCCAAGAATCCCAGAGATGAACTCTAGGCAGTGCCGCTAGGTCATGACTATAATTTTTATATGGGAATAAGTCACCACAAATCACTGCTTGTTTCGCCAATTCATCCGCTCTTTCATTTCCCATTATTCCACAATGACTAGGAATCCAAACAAAAGAAATACGATATCCTCTTAAGTAACATAGATGAAGCTTAGAACGAATATCTATGATCAAAGGAAAATTAAATTTATTTTGGAATGGAGGTTTATGTAATGCCTGTAATGCGCTTTTAGCATCTGTAAAGATAACTGTTTTATGTAACTTCATCAGAAGCACATATTCCACTGCTTTAAATAAACCAAAACATTCACCCGTAAATACGGATGACTCAGGAGGCAGTTTAATTTTTTGAACAATATTGTACTGGGAATGATATACACCAACACCTACACACCCAAAACGAGATTGTTTTGATGCGTCGCTATAAATATGATGCCAATGAGACCACTTACTATGTACTATAGAATTAAAATATGGACTGGCACTTTTATCATGTGGTCCTATGTCTAAATTAAAATAGATATTAGGAGAAAAAAGCAAACTATCAAAATCAGCACAAAATATGGGAAGACAAGGAGAGTTATGAATTGGTGCCTCTATCTTTTGCAATTTTAGGAGACTATTAATCAAACATGGACGGGATTTGCAAGTCCAATATGAAGACAATCTAATGAGACCACTTAAACAATGTAACTTAGCTATAAGGGAGTGAGTAGATAACTGTAGAATTCGACACAGAAATTTATCCGACAAATATTGCCGTCTTAAACACAACGGAGGATCACCACATTCAACCTGCAAAGCATTTATAGGACTCGATCTCATTGCACCAGATATTAGTTTCAAAGCCTTCGATTGGATTATATCTAATCTCTTAAATCCAGCTACACTACCAGGAACCAACAAGAAAGTTCCATAGTCTAAAACACTTCTTATCAGAGCATGATAAACGAGCTTCATAGAAACCGGATGAGCACCCCACCAAACACCTGAAAGGCATCTAAGTAAGTTTAAAAGCTTTTCACATTTTGCCACAATATATTCTGAATGTGGAAGCCCAGTAAGTTTTGAGTCCAGTAATATACCCAGATATTTAGCATTATTTTTAAGTGGAATATCTACTCCTTCATAAGATAGTGTAATATGAGGTACTGTCTTGCGTCTTGTGAATAAAATCGCCACGCTTTTTTGTGGAGACAACTCCAAGCCATTTGGATCCATCCACGTTTTTAAAAGTGAAAGGGAATGAGAAACGTTTGATACTAAATTTGTAATAGAATAATCAGAAGAATACAGTAATAAATCGTCAGCATACTGAAGTACCTCAACTGTTCCATTTAGAGATGACTCCAAATCATATGTATAAACATTATATAGCAATGGACTGAGTACAGAACCTTGAGGAAGTCCTTTGGATAGCCTCCTTGATATATTAGTACCATCCAAGGTTATAAATCTGTCAGTTAAGGAGTTAATAATAAAGTTAATAAACAAATCAGGAATTTTAAGCATACAAAGTTTTCGTATTAAGATATGTAGGAGGACATTATCATATGCTGATTTAATATCCAAAACCACTGATAGAGTGGATTTATTATTTGAAAATGCAATTCTAATATCAGTAGTGAGAATACTAATACAATCCAATGTACTTTTGCCTTTTCGAAAACCAAATTGACTCTTAGAAAATAATTCATGGCTTTCAAGAAACCATTCTAGGCGATTTTTCACTAAACGTTCAGTTACTTTAAGTAACACTGATGACATTGCAATGGGCCTATAAGATGATACATCTGATGGTAATTTATTAGGTTTTAGTACTGGCAATACCAATTGTGATTTCCATGATAAAGGAACAATTCCTGTCATCATGACAGTGTTTATTATTTCTAAAAAATAACCTAAAGCCTGTTCACCAAGATTGGAGAGAAATGAATATAGAATACCGTCTGACCCAGGTGATGTATCTTTGGTACATGATAAAACCCCTTTTAATTCACTGATAGAAAACAAATTATTGATGGTGGAACTATTCCCTATAATAGGTGGCATAGAATTTAATAGATCGTCTGTAATCTGATCTTTAAATGGCACCGTAGGTGGGGCCAGATGGTCCATGAAACTTTCAGCCATTGAAGGAGGAAGTTTTGAAAGGCTAGAATTATCCATTCCACATCTAAACCGTCTAATATTACGCCACACTTCTGATGGACTAGTTGAAGGTGAAATCGAAATACAAAATTTATTCCAACCAGCCTGTTTTTTTTCCCTTAATAATTTTTTGGTATTTTTCATAATATAAGTCAAAATTTTAAAATTTTCTGAAGTCATTGCATGGTTGTAATTTAACTCTGCTTCTTTTCTCTTTTTTACAGCTTCTGTGCATTCATTATCCCACCAGGGAGGAGATGATATATGAAATGAAGAAGATTTTTTCAAGGGAAATATAACATCTGCAGTATTAATTAAAAGTGTGGAAAAAGCATCTGCACACAAGCCTATACCTTCAGAAAAATTTGGCAATGAAGAAATTTCATTTTCTACAGCTGTCTTAAATGTACTCCAATTTTCCTTATGTAACCTATGCCTTATACGAGACTTATGAATAGTATTCTTACATTTAAATTTAAAATTACTTAAAGATATAAGGATAGGAAAATGGTCACTTCCATAAGTGTATGGAAGAGTACACCATGTAGTCAAACATGCTAAATTAGAGCTACAAATAGAAATATCAATTGCACTAACATTATCAGAAGGATTAGAACGTCGAGTTGGTGATCCTGTGTTTAATATACATAAGTTTTGATGATTAAGAATATCTAACAATCTATTGCCATAACTGGTTGAATATGAGCTACCCCATGATTGATGATGGCAATTAAAGTCCCCCATTACTAAAATTGGTTTAGGAAGGGAAGAAAATATATTATTAATTTCAGAGAGAGCAGAGGATGAAGGGTGTGGTATGTACAAAGAAACAAAACAGATACTGTTTAATTGGATAGCTACTATGGAAAAATTATCGAAATGGGGAAGAGAAATAACAGAGTAAGAAAATGTATTCCTGACCAGAATAGCTGCCCCTCCATAGCCATCCTGACGGTCATCCCTTACACAAAAAAAACCATTCATTTTAAACACAGCTCTTGGCTTAAGCCAAGTCTCAGATAAAGAAACTAAAATCGGTTTATATTTGTTTAGCAAATAAATCAAATCACTTTTCTTGTTGGTGAGGCTTCGAGCATTCCATTGAATTATCAGATGATCCATTATTGGGTAAATTTAAGTAGGGCAAAAGAGATGTAACCTCGTTGGTCGGTATTATTTGGGACTGAGTTAAAAATTTAATAAGAGCTATAATAATTTTACCTATAGAAAGATCATCATTTTCATTTGTATTTTTTAGAGCACATCCATTTTGTGAAGAAGTTGTGTTGTAATCTTTTATAAGTTCTCTATGTTCTAGTTGGTTATAACCATGATTAACTTTAGGTGTTCTACGAGGTTCTCGATACACTGTTTTTTTATATGACACTGGAGTAGTTTTCTTATCAGATTCAGAACTAATAAATCTAGGCACATTTGAAGCAAGAACATCAGAATACGGACGGGAAACAGGATGATGCATTTTTGATGCTTCTGGATAAGACATACAGTTTTGAGCCATTGTAATTTTAATTTGTTTCTGTCTATTGTACTCTGGACACGACTTATTGGTTGCAAAATGACTTCCTCCGCACATACAACAATTGATATAATCTTCATCTATATTACAGGACTCACCAGTATGTTCCTTTCCACACTTATAACACTTTGGTTTTGAGCGACATTGTAACTTTGTATGGCCATATCGGCAACAGTTATAACATTGAATAGTAGGATAAGTATATAATTCAACTTGTAAGGCATTGAAGCACATAAATATTCGTTTAGGGAGTATCTGACCATCAAATGTTACAACAACACTTTGTGAAGGTTTCCAGACAGTAGCACCATCAACATTGACCTTATAGTTTATTCGTCTAACTTTTAAAATTTTACCACAACCAATTGGAACATTAATATTTTCAATTATATCTTCTGGTGACCACTCAACAGGTACACCTCTAACCAAACCCATACGGGTAACATTAAATGTAGGAATAAAAGCCTTTAACTTATTTGACTCTAAACTCTTATGCCCTAAAAACAAGTTAGCATCACTGTAAGAAGAGAATGATAAAGTAATTCTGTTACGCCCTATACGTTTTAGACTACCATTAATTATGTTCTGTATACAATTATTTTTTAAAAATTTACCAAAAGTCACAGGGTGAATAGTTGTGCCATCGTTTGGTGAAGACTGAATTCTCTGTACATGTATGATATATGGTGAATTATCCGTTTCTGTGTATAAAGATCTCCCTACAGGTGTAGGATTCTTTATAGTACAGTCTTCAGCAATATTTGGAGTAGATTTGTTACTTAAAATAATGTCTGAATTTTGATTAGAAATTAAAGCTGGTTGTAAAAAACTAATCTTTTTTTCAGAAACAACTTCTGAGTCCAAACACTGGCAATCAGTAAATTTATTATCAAGTAAAGAACTATTCTTTTTCTTTCTTTTATTGCAATGCCTACATTTTTTTTGAAGATGGATACGCTTGTGTGGTCTTGGTTGAGATCGTGACCCGTCTGTGTCTACACTAGAATCATACGATCGGACATCGTCCGGTATATCCATAGGTGAATTATCGACAGTACAAGTAGATTTAACAATAACAAATTCACTTGCATGGGGTATTGTGCCCCCAGGATCCGGGGGCTCGTTCATGGCGTACAACTAAATAATTAAAAAAAAAAGAACTTACCTACTGAATGTTGAAATAATACAAAAAAAACAACTATAGAAATAATAATCTACACAAATATATACACAACTACACACTACTGATCATAAAATAGTTAAAATGAAATTAAAACGAAAAAACCGCGTCCGCCCTTTTCAATGTTTCCCGCGCTTTTTCGAATCAATAGTTTAAAAAATCAGTTACTTTGCAGTGTTGCCATAACACGTACATTATACAACATACACATTAAATCAGATACGTATAGAAATACTCAAATTTTACAACTAAGCAGTTCTTACTAGCGGTAAAGTAATCTCGCAAAAAAATTTCGTAAACAAAATGTACCATAATATAATCTGTGGGATTTTCAGGAAGGTTTATGTATCTACCTACTTGGCTATAATAGTAGTCATGCTTTATAGGTATTATCTGTCACGTTTTCTATCTATTTATTATATACACAAACATAAACCATGATTATTGGAAATATGAAAGGCAAAATAAAAAAGGAAATTTTACATAATAAGTTTACATGCGAAAATTGAAACTACTTAAAGAATAAATAATTAAGAAATGTAACTGGCTCGTTGTGTTCAAGTTCCGATTGGAGCCATGCAAAACGTCAAAATTGTGTTGTTAAAAAATAGAAGCGTAGTTCGTAATATTCAACAAATTTGTGATCAATTCGGCTAAAGATTAATAGGAACATAAAAGAGCAGTGAACGTATATTAATTTACACCACGAAATATTTATGTCGTGTTTCAATTACGGAAATAAGTAACATAGTTTTCACTTTGCAATGGCGGATGACACGAATCATCGCGACGCAATAAAAATGGCCGCTGTATTGGTAAGGCGTGCGTCATTAAATGCGACTGCAGCTAATTTGCACTTGGAATGAAATAACTGAAGTATTATTACCGATGTAATGGAATGCTTCTTCCACTGTATAACATGATCTGAACAAAATATTACATTTCGTATGTTATTGCCTATAGGGAGAAAGGGCGCCAAATTATTCAGTGTTGTGCCGTAAAGTTTAGTTTGCTGGGAAACAATACAACAATTGTAAATAGTTGTTGTTAATTGAAACAATATTATATATTTTTTTATTATTATTAGAGTAAAATTTGAAATATAATAAACGGACAGAATATTCAATAAATTGTCTTTCTAATTATAGTAATCTTAATATTTGGCATATTTTTACCCTTCATGGTTCTATTAATTATTAGTATGTATTTTATAAAGGTAGAATGTAGATTTCGCTTTCAGTCACGTAATTAACTCATTATGATGGTATACAAGCAGTCTGACATCCATAAGTTTCGACACTTAACCTCAATATGCGAATATTTACAAGATTCATTTTATCACTTTACACGCCAAAGAAGATATAATATCATCTTCTAGAAACGAATACATGTACGAAAAATAATTAGTAATAACAGAATTCTTTATCATGTGTTATAGTATGTGCACATGAATGAAACGTAACAATCGGTAATGGCTTATTTCTATACATAATAGTGCCACATCTTTAACCGGGCTGTAAAGTTGTATTTTAGATATATCAAGCCGAAACTAAATCTATCGTAACAACATTAGCAGACAATCAAAATTTTAACATATTACAACAAAGTATCCAAAGAAATACGTATCGACAAAACATTCCAATATATTGAAAAATAGTAAATTTACCTGTGAAGGATTCCTCCCCCGTAATTCCAAGACGACCCTCTTTTCCATTTCTGTAAATCTGTGGAATTCACACTCTATATATCTTCGATTGGAGTATAAAATATTTGTCAAGGAACTAAATCACCAAGCTTGGGTTTCAAAACAGAAGGAAACTATAGATACACGAGTGACGTCGTACTAGAGGCGCCGCCTGGTGGCCAAATAAAACAACCGGATATAGTACTACTGATCTACTTATTATTTTTTACTTCTTTAATGTATGTTGTTTCTTAATATATTTTTTTAATAAGTTATACTGTAAAATATTAAAATAATTTTGAATTATTATTTAATTTAGAGATCTCATCATTTGTGATTATACAGATATTTAAGGGATTGTTTTTTTGTTGGAATGTTGGTAAAGTTATGTAGCTGCCAACATGATGTAATAGTGGCGGCAGTTATGAATTATGTTGTGGTAAGTATCAGAGAAGCAGCATGGTCTATGAATTTGTTTTAGTATGTATATGTAAATTCTTGGGAAATAAAATCAATAAGAAACACCTTAAATATAAATAAATAAACGAAAATATGAAATAGAACATATTGTTTTATTCATAAATTTAAACAGTGTGTAATAAAATTATTTAAATAAAGATTAATATTCTTAACAAGATTCAAGTTAGAAGTAATAGAATAAAATGTATATTAATAATAGCTAAACCATGTAATTCTGAATAAGTGGCTAACATTTCCTAATGGTATATGGATTCAAAATTTTGCTATTTCGCAGAGGCTTAACGAATATTTACCCAATTCGTTTTTATATGATAAAAAAAAATCAGCATAGTTTAAATATTTTTTGGGTTAGTTTAACTACAGTATGTCAATTATTATTTAATTCCCATGCGGGTAATATTATTTCTGATAAGGTTTTTGTATAAACAGTTCAAAATAAATACGTTTTTTGTCTTTAAACTTTTAAAATTCATGTCATAGTTTTTCTTTTTATAAAAATATGATATTGAAAACTGTAATACATATTAATATTATTTTGTAAGGCACAATGCATTTAAAGATTTCATAATGATAAATCTTTTAAATATGATTAAATACAGCCAAACAGCAACCAAAGATTCGTTGCATTGAGGAAATCGTTTGCATAACGTAATGAAATAAAATATTGTTTAGCCATTCTAAAAGTTGGTTGAGAACATCTTAAACATGAAAAGTTTATCGCCAAGCAAGTATTTCTTGTGCTTAATAATCAAACCTAGTATCCACTAGAAGTGTAATTATACGCGTGTAGCAATTTAGATATGGCTTTTCTTTTTAAATATATTTATACATATTTTTTAAGTTATCGCCAACATAACTTATTTAAGCGCCATCTAGGAGTACAGTATACAGAGTATTTTTTAAACTTCTACTGCTTCAGTCAGACAGCGCTACATTGTTACGACAATGTTATTTCTGTAAAAAATATTTTTCTTGCGGCTCTATAAATTGGAGATGCTGGATATCATAAACACACGTGATTTCGTGCCATTTGTAAAATGGCTATTTAAGGTGGCTAATAAGTATTGAGACCTAGTGCTAATTGTCTTGTTGATTCTTTCGTATTAACATTCAAATACAAAGTGAAATATTACACTTCTGTTCATCGTAACTTGATTATCACACAAAATAATTTGAATGAAATATATAGCGCATCAGAAAAATAATAAGAAAAAAATAAACAAAAAAAAAAATAATTCACAAAATAATCCCAAGGAGCGTTGATGTCAGGCAGGCGACCGATCGTAAAAATTAAGCCAAATCATATACAACATGACAACATGTTATACCGACCCTACTTATGTGGGATAAGGGTAAGAAGAAGAAGATATAATAGCGCATCAGAGTAAAAACTACGCCACACTGTGGATATTTTAATTTCCAGGTATAGACGTGCACAAGCTTTATTTGTCTCTGGTGTGCATATTACCACCAAAGAGTATAATAAGTATTATAGGAAATTACCACACAACTGGCAGTTTCAATTAGCGAATATCACTCTTTGTTGTAAGCGATTTTTGATCACCAGAAGGAACTACTAGATAAATCATTATGAATATCCATCGCTGTATTTACGCTACGGCCTTCGGAGCTAGTGTCCAGAGCAACAAATTTTCAAGGGCGGCAAAATTCGGAGAGAGAAAAAAATTACTTGAAAGCTTAGATTGTGGAGATTTATTTCACTAATTTGCAGATCAAAATGTTAAGTTTTTGCATCTAAAAATATGAACATTATGTTGTAATATATGAATAATCGTAATCCATATTGCAAATGTTCTTTTTTGTCTAATTAACCCATAGTACATAAATGAGGTTTATTTTATAATTGTGTGTTAAAATTTTGTCCATCTTATACAAAATTTCGATAATGGAATTTTTACCGTGCGCGGTAGCGGTGCTGGAATTGAATTGAATCCGACACAAAATCCGACGAATGCGAATATGTTTATTTTAATAACCTAAATCATGATGTTCAATCAAACAGACAAATGAACATCTGATGTTACTAATAAAAACGTTATTTCAACTTGAAGTTGTTACTCAGTTCAATAATTAATAGTTTTTACTGATGTGTAACTACTTTGACCATGGTAAAGACAAAGAATATAACACAAAAGTGTGTCCTTAAAAAAGGAAAGGACAAACTGGTTAAGTTAGATTAGAAACATTACTTTAAGAACTTAAATCATAAAATGTTCAAATTATTTATGTTAGCTATCTCAAAATTATAGTTATTAATGTAGGTTGTATTATCAATATACCATTGTTAATTTATAGAAATGTAATTGCCCACGCGCGTAGGTAAAGGTTATAAGCACAATATTCTTTATTTGTAGTTAGCCCCGCATTGTACTTGGATAAAGTACAAAATATTTAAATAAATTAGTCCAGTACCTTGTATCTATAAATGGGCAATCGTGGCTGGTGGTAGTAGTATAGAGTAGTAGTTATAATTTTCGCAGATACACATAACAGTTATGGATACAGATAACATAATAAAATTTATCAATAGTAAGTATTTCTGGTGTATATACTTCATAATATTCGGAAAAGAGAATAACCATACACATCATAACTCTTTTCATGTCATGCCATCAAATAGTTTGCAAATTTGCTTAATTTTTGACAGCAGACTTACAGATAGTGAGAAATTTTATAATAATTTTTGCTTGATATCCACTTATATACGAACGTCTCAAAATATTATGTGCTACGTATTTTTAAGACGACGATTTTGTAATGTTAAATCTACACCCAGGACGTGCCAAAAATTTCTATTATATTTCAGGAATTTGTTATTTATGGTTATAATTTTACTTATTGTGTTGATATACAAAATAAAAAGGAATCATGAAGACGCAGTTGTGTCGAACATTCCAGCATATGCACAAAAATACATTTTTACAGAAACACAGATGAACAGCGAGCCCATTGATAGGGATCTCGTTAAAACAATGGTTGATAAATATAATTCACAAGAAACAATGTTAAACGTTGATGTCTATGGAAATCTGAATGAAAATTCAGTCATTATGGTTATACTCGTAGGGAAATTTTCCTTGAGTTTAAAATATTTTTTAACGTCATTGTCTCAGGTGAAAGGTATAAATAACGCTTTGATAATATTCTCCCATTCATATTACGATGAAAATGTTAATACATTGCTAAGAAGTATAGATTTCTGTCGAGTTCTGCAGTTCTTCTTTCCATACTCTGTTCAATTATACCCACACCAGTTTCCTGGGTATCACAAAGGCGATTGTTCTGATGACATAGATATAGAAGGTGCTCAAACTGTTAATTGTACTGGTGCGTATTATCCAGATATTCATGGACATTACCGAAATCCGTACTTATCGGAATTAAAACATCACTGGTGGTGGACAGCCAATAAAGTATTTGAAAATTTAACTTGTACTATAAATTACAAAGGAATAATTATGTTTCTAGATCACGATTACCTTTTTCTTGAAGACTTCCTCTACATGGCCTTATACATGAAAAAGATAATGGACTCATTGCCCCATTGCGAGTTTATGTCTTTGGGGATGAATTCTGTATTAGATATCCAAGATGGAAGCATGTACGGCGTTGAGGTAACTGATTGGCATCCTACAAAACATTCTGGTGTACTTGCGTTCGATTATTCTGTTTGGAATATTATTGTGTCACATTATGATCTGTATTGTTATATTGATGACTACTCATGGTCTCGATCTTTATACTATATTTCGCTGAATCGAAGAGAAGGCAAAAATTTCAAAGTTATATATAGTTTGATGCCGAGAGCATTTAAAATTGCTACCGGTTCATACAGCATTATTCTGGACTTCGAAATGACAGATAATTTATTTAATGTTATGGACCTTGGTAAAAGGGTTAGTAATGAATTAGCTCCAGTTTACCTCGAAGTTTATTATAATATAATTTTGGAGAATGAAGACTATATGGTGTTTGATTATGGTGAAAACAAAGGAGGTTGGAACGATCCCAGAGACAAAGTTATGTGCAGTAATATGACGACAAGAAAAATCAAAAAAAATAATTTTGGAAATGAATAACGAATTTAAAGATTATATTCCCGAGTCTTGATGAACCTTTTACCATTTACAATACATTTTACACCGGTCTATCTTTTTTTAAATATGATGTGATAGTAAACTACTTAGTTAAATTATAAGCTTGTCCCAATATTTTATTGGGCATTTTAATTGGTGATTTCGAACGGCGAAACCCTATTTTCTTCAACTTAGTACTGGTACTACCTAACCATTCTAATATGTTAAGTTTTCGTCTTGTTTAGGTTCACTGTTAAACTATTTGATTATTAATTAAATCTAAATGTTTGTGTATATGTACGTAAATATTGAAAAGAAAAGGTTAGTACCAAACTAGGCTTGAAGTTATTAACACCGGATCGATATTCCACTGGTGTTAACCGTTCGTCAGCCACGAATGCTTCTTGGAAACTTAACTTCGTTTTGTTCAAAAAAATTAGTGGTCGTCCAATTTTTAAAATAATATTTTTGATATAAATGGATTCATATCTTTCCTTTCGGCCTAAATTTATTTATGGGAATGATATGTTCTCATAAAGTGGCTCTGTTTTATTCAAAATAAATATTTACATAATAGATATTGTAATAATGCAACAAGTACAATATCATTTGGAGCTTTAGTTTCTTTTATTTGTCCAAATAATGAAGTGAAAAAAAAAAAACTTTCATTCTTTGTCCGGGCACTAAAGTTCAACCTGGGGTGTAAGGGGTGTCGAATAACATCTAAGACTTGAGACATCCAAGCCAACCTCACCTGCACGTGGTGCACCCTGCTGAATAACGAACGTGGCAATGGCTAAAGCGGGGTGGTAGGATTTTACAGCTTGATTTGGTCGCTACCACCATGTATATGGCGAAAAAGCCCGTCATAGTGATTCGCTTCCGTGGGTCGCGTTTCGGGATCAGCCTGTGCATATCCAGATTTTCGCAGGCCGGACATGACAGCGGCGACCGGAGATGGATAGTGTGCCACTCGGTGGTCGCCATTGTTTTTGGATTGTACTGTGCTTACCATCAGGCATAGTACAGTCATATTGCCGTGCTACAATAAAAAAAAAAAGTAAAAAAAAGTTGAATTCAATATGTTATCATAAAACCATACATATACTAACTACATTGTTTACAAACACAGCTTTTTTGTGGGGGCACGCTGAGGCACGCAGTGCCCTTAAAGTGAACCTTGAAAATATCAAAAACTGAAAAAAATGAAATAGTATGAAAATAAAAGAAATCTTGCTACCTTTTACATAAATTTACATAAATTTTTGATTTTTTTAAATTTTTGATCGTGAAAGGCCTTGCTACAGTATGAAATAGTCAGTAAATATTTACTTTTCCGAAATTTCAAATTTTATATAAAAGTTCGGGTTTAGGCACGAACGAAAAAAAGTTGATCGACGCTGATGCCAGAATAATATTTCTATAATGGCAGATATGTTAAATACACATGGCAACAAATCATATGAAATGTGCAGAATTTATTAGAAACAAGAGTTAAGATCGTGACAAAGGGAAGCATGGTAACCAAAGGATGGTGCGTCGCGGGTCGTCTGAAAAGCGTTGTTGTGGCATAGTCCGAGAAGGGATTCAGGGGGGACGGCGGGGCACCGACTTTTGTACTTGCGCACGCAGCCCCGGCCCGGCCACGAGCAACAGTCTGCTCGCGTGAGCCGTCGCTCGCGACTCGTTCAAATCGCATCGCTTTATCATGCCCTATGGTAAGCTCAAATCACCAACATAATCAACGCGGAAACTTACAAATTCATAAATCTACTATATATACTATGAAAATGATTACTGTAGTCAATACGACATAAGTTTCAGTGATAAATACAGATTTATGTTTTCATTATTTATTTACGCGATAAATGTACGATATGTACTGATTTAAATATTCAAATAAGCGTAGAAACTAATTTATTCTGCCGTTTAATCTGATTAATATTATTTATGTATAGAAATAGCTGCGTAAAGTTAATTAAACATACAAAATCAAAGAAATACCTGTCCGACACGAATTGAATTTAAAAGCGTAGTACTTTTTTTTCTATAGTATTTAAAACAATAACTAAAAATATTGGATTTAATTATGTGTTGAAAAGGTGTTTTATTCATTGTCGGTGAGTAGCCACTTCAATATTCATTAGGTTTATAATTTACAGACTATATATATTGTTATCAAGTTGTACCTAGGTTGATATTATCGAATATATTGTTTTAGTGTTCATCGATAAAATAAGTAGTGGATAGTAATCAAAGACAATCATTGGAACAAAAATAAACAAAATACTGGCTTCCGTATTTATGTCATTTAAACACATCCCTTAATTGTTACTATCCAGTTATGCCCTTTATTACTTCAGCATGTGTACGTAATGTTGAAACGAATTTACCGTAATATACATTTGATTTCAAACTTGCGAATATATTTTATAGTTTTTTTATCTATATACTATACAGTATATCTATATACTATATAGATTTATAATATCGTTGATTTATTTAGAAATTCTCAAAATTATTTTAACATAAATTCATAAATTAGATTATACCTTAATAACAAGGCATTAACGTGTAAAATGTATAGCTCATACTTCAAAGATACCTACATATGTAAAATTAAGATAGCTTTTATTGTTACTGCGTCTAACAGCGACAAATTAACTACTATCAAAATTCTTCAATCATTAAAGTCTCATAATTGTATAAATGACAGTTCGTATTCAATCGTTCGTATAAACAATTCATGTGAATTAATTCATTTTTCAAAACGTTTCTCGATGTGTCACACCACTCTATTGGTTTTGGTTGGTCAACGAAGGGAAGAAACAAGTCAGTCTTTTTTACTTGTTAAATAATCGAATTATACAAACCACTACGTTTTTTTTTATAGTAGCACGGCAAAATGACTGCACTGTTTGATGGTAAGCACAGTACAATCCAAAAACAATGGCGGTACCACCGAGTGACACACTATCCATCGCCGGTCGCCGCTGTCATGCCGGCATGCGAAAAGCTGGATATGCACAGGCTGATCCCGAAACGCGACCCGCAAAAGTGAATCACTGTAACGGGCTTTTTCGCCATATACATGGTGGTTGCGACCCAGTCTGGCTGTAAAACCCTACCGCCTCGCTTTCGCCATTCCTTCGTTATTCAGCAGGGTGCACCGCGTGCAGGTGAGGTTGGCTTGGCTGTCTCAAGTCTTAGATGTTATTTGACACCCCTTACATGGGGGGTGCCCATACAACGTCAAACTCTTGCAAATTGCGAGATTATGTTAAAATAGTCTTAAGTAAATTGAACAATTAAATAATGACCACTTCAATCATATTATGAACATTAAAAAAAAGTATTGTTAATAAATAAGGTTTGTTAATTATTGAGCACCAAACATTTGAGACATTTTATTACTGCCACTAAACAAACACTGATTATCGGTGAAGATCGGTGATATTTTCAAGTTTTCAGTAACAATTAAATCTTTGTCTTTTCGTACTATCGCATAAGTTTTTTTACTCAATAAAAGTACTGCCCGCAATTAGATATTTACACAAATAAGATTATTGGATAGATTATCAAGAATATAATTTGTTTAATACAATGTTTCACGAGACGGGTATATGATGTATGTTGAAAATTAAACTCGCGATTAATTCCTGCAAAGGTCCTTTTCACCTCTTTGGTCGAAAAGGACATCAGTGGGACAATATAATGCGGACAGTTTATATGTCGTATAAATAAAAAGCCATCTAAAAGAAACCTGAAGAGTTGCACTCAAGACACTACTTATTTTCACGTACTATTGGATACTAAATTAATTTTCAGAGTGCATACAATTGCTGTAACTCTTCATTGTTACCTTACCCTGATAGAGATATTTACAACTAGCTGTACCCGCAGCTCCGCACGCGTTTTTTTAAATTGTATTAAATAATTATAGAATTCTGAGACTATGTACAATTACAGAAACGCTCTTTAAAGACAACTGTAAGTACGACGCGCACGCCACTAAAAGTAACATGTAACGTGTACAGTAGAAATATAAATACAAAAAGCGTGCCGAATGAGGTTTGTCATCAGCAACACATTTGGAACTTTAACCCACCATATAACTACCTCAGTGCTCACTTACACTTTATAAGAAACTAACGAAACAATAACTTAAAATATATTATTAAGATTTACATTTACATTATATTTAATATACATTTCCATTATTATAATTAAGAGTTTGTGACTATACAAAAAGTAAACGCTTGTCTGTTCCGCAAGAAATTGTATTATGGGACACTTTACGTAATACGTTTATAATCCAAGATCTTTTTAGGAATACCTCTATATCATTAATGTTATTAATAATTATAATGTCGAATTGTAAACAATAAGCTGATAATTATTTCTTTTATTAAAAATAAAGAATGAGTTGAAAAGCTGACTAGCTGTTACCCGCGACTTTGTCTACATGAAATTTAGCAAGATTTCAACTCATTCTTTATTTTTAATAAAAGAAATAATTATCAGCTTATTGTTTACAATTCGACATTATAATTATTAATAACATTAATGATATAGAGGTATTCCTAAAAAGATATTAACAGCTGGTATGAACTAAAATTGCTTGAATTACTTTTTATAAGATCAGCTATCTGTGAGTAAAAGTTGTCTGAAGATCGATTGAACTGTTTTGAAGATAGCGTTGCGGGCAAAGGCACGGTTAACAGCTAGTATAAACTAAAATTGCTTAAATTACTTTTTATAAGATCAGCTATCTGCCAGTGAAAATTATGTGAAGATCGATCAAACCGTTTTGGAGATAGCATTACGGGCGAAGCCACGGTTAACAGCTAGTCTAAATTAAAATGGTCTAAAGTACTTAAAATGATGTCCGCTATTTTCTGGTGAAAGTTTGGTAAAAATCGGTCCAATCGTTTTGGAGATAGCATTGCAGACGTAGCCGCGGTTAATACCTAGTCTAATTTAAAGTAGCCTAAGAAACCCGCTGTAATTTCATCTGTTGGTTCACCAATTGTTGGACATTTATTTTTCATTTTCAAATGTTTTTTTTTGTCTTATTAGTTTGTGTAATTTAATTTAAGTGTATGGGTGTTCCAACAATAAAGTATTTCTTTCTTTCTTCTTTCTTACTATATTCGATTTATACAAGCAAGGCAAATTTTCAGAAGAATAAAAAAAAACTTACAGCTTTAGAAAGAAGGCTATAATATACCCTTCTATATAATATATCGGAGCTTTCGGTTAAGAACAACATTGTGATGTAATTATAACATGATGGTAGGGCTTTTTCTAAGTTTTTTTTATATTATAAGAGACAAACGAACAGGTGGGTCACCTGATGTTAAGTGATCACCACCGTCCATAGACACTTATAACACCAGGGGAGTCGCAAATGCCTTGCTAGCCTATGTTGGGGGAGGGAGTAAGGGAAGGGGGAAGGGAGAGGAAAATGTTAAGAGACGTTTTTTGTAGGAAATCAAATTCCCTTCAAAGAATCTCTATTGATTTTTAATCGGATACTAATTTTTAAGCGAATGAAAAAATCCTAAAGTTAAAAATCAAATTCTGAAATCATACCAATTTTCAAGGCGTGGTTATGAGAAAACGGTTCATCTGGCAAAAAATTTCAATCAGTCTTTTTTTCACTTTCACAAACTCCACGTCAGTGTTCTGTGAGAGGGTGGTACTACCCCGGGCGAGCCGACCCATTCATGTTGAAACCAGTAGTAACTACAGTGTGGCTCTACGACCTACATGTACCAGATTTGTTTGAATAGATATATTTAGCTTTTTTTGTTTAACTTAAGAAAGAAAAATGTTTTTAAATACACTAACATTATTTTTTATTGGTTTCTTATTTTGTAAAAGCAAAACGATGTAGGCGTGCGTAGGCCAAAATAACTCTATTTATAGGAGCCGGTATTGATAATCATATTATTCAGAAGGGATGCGACGGTTGTAAACATCCTCGTTACGCCTTATCTTCGCCCTAAAAGTCTTTTTGCCTTTCGTTTCTGATAAAAATAACAACGTATATACTTTCTGTATTTTACTAAAAACATTTTTTGATTTTTAGCGGTGAAAATTTAAATGATATATGCTAGAGTTATATATATATATACAGAATTTTTTATCTAATGAATTTTCATGAAACGGGGGAAGTATTACTGAATATAAGCTTTCAGGTTCTGGACAAATGCTTTTTAACTGTAAATATGTTTAAAGTAACAATAAAATGTAATAATTTTATGTAGCAATTAATATATTAATTTTTAATTCAATAATTCAATAATTCATTAATAAACTATAATTTATATTATTACTAGCGGACCTGGCGGACGTTGTCCTGCCATGATAATAAAAAAAATCCTAAAAGTCAACCGCAACGCCACCTACCGGGTCCAATCGTGAATCTAAATCATTCTCGGATCCACTGGAACACGAATACAAAGTTTTATTAAAATCAGTCCAGCCGTTTAGGAGGAGTTCAGTGACATACACACGCACAGAAGAAATTTATATATAAAAATACCTATTATTTATCAATTAGGAAGTTTATGTTAACCCATTTAGTTACAGAAAAATTGTTAAAAGTGGGGACACATTGACTTTCAATGAGTAAATTGCCTATAGTTAATTAACTTATAGATGTCAGGGTAGAAACCGAACTACCTTATAATAATTAAGAAAGATTGACTCATTCATTTGCCAAGTTTGTTGGAGCAATATAAATATGCATTATTATAGTTGTATTTTATTATATAGGTACCAATTTATTTTTATATACCCAAGTAATTATATGAACAGACTGGGTATTGATTATGTTTTTTTGTTTTATAAGTTAAGGTCGATTATAGAAAGACGAGTGTCATAATCATAAGCCGCTTTATGCGGCTATATAATTTGAAACCTGGCCCTCATGTTAAATTTAAAATAATGTAATTTGTATTGGCCGAGGCTTTGCTCGCTTTAATATAGTATTGTTTTTTGTTACTTTTTACGTAACTTTTTTTCTGGATTAAAGGTTTATATCCGTTTCTTCATCCCTGACAATGCGTAGGCAAGATTTCATGAAAATCGATGCAGTAATTAATTACAGCATCATATAGCCTTAAACCTTATATATAACATTAAGGCTTATAAGCGTAACAAAGAAATAAAAAAATTAATCCACGTACGCAATTATAATATTAGTTAGGATTAGAATGAATAGCATACAAGCCTTTTTCAATAAAAACATTTAGGTGCGGCAAGATACATGTTGATTACAAACGGTATTGTAATTTCGGAAAATACTAAAATGCCTTTCACAGATGCATAGGTGGTAGAGCCACACTGAAGTTATTACTGGTTTCAGCATGGGTCGGCTCGCCCGGGGTACTACCACCCGACCCACAGAAAACCGACGTGAAGTAACATTGCTTGCATTGTTGCGATTAGTTCGGTCAGTGAGAGCGCTGGAAGCCCATCTCCCCTACCCCTCCCCCTTTCCTATTCACCCCTTCCCCAAATACAGACTGGAAACGCACTTGCGACTCCCCTGGTGTTGCAAGTGTCTATGGACGGTAGTGATCACTTAACATCAGGTGGACCATTTGTTCGTTTGCCTTCTATGATATAAAAAAAAAGAATTACACAAAATTAGTCAAAAGTTATGAAATAACAAGAGCGTTTGTACTAGAAATACGGGCACTTATTTCGTATGGATTTGTAAGGAATAAAATAGTGTTCTTTCAAATCAACCAAAATTTTATTAGCACATCAGTTTAAGGTATTATACTTATTTTTAACCGACTTCAGAAAAGAGGGGGCTCTCAATTAGTTTGTATACATTTTTAATGTTTATTACCTCAGAATTTTGTCCTTTATAGATTTATCTGGAAAATACTTTTTTTATTCGAATGGAGATATTTTAATGAGGATGCCATTTTAATTAACTATTTTACATTTTATTAAACTCGCGAAAAGCGAATAGGAAATGTATAGTGATTGAAATATAGACAGGTTTGTGAGAATCCAACACTAAATATACTTATCTATTGGTCAAGGACGTTCTAGTGTATTTTTAAGACTAGATTTGTTTGGAAGGCTAATTCTTTTTATTAACGTTCTATAAATTATTAAAAAAAATCAAATCAACACTTACCCAATTACATTTAAAAATCAACCCAACAATATTTTTGATAAAACTACTATTTATAAAATATCAATTTAAATCAAATAAAGTCATCGTTACAGTATTCTCCGTATCGGTAGCCTCATGAGAGTTTCCAACTAAAGGCGCTTCTAATGATGTCTCAGAACATTGCAAACTTTGTTCATTGACTGTCGGAAGCCGAGACTCCACGGTGGTTAATTAAAATTGAGAAATGCAAACTTATTCATGCTTATACAAATCTTTCCGCATAACATACTGGCTTCATTATAACACACAATAAATAGTCATATTCTGTGTATAAATAAGATATTTACAACTTTGTCCAAGAAAAACTGATTTCGTTATGTCTTGAGAACGTGTTTTATCGGAATGAGAAATCTTTATTCATCTATCCACTTTAGTAAAGTCAGGTTAACCAGTCTAAGGAGACTCGGGCTATTAAGCTTTAGATCCTCTATACTGGAGTGATACTTAGGTAGTTACGGTGAGGATGGCAAACATAATATTAGATGGGTATACCGACAGTCCAAATTTCAGTATTACCTCAGTTCGAGTTGGCTAAGCAGGGTTCTAGGTACTGGTGTCAGTATTAATACGGGGGCTTGATGAGTATATGCAAATTGCCAAACGGAAAAATTATAGAATTACAATTTACATAATCTGGTTGTAATATACATCGCATACTTACTAAATACTGTATAATAATCGATGTAGGCACGGGGTTGGTCTCTACAACATAATTACACTCCTAATAAATTAAACGATAATTAGCACGCACTTCTAAATAGACATACTTTTGTTACTATCAACTTCAGAAATACCACGTTGAGATTATACGGGAATAGAAAAGGAGTTAAGTTAGGTGAAGTGGAGTGGCACCCTAAGCTTCCGGCTGACACAGGTGCTCTCGGGGCACGGTTGCTTCGGGAGCTACTTGTGTCGCATAGGCCGGGTGCCATCATTGTGGCTGCGCACACATTAGCAGTTTGTCCCGCCTGGGACGTGCCACGCCGCGAGCTCATCGCGGCCATAGGCCCGGATCTCTCGTTCTCGACTGTCGTCTGTAAGATGGTTGAAAGCGAGACCGGGTGCAACTCCGTCGCTTCATACTGCGAGGCAGTTATGCTCGCTAAGGAGGTGGCGAAAAGGGAGAGGGAGCAGACCTCCAGGCTCATCTCCCGCGGCCGACGAATACGGCGGCAATGGGTCGGAGACAATCTAAGGCTGCCGTAAAGGGCCTGCGGGCGATTTGACGCGAGCACGTCCGTCGCCTTGCACTGTAGCAGGCCCACGTGGTGAAGGCGCACTGTGCCGTGCGACTCCCACAGTTCGTCGGGAGGGCTTAACACCGCCCCTCCCTGAGGGGGCTACTATCTTCATCCGCTTAGGCTGCAGGGTCCGACACGCAGTGCCGTAGGCAGTTTCTGCTCCCCGGCCAAATAGGTGTAAGGAGGTACCATGGGGTTTTAGTCCGTGCAAGTCGGACATACCCCACCCTCAGCTGCATATGGATATACGTAGGAATTTCCCCATGTAGAGAAAAAAAGGTGAAACAATGATGACTTAGGTGATAGCGTGGACACATTGTCGATGGATGTCGGTTCGAATCCTTGCGAGTCGGAGTTTCTGGTGAAGGAAACATCGCGATGTAGCCATAACACGGTGGTAGGGCTTTTTCTAATTCCGCCTTGCTAGCTACCACCCTCAAATTGAAAATCTGTCGTCAAACATCAGTTGGTGTGCTTCGGCAGCTGCACATGAGAGCCAGTTCCCTCTAGGTTTGGCGTGTTTACCTTTAAGACCACGTCGTTCTTTAACGTCCGATGAGAACACTCTCATAAATAAAAAAATAAATTATTTATACATTAAAATAATCATCCATATTATGTTTCAAGGACTTAATACTAAATCAATATATAATATGTTTACTTCTATTACCCAGAAATTTGATAATAGGGTAAGAAATTTTATGAAGCATTGCAGAGTTGTTTTATAAAGATAGTCAAAATAGACGTTTCGTTCCGTGCAAATTCCGAGACTCCGACGAGCATTGTGATTTACATGAGATATACGAAGCGAGAGGCTTGTTAATAATACTAAAAGTTGAGCATACAACTTTATTATGGAACAAATACTTCTTATTCAGAACTTACTAGCTAAATAGTGTTATTTGAGTGTTTTAAATATATAATGAAATAATAGCTGGGAGTGATCACAGAGAAGTAATATTTCTTATCCCCGACATGAAAGATAGCTAGACGTAGAATCCTATCGCATACAAGTTCCTGCGACGTACACGTATCTAGGTAATAATATAACATAATGGAGAATATTACATTTTAAAAATATTATGAATCAAATATGCCGCACATAAATATTTTAAAACAGAACTTCCTCAAAATTCTCTATTAAATATTTAAATGAATTCGAAAGGTGAATAAATAAAATCATTTAAATATGCTGTGATACAACGCCGTGTAGGTATTCATTTAGATAAAATGACATTATTGTTTCAGAGAAAAAATATAATGTATCCAGCATATGAAATATACAAAAAGAAGTGTAATTTCCATATAGTCCTTATTTGTATGTTTCATTTTGAATTTATTTTCTGAATATAAACGATATTTGTATAAATAACATTTCATAATCTAGTAAGCTTCGTTTAAGTTATAGTAATCAAATGAACGTTAATAATAGGTCTATGAATAATGACATTTTGAAAGGAGTTGTGCTGGTTTTGTATGTAAAATTTACAGTGAGTTTACGCCTTGATTTATTAATGTCGTAAGTGGATGTAAGAGGGTCCAATTTAGATAATTATAATCGCTGTAGTATCTAAATACTTAGGAAAATTCAGTTTTATCTATACAAATATTATAAAGCTGTTTGGTTGATTCGAGGAAGGCTTACAGATTATATATTATCACGCTAAGATCAATCCGAGCGAAGTACGAATGAAGAATGTTTCAAAATCGGGGTTTATTTTTTCCTTTGAGAGCTTCCGCTGAGTGTTACATTAACGCAAAATTCCATGCGGACGAATTAGTAAGCTAGTGCATAAAATAGGTGGATGATGTGAAATATATATTACTAATTTCTTTGTGATGAGAATAATTATTCGATGTTCTATGTATACACAATTTCCTCGTACGATGAAAATATAGTTCCTTTGAGGCTTAATTATATCTGAACGTGTCGGTATAAGACTATGACCATTTGCTACAGAATTGTACTTAGATGTTTCTAGGCTTATTCGTTGGATTCCATTGACTCTGGCCATTTTTAATGTGTCAGTGGGTATCATATAGTTACAAAATAAAGTTAGAAAAAGATTTATGAAGCGGTCTTTTTAAGCCACTTTAAATAATCTAAATATTTATCCGTTTTTCAATAAACAGCATATCTGTTCACTTCGGGACATGTCACTCTATAATTGGGAAACTATAGTTAATTCTTGGCTTTTCGCATCTAAGCACAACCGCCTAACAGAAGTTGTCCCACCATCCATTCTGAAGATTCCTGCACTACGTTTGCTAAGACGCGGCCTCTACTTAACTCTCTCTAAGTCCTTATAATTCAACCATTGTCGGTTGTTTTATAGATGTGAACGGCCTATACTTAGCTTGTAAATTGAGCTACGTTAAAGTCTATGGTTCCATCCGTTTCAGAAACTACTGGCATAACTCTATCCGTAAATATTTTTATACCTAAATGGGTAAATATATTTCGCTTAATTTAGTTAGTATTTACTTTATTGTCATATAATTTTGTATATATAATCAAAACATTTATTTTATTAAATTAATATTTGACGTTGTCTATAATTTGTTTTGTAATTGATAACCTCGAAGAATAATAAAAAACAATCTTGTTCAATCTGTACTTTTGATTGATGATTAAAAAAATAACTTTTTATAATAGTTTTATAAAAAATTTACATGGAATTCAATTAAGTTGCTGGCACGATGTGTTAGTGTTACGCGTAGGCGTATACCCAAGCAGATTGAAAGCTATATTATTTACAAAGGCATAACATTTACTTTCATGTGATACGGAATATTTGAGGTTTTCTACGCATATTAATTAATATTTGACATACATAAAACCAATGAAATAATAACTAAACTAGCGGACCCGGTGGACGTTGTCCTGGCTTTGATAATAAAAAAAATCCTAAAAGTCAACCGCAGTGCCACCAGTTGCGAATCGAAACCATTCTCGGAACCACTGGAACACGCACACGCAATTTCATCAAAATCGGTCCAGCCGTTTAGGAGGAGTTCAGTGACCTACACACGTACAGAATAAAATTTATATATAAAGATTAAATTATAATTAAAAAGCTGTAGATACGTTAACTAGATGATATTTACGGCACACTGTCTAGATAAAATGTGGAAGTAAGATGGCATATTCTCAATATCGGTGGTGAAAAAGAAATAGATATATGTTGTTAGATACGGGCAGATTAACGGAGTAGCCTACAAAAATAAATAAAAGCTAGTTAGCCAAGTTTTAACAAGGCGCTGTCGAAACGCTTATGACGTATTTACAGCTTTTTAGTTAAAAAAATCATTACATAAAGCAGTTTGCATCGAACCGCTAGTACAAACCGGTGAAAAGAATATAGGTAATTTTAAATTCACTACAATCTAGTTTCAGGCAATCCTTCGCTTTTATGAACATTCTCCTCGTGCCCAATGCTGCTATTGTACATTATTAACAACTCTTCTTTTTATGGAACTAGTAGGTGTATTAAATTGTAGTTTACCCGAATGGAAACAAACGCCTTATTTCTGGACGAGTTTACGAAATGTGTTATAGCAATTAATTTTCATCATTTTATAAAGTAGTAATAATAAAATTTAATGTGTAATTAGTGTATTATATACAAATAAAAAATCCACAATATATATCTATTATATTAGTTATAAAAAACAACATAATCATTATATAGTATAAAAACAATGTCCTCTCACACGTCTGTCTGTCTGTCTGTTCGCGATAAACTCAAAAACCACTAAGCGAATTTTCATGAGGTTTTTACCAGTAGATTAAGTGATTTCTGAGGAAGGTTTATGTATATAATTTCTCAAAGTTTTTTTAATTATCAGGGCGGGACAACGTTCGCCGGGCCTGCTAGTAAAAAATATAAACAAACCTAATTGAAATCGTTTAGTAATAAACGGTCTATGCGATTAATCGATTAATACAAACGTAAAATATCTACAAGGTTGCATGATACATCTGTAACTTAAAATTATTATATCCGTAGCCAGCATGACAGTGCTACGTAGTTACCTATCTAACTAGTCGGGCCACAAATACTGTTACCTTATTCATAAAAACTTTTATTTTTTTCAAATTTTTAACTATTTTGAAATCGGAACACATATATTATTTTTAAAACTTCTCTCAATTTTGCGCCATTTCACATATTTTCTCGTGTTCAGTTTCAAATTACTATATGGAATAGGGTGTTAAAGAAAATAGGATTGCAGTGATCGCCTGCAGAAAATGGGTATGGAGCCGTCGGTCATATTCCAGACACTTCAAAAGCTTGGTATCAGCTGTATGTTCGTATATCGTACTATCAACAGATACAACAACACTTCCTCTATCGAAGACCAGAAAAGATCGGGGCGGTCGTTTGCTGTTAGAAAATACAAAGGCTGTTAATGCTGGTAAAGCCAGAATTCGTCGAAACCCCATTAGGAATGTGAAAAAGGAGTGAAAACTTCTCCCAAAGTGTATCAAGATACAATCTTGGATCATGTTGTGAAACCTCTCAGCATTACACCTTTTAAAAATATACCGTGGACTTTCCAGCAGGACTTTGCACCTGGTCACGAGGCACGAACTACCCAAGCTTAGCTTGAAACCAACGTTCCGCACTTTATAAGAGCTGAAAACTGGCCCTCATCTACGTATGGCGTAACTATACCATCTGGGGCCCGTGGCAAATTCTTTTCATGGGGCCCTGTCAGTAAAAATCGTCACATTGTACTCAGTTTAATTTTAATAAACTTCGAGATTTTCAGCGAACTCAATTACACGTCCCACCAATGGCCATAGGCCTCCTCTCTTAGGCGAGAGGGAATGGTTTATAGTCCCCACGCTAGTCCAATGCGTATTGGAGACTTCACATTCATCCATAGAACATAATATCGCAATACATTGATCATCTATTCGCTAGCTTTTCGGTGAAGGAACATTGTGAGCAAAACCTGCATACATTTACAATCAAATAAAAATAACAATTTAATTTCAATAAGATATTTGTTAAGAAAAGTCTTTTTTTCGAGCTTTCTGTTCCGCAAAAGTATCTATAACATCATCAAAGGTTAAAGATCGGGCCATAGAATTTTCAATAGATAGAATAGCCAAGTTACATGATCTGTCTTGTCTCATAGAGTTTCTTAAATAAGTTTTTATCAATTTTAGTTTTGAAAATGATCGTTCAGCACTAGAACATAAAAAGAATTAACATGAATGCAGTGCATACTTCAGGAAAGCTGCAGGATATAAAATGATTTTTTATTATTAATAAAAGATTTTTCTATTTCGTCTCTGAAAGTGGATCGAAAACTGAGAATTTCTCTGGCAAATGATTCAGATATGTCTTTTTTATATATCTCAACAAATTCTAGAGCTTTTTTAATAGATCAGTGTCATTTAAAACTTTTAAAGTGGAAGGCTGCAAAACACTGAAATTTGAAACAATTTCATTCATTGGAAGGAAACGCGATTTCAGTTGGTATATAATGATGTCCAATACTCGATAAAATATGTTCACTGTGAACAAACTTTCCGGATCTTGGAGACGCTCATCTTCGCAAAGCTCATCAAAATGGCGTTTTACTTTCGTCTGATAAATTTTAGAAAATTCAGGTATGATGGACCATTTTTCTGCTACACTATTTGCTTCCATATTTAAATTTTTAAATTCATGTCGATACCTTTCCAATTCTTCTAGATCAATTTTTAAACGTTTTAAGGCATTTGAAAGATCGGCGGCTTTAGACTGAAGTGCTTTAGAGGCTGCATCGATAGTAAGTAGGATCTTGCAATGGAAAACCAATAACATAATAAAATTATAGTTTTCGATCTTCTTTTTGAGTGAAACAGCTTCATTTCTTTCATCTGATTTGAATTGTTTTCGTTAGCGCTTTTTGGACTTCAACAAACCGAACTTTTAAAGCAAAAACAGCATCATAAAGTTCTTCACATCTAGTAGGATTTAATGTTTTTAATGTTATTGAAGTTAATGACTCGCTGTCTTTATCAGATATTAAACTTGAAAAAATATTCCATCTTTTGATACTATGCCCAAAAAAATTATAAATTTGTTGAACTGTTTCAAAAAAATTTTGCATATCAATAACCTCTCTCACTGCATCATTGAGTATTAGATTTAAATTATGAGCAGCACAGTGAACATATACGGCATTTGGCTCGACATCTTTTATGAGTTTTTGAACTCCACCATAAGTCCCTTTCATTGTGTTAGCACCATCATATCCTTGTCCTCAACACTTATTTAGAGAAATATTTTTGTAATTTATGGATTTAATAATTTGCTTGGACATTGCTCAGGCAGTTTGATCTTTAACTTCATGAAATACTAAAAATGTTTATTTAATGACAAGTGCCTTTGGGATCACTGCTATCTGCGTTTTCTCTGTGGCCACGAAAGGCTAAATTACACGTCGTTGAAATTGTCAAAATAACATCAAGGAGCCTAGAAAGTACTTGGCGCCAAAAAGATTTTTCTTTTTTGATCATAGACCCTTGCCCTTCATCGAATGTTCCATATAGCCGCCACTGTTGATACGAAGACAGGAATCCAGATGAATTTTTGATGTCTCGTGCCTTTGTATGGCATCTACAATATGTTTCCAGTCGTCATAGCCCTCAATCCAAACATTTTGTATTTTCTCAGATGCCCGATTTGCGAATAACCAACACGGTTCACAATACGCTTTCTGAAGTATTAAAGAATAGGATAGCTATGTACGTTCAAGTTTCACGCCAGACTTGGAAAAAATATAGTAATGTTTTTCTAGAAAAGATATATTGTCACTATCTTATAATCACACAAAGAATACGCAGTTAGTAGAGCCCTCATAAAAAATATCAAATCCGGAATTCCTCTAACATAGTGTTGCTAGCTCGTCCCAGCAGCAGCGCCACGAAAAAAGTGAAAACAAAATGGGGAATTCCCCGATCGTCAATGCTCACCCGCGCTGCCAACGTATCGCGACAAAATATGTAGAAACTAACGGATGCGTTTTAAAATGAATAGAGATGTGCAATTACCGGCATTTTAGTTGACGATTTTTTGATGGTCATAAGTACGTAAAATGACTGGTCACGGGTAACCTGTACATCTCTAAAAATGAATCAACATCTTTTTATTTAGGTTAAACGAACGATTAACTTGAAATTGTATTATAGTCATTAGTTGTCTCATTTTGGATTTTACGCAGAACTTATAAAAATATACTTTTCAAATATAATAAAATACTCAGGTACAATGTAAAAAAATATTTTTGAACTCGCGGCCTTTTGGACCAGGGCCTTCTTGGGTCGGGGCCCGTGGCATTTTGCCAGCCCTGCCACCCTATTGTTACGCCACTGCTCATCTAGCTCAGACCTCAACCCTTTAGACTTGAGATTATAGTCACTTTTAGAGAACATGGCCTGCTCTGAAGTACACGGCGACATTGAGTCTCTTAAAAAATCTTTGGAGCAAGCAGTGTCGAAATTTCCCTTGTAAACAGTGTGTAAATCCATAGATTCGTGGCCAAATAGATTAAAGGCTTCAATAACAGCCAAATGTGGTCATTTCGAATAGAATTTTTTATTTATTTTTTGCTGAGACTAATAAATATGTAGGTATAAATTTTAATATTACATTACTTAATTAAAATATGCCTTTTCATTTGTAACATAACTTATGGCCGGACTAGGTATATTCGCGTTCTTCTAATTTTGAAATGAAACTTCTTTAGGCGCATGAGGGTTTTTACAGATGTAACGTAACACAGGTATGCAACGGAAGTGACGTCATTTGCAGTAAACGCAGATTAAATAAATAAAAAAACTTTTGATTCTTTTTTTTTCTTCTTTTTTCTTGTTTGTATAAATATAAACAAGACTTATAAATTAGTTCGCCAAAGAAGTTTCACTTCTGACATGTGTACTTTTTTTTACTACTATTCCTATAGCAATGATATTATAACTACCCTTTTACTTATAATATCACTGTCCTAAAAGATTTTTTTAGAAATATAAAAATACACTTTCTTATTTCTAATATTATGCTTCTACTGATATACTTGACGACTGTTACACGAAACGCTACAACTTTATCATAAAATAACAACACTCCTATTAATTCCATTAAGGATGAACGTGGAATAATCGAATACGTAAATAAAATCAACTGATATTACTTATAAGCCTCATATATTTTCCTTAACAATGTCAATAAATTCATTGATTTATATTTTCCCCCATAGAATAAACTGAAACACCTGTCGTATCAGGTGACACGCGACTGCGTTATATCGCGTCTTCCATTACACTTTCCGGTCATAATTTCCTTTTGTTTGAACTTTGAGCTCGTAGCCTCCTGTTTACACAACGAGCTCTCTCTTTGATTGATATAGGTGCCCTTTGGTGACTTCCTCTCGCTGCCTGACAGAACAATGTTAAAAGGAATGTATATCTTTAAATGATATGGTACAAAAAAGTAACATGTTCCTTTGAATAAAGTAGTTATTTTACTCGTAATGAAGACTATTCAGGGTTGTCTAGGTTACAATTACATAATAATATTACACTTTTTGTAGGACTTAAGAAATAATGATAAAATATAAAACAGTAATTTAAAATTGCTAAGGGGATTATTAGATTCCTTTAATAATAATAATAAAGAATATTCTATATATATAAAATACAAACCACAATGAATTGTTTTTTATATCATAGCAGACAAACGAACAGGTGGGTCACCTGATGTTAAGTGATCACCACCATCCATAGACACTAACTACGCCAGGGGAGTCGAAAGTGCGTTGCCAGCTTGTGTTTAGGTGAAAGAAAGAGAGAGGGGAGGGGAGGGAACGAGGGCCTCTGGTGCTCGCACTGATCGAACGAAACGCAATAATGCAAGCAGTGTTACTTCACGTCGGTTTTCCGTGAGAGGGTGGTACTACCCCGCGCGAGCCGACCCATTCATGCTAAAACCAATAATAGCTTCAGCGTGCCTCTACTGCCTACTAATTATTTTCTACACGAACGAAATCGCAAGCAACAATTCAGTAAGAAATTAATCGTTAAGTTATTGATTGCAATATTAAACTAATATTTTCAAATAATTAATCCATTGCTGTTTGCATATCGTACAAGAGTATTGTGAAATTAAGTTATTAGTTATTAAATAATGCCACAATGGAGTAAAAAGCGTTAAGGTCACAAAAAGTACTTAAAGATTAAGGTATCTAATTTTACACAGAATGTTTCAAACCTTGAAGCAACCAAACCACTTATCTATAAAATACGCTTGATTTTATTAACTATTAGCTGAACCCGCAGCTCCGCACGCGTTTTTTTTTAATCGTATTAAATAATTATAAAATTGTGAGACTATGTACAATTATAGAAATGCTATTTAAAGATAATTGTAAAAACGACGCGCACGCCACGAAAAGTAACATGTAACGTGTATATTAGATATATAAATACTAACAGCGTACCAAATGAGATTTGTCATCAGCAACATATTTGGATCCTTAACTCACCATATAACTACCTCAGTGCTCACTTACACTGTATAAGGAACTAATGAAACAGTAACTTAAAATATTATTATAAAGATTTACATTTACATTACATTTAATATACATTGCCATTATTATAATTCGGATTTTGTAACTATACAAAAAGTAAACGCATGTCTGTTCCGCAAGCAACTATTATGGAACTCTTTACATAATACGTTTATATTCTAAGATCTTATTAGTAAGACCTCTATATAATTAAAGTTATTAATAATTTCGAATTGTAAACAATAAGCTAATAATCATTTATCTTATTAAAAATAAAGAATGAGTTGAAATCTTGCTAAATTTCATGCAGACAAAGTCGCGAGTAACAACTAGTCTAAAATAGAATAACCTCAATTACTTTTTATAAGGTCCGCTATCTGCCAGTGAAAGTCCCGTGAAAATCGGTCTAACCGTTTTGGAGAAAGCACTGGGGCGTAGCCTCGGTTAACAGCTACTATAAACTAAAATTGCTTGTATTACTTTTTATAGGGTCAGATGAATACTTTTTATAGGGTCAGTCAATGAACGTTTCGTGAAGACCGATCTAACCGTTTTAGAGATAGCACTGCGGGCGAACCCACGGTTAAAACGTAGTATAAACTAAAATTGCTTGAATTACTTTTTATAAGGTCATCTATCTGCTAATGAAATTCTCGTCAAAATCGATCCAGCCGTTTCGGAGATTACCCGGAACAAAGAGAGAGACAGAACAACAAAAATTTTAAAAATTGCATTTTTGTTGTCAGTTGCGTGTATACTTTCATACCCAATCAGTAAAAAATATATATTTTAGTATTACGTATAGACACTTCATTTTTGTTATATGCATAGAATAGATATAGATTTATAATTATGAATACGAAGTCTATGAATTGTATGTAATTAACTATGATTACAGATTTTTCATACAATAACTACGTGCTTAATGTGTTCGTAAATATTATTTCTAGTGATTCTACGATACTAGTGGGCGCCCAGTGGTAGACATTCGACCATAATTCATTGATTTTTTAAAGGGATAAATATTATAATAATAGTTGTATGTTATAATATCATTGTTGACCGTAGAATGAAAAAGGGTAATTGGAACGTAAGAGTAAAATAATACATACAGTCGAGCATAGCAACCTCCTTCACAACCTTTTTTAAAGTCCTTTATTGACAGATGTCAAAATGTCTTTTTTATTTACATGTGTGTATATGTTGTGTAAAATTGAAGCAGTAGTGTGAGTAATGCATATTTTAATTAATTTAACGTACTTCTAATGCATTTTATATACAATAAATAGCTTTCTGCACTTCTTCTCCATATAAACTTTAACTATGCCAAGTTTCACGTTCATCCGTTCGCGCATTTCTCTCAAAAAGGGATACAAAGTTTGGGCTTTACGTATTAATATATAGATATCTCCCAGTTAGTTTCATGATACGTGTACATTACAAACTAGGCCTCGTTGCCCAGTCGTAATAAGGCCTGCTATACATATATGTTTATATCACGTGTTTAGTTATTATAATACAAGTTTTGCTTAGTTTGTTACCAAATGACCGCGTGAGGAATGTCCTCGCGTTTATAATTTTATTGCATTATTTTTATTATACATATTTACTGTATGTAAAATTATCCAACGATTTTAATCGTGGATTTGTGAAGAATATGAAGATAATTTGTTTAATATTTTCTTGATGACAAACTCAAAAGTAAACATAATAAAATACTTTGGGAATTAATGAAATAGGAATTTACAAAAGATTTCTAATTATGTAAAAACCTTTTGAATAATCTTAAATAAGATAGATAGTATATATCGACAAATTACTCGCATTAAAAGTTTACATTTTATTTTATGGTTAGAGTATTGGTAATATATTTTGGTGAGCAAAGAAACATTGTCTTGTAGAGAGAAATATGAACCATAATTCTATATTTTGTTGCTCTATTTTTTGCCATCATCTCATACATTCCTTTGACTTTATCTAAAATTAGGAATGCATATCTTAGTTTTTATATTTTAATAATTGTCGTTTCAAAAACAATATCATCCCGGATGATTTTAAATTCCTATAAATGACACGGCGAATAAACAAACAGGACACACCGAATACTTAAAATTCATCTCCTTTTTACATAAAAATGCTACAAGATTTAAACGATTGACACTTTTATACTCGATCTTCTAAATTTCTTGACTTTGATGGATGGTCTGTGTGCTCTGCTTTATTGTTTCAATTGATACTTCAAGTTTTGTTTGTTTAGGAGTCGATGAGTTTCGAGGATCCTCAATTATTGATGGTAAATCTCATATTTAACGTCGCTTGGGTAATGCTTTTAACGTCTCGCATTCTAATAAGGCATAGAATTTAAGAAAAAAGAAGAGTACGAAATATCTACTTCGATATATTGTCAACTATAGATGAGATCCAGTCCCATTTGTAGTATGTTGGATATTGGATCACAGCCTCGCTTGACACTCTTATTAAGATTAATACCTAAAGTAAAATAAATTGTATTATCACTTAATTTAATTTATAAAAGACATGTTTGCCCGGCGGACGTTGTCCTGCCGCGATACTAAAGAAAACCTTGAAAAATTATATTTCTATGACCTTTCTCATGTATCACTCTATTAACCGATGGAAACCGCATGAAAATCCATTCAGTAGTTTTTGAGTTTATCGCGAATAGACAGACCGACAACCCAAGTAATCATAATAAAATGCTAAGCTCGTAATTTAAAAAAGTTATCTTACTTTTATTATTAATGTTGTATTTTAGTAATTACTGTACAATCTAATAACAAAAATCATTGTAGAGATTTACCATGAAAAATTATCGTAGTTTTACTGGTACGGTCACACTATGAGCTTGTACATGATATAACTACAGGAATACTAGGCTCATCCTTATATCTCTCGGAAAGTAAATGTTGTGGATTGAACGGTGTGGTTGACATAATAAGCTACTACACGAGGTGTTCCATCTTACACCTCTGGGATAGTGAATTATTTAAAAATAAAAATCAAAAATACTTTATTCAGTTTAGGCCCTGATAAACCGTTTATGAACGTCAAAACTCTACCATCAGTTCGAAAACAAAACTTAGTCATTGAGATTAGCCAGCAAGAAACTGGATCTGGAATTTTTTCTTTTTAACTTCACAATGCCGGTTACAATCGTTTTTAGCGGATGTACAGAGAAGGATTTCATTTCCAGACATCACTATCGTTCACGTAAACCTTTTGACATCAAAGCGTGCCTGACATGAATCTTGAACTTACGATCTTACTGAGGTCTACTTAGCTATAGACTACAGTGGCTATTTAACATCAGGTAGACTGTGTTTACGTGACAAACGAACAGCATAGAACGTTATACCATTATAAAAATTGTGTGGTTTTATTATGAAACCACGGTAAAAGTGAAACTTTTTTTCACACTATAGACATTTAACTAATAGAAAGAAAGAAAGAAAGAAACAACATTTATTTGCAACACACATAAGTAAATATGAAAACGCGTACAATTAAAAAAAAAGAAAAAACATACATATAAACAATAAAAAATACAAATTGATGGTTAAGTGTGTGTGTGTAGCAAATGGGCCACGATTCAGCGTGTGTGCTGTTGGAGGTTAGTCCTTCAGCGCTCATTTTCACTCGGGACCCAGAGTGTTATGTGTGCACCGAGAGATGGTGTGCATATTAAATGTTATGTAGTGTTTCGTGTAGTGAATGAAAAAAAGAATGGTAATAGAAGTTTAATATGAAATATAATAATAGTCTATACACTACACGGTCAGCTGCTACGAACTATAGGCGCCGTCATATTGGCCCTAGCTGCTCTGACGAGCGCCTTTCACTTTATCCCTACTCCATGGCCGACCATCACGCGACATGCAACACACAGACGAAAAAGTTTGAGACGATGTAATAAAAGTTTCACTTTAATAATAGCCTTTTATTCAGATCTCTTAAACTAATTACATTAAATTTAAACTTAAAAGTAATGCTGGATAAATTATAACAAGAACTAATCTAAATAAACTATTTAAATTAATATTTGCTCCTTGCTTATCGTCCCTAGATCTCTTTGCCAGTCAGCAAATGGACTGGAGTCTCTCCAACCTTTACCAATCATTCCTTTCTTGAGATACTTTGTTCCACATGACTCCTGGCACTTGTCTGATGTCGTCATCCCACCTTTTCTGCGGCCTACTTCTCTTTCTTTTTCCTTCTTTGGGGTACTACCGTGTCTCTTTTTTGCTCCATTTGTTGTATCACATGGCCAGCCCATCTCCAAAGTCTTTTGACTTTGATTGTTACATCTGTAGTTTTTATTTTATTTCTGATGACGTAGTTTTTCAATCTGTCAGACATTTTGACATTTAGCGTACTCCTTTCCATTGCATATTGGCAAGTTGTTAGTTTGTTCAATATTTCCTGATTTAAAGTCCATGATTAACAGTCGTATCTAAGAACAGGTAGTAAGTAGGTGTTAAGCAATTTACTCTTTATGTTTATATGAAGCATTTTATCTTAAATAGCCTCTCTCAAGATTCAGTATATCTTCCATCCGTTTGTAATTCTTCTCTCCATTTCTTTTAGCATGGGCTCTTTTTGTGTTATAAACAGTCCCTGTACTAATCAGAATAGTCATTTTCAATGTTCCCTAATTCTTTGGTTATATGATTTTGTCCGGATTCAGTATCAATCCTACTCTCTTATTTTCTTACGCAAGTTCTTATATCATTTTATTTCAGTATTTTGATATTTTTGCCAGTAGAACTATATCATCAGCGAATCTTAAATGCGACATTAATACATCATTGACATTTAAACCGAGATGTTCTCAATGAAGTCTTCTGAAGATTGATTGTAGTACTGCGGAGTATAGTTTCGGAGATAGGGGGCTCTCCCTGTCTTACACCTTTTTCTACTCTGAAAGGAACACTTTTTTTTTTCTATATATAACATTATTTGGTTGTTATTTACAAAAAAGTCTACATTGCTAATTTTTATCGGTAGTGGTAAATTGCTACAAAGCAGATTATAGTAGGGGTAGTGACTGTACATATAAGCTTAGATTTGCCATATCAGTTTCTCTGGAAACTCAGCTGCGCTCGGCGGAAGTACAGCCGGCGCGGCCTAACATTGCTCGCGATGCACTCGCCACCGGCAGACAGACACGTATCTAGGTTATTAAATATTCATAAGTATAACTTCATGACAGATATTAAACATTGATTTTGGTTATTATTGAAAGATACTTACTTATATATTAATGATATAATAATAAAACATTTTCAAATTAATAAAACTCAAATAAAAATATAATTGACGCACATAGTAATCGTTAATTTGGTATCTATAAAATAATTTATGATATCTAAGTAGTTTCAATACCGGGCGAAATAAAAGCTGATAATATGAAAAAATTATGACTGACTTATGGAAAGGTATCACTTTAGTATAAAGAATAAGTGTATAGATGGCGTTTAAAATAAATCTAACACACATGTACAATTTCACCTCAATTCATAATACTATAAAATGGTTTGCATTATAAAAATTATAATCCAAACAATACGTAATGTTTTCATATAATTCATATTCTAGTTTTTTTTCCTTTAATGTCTTATTAATATAAAAGTAATAGCTTCAGTTTCAATAATTTCCTTCAAATTTACTTCAATATTTCGATTTTCTTTCATTTGTTGTCAGTGCCCAAACTATATTAAGTAAAATTGCCTGCAATAATGTTAGGTGGAAAAATCAACATTCAATATATAAGAAGAGTTTTTGGCGGAATTTTGGTCTGTCATGTAGTGGATTTTATATTTTATTCATAATCTTGTGTTACTTGACTCAATATTGTGTAAAATTGGCGATTTTTTATGTAATATAGTTTGTTTATTGTGCATAAGTGAAGTGAATTGAAAATAATACCACGGACCATGAATTCTGAGATGACACAAAAACTCCATGGAAAGTTCTAACAAGATGGCCACCATCTTGTTAGTTCATTGAAATTATATCAAGAAACTTGTAATATCGATACTCACTTGACAATGGCAGTAATAATCTAAAATATTGGTTGCGAAAAATAAAGTTAAAAAAATATATATATATTATATAAATATATAAAAAAATATATATATATTAATTCTTATAATTAAGATTGTACAATAAACAACAAAATTTGAATTTGTTATTGTTCCTACATCGTATGATATTGAAACTATAACGTGTGTTGTTGACCTTTTCTAAATGCGCTGTGTATAGTTGCTTATAATTTTATAGAGTGAATGCTATAAAAAACACAATAATATCAAGCACTCTTAATTACAGTTTCGTAGACATTAGTCTAAGTTTTTTATTTCTTACAATAAATGTCGTAACGATCTACGAAAATAGAAAATGTTATTATTATGAAAATAACAGTATAAATTACTAAAATATATACCTGGTTTTATATTTAACTTTTCCTTTGAGAAATAAAACATTAGACTGTGTTATAATGTGACGTAAATTGAAATAAAATCCAAACATCCTTACCCTTATCAAAGATAGATACGAAGTACGTGCCTGCTGGAAGTTAAGCAATAAATATCTCTCACGCTCTTTGTACCTACGTCCTTCTATATTCACAGTAAAGTAATAAGATATAATTTAGTAGATACATATTTATTATAGATGTATAATTTGACCTATTTGTACATTTGAGAGTCTAAAGTAATAAAATATAATGTTCTAGTCAAATGGTCAATAAAATGTTTGTTATTACGTGTAGATATTTCTTGCAGTTTTCATGAATCCTAGATTTTATAAAGCGCTGTTTAATGTGGTTATGTGGTAGAATTTATGTTTGCTTTAAATATTAATAACGTCTTCTGCTTACTGTTTTACTATCTCGTGTTCTCTGTAGCCTTTGCTTTTGGTTCTCTTGTTTTATTACAGTGTGGCTGTTTTATGGTGAAAATTAGTAGTATAAATCAAAAAACTAATATGACGTTAATAAAATGGGAATATATCAATTAAGTTATACATATAGGTTTTGCTATCAAATTTTACGTTTTTTTACTCAATACCTATAAAGGATATGGTAAAATTAAGTACATCATATATTATTTATTTTTTAAACTTTTAATGACTGGTTTCAGCATGAATGGGTGGGTCGTCTCGCCCGGGGTAGTACCACCCTCTCACAGAAAACCGACGTGAAGCAACAGTGCTTGCATTGTTGCATTTCGTTCGGTCACTGAAAGCGCTGGAGGCCCACCTCCCCTCCCCGTTCCTCTCTCTCTCTTCCTCCCCTAACCCTTTCCCCCTAAGGGTGGCAACGCACTTGCGACTCCTCTGGTGTTGTTAGTGTCCATGGACAGTGGTGATCACTTAACAGCAAGTGACCCACCTGTTCGTTTGCCACCTGTGACATAAAAAAAAGAGGTATTTTTTTTATTTTTTTAAATATAGGGAGCAAACAAACATGCGGTTCATCTGATGGTAAGTGATCACCGCCGTTCATAGACACTAGCTACACCAGGGGAGTTGCAAGTGCGTTGCCCGCTTGTGTTTGGAGGTGGGGGAGTGGGGGAGGGGTGAGGCGCGGGAAGGTGGTCCTCCGGCGCTCTTACTGACCGAATGAAACGCAACAATGCAAACACTGTTAGTCTGTCAGTTTTCCGTGAGAGGGTAGTACCACCCCGGACGTGCCGACCCATTCATGCTGAAACCAGTAATAGCTTCAGCGTGGCTCTACCACCTAAATAGGTAGATTTGAGAATGACAAAAGCCTCGACGATTTTAAAGTTAAACGAGGTAGTTATAGTGGGACAAGGCAATAATCCTCTGTTAGTTTATTACATACATTATTATTATCGCACAGTGTGTTAAATGATGAAGATCGTCCCTTATTTATTTCTCTATTCGCTAGCGTAAATTATTTTAATCTAGCGGGCCCGGCGGTCGTTATCCCGTCCTGGTAATAAAAAAATCTTGACAAATGATATATCTAAACCTATAAACCTTCCACGGGAATCACTTTCTCTATCGCTGAAAACTGCATGAGAATCTGTTCAGTAGTTTTTTAGTTTAGCGCGAACAGATAGACAGTCAAACATACAGACGTGGCAGATTACTTTATTTTATAATATGTAGTGGTACAATGAGTACCGACAATCATATTTATTTAATGTTAAAGATATTTTGCTTCTATGAGAAGCAAAAAAATATAAAAATACGTGTACTTGATAAGGTGTTGTATTTATTATTTATTAATTTGGAATGATGAAAGTTCAAATTCTATTTATCACTACGATGACTATAATTTCAGCTTTATAAATAAATTAGTGGAAAAAACTACTTCTATGTATTTAAAGTTAATTTATATTTTGTTTAAACTTCGCGTATTAAGATTCAAAATTAACATATTGTTATTATTTAGAATCTCTTGTTCCATCTTATAAATCTATCTATATATAAAAATCAATTGTTGACTTGTGTGTCACTTCAAAACGGTTGCAATGATTTGGATATTTTTTATTGTGTTGATTTTGTTAGGACGAGGTTGGCGTGGAAGAAAATGTTTGAATTTTCAAATAGTTCGAAAAAGTGAAACTTTTGAGATAAGAATCCGCATATAAAAAGGACAAAGAGCGACTGAGACGGAAGACAGTGGGTAGATCTTCAAGTATACTGACAGAATAGACACACAGTTGTTCAGTTAACATGCTATTTCTTTACATTCCGTATAGGGATGATTTGATCGTATTTTATTACATCCGTGTGTAGACGGCGCTGGTAGCTAGTATAAAATATTTATCTCTTGGAAAGCGCGCATTATTAAGATTTTTTTTCTTCTTATCTGCAGACTCTCGGTCCGCACCATTTTCTTTTTTGCTATCGTTTTATTTAATGTGTAAGTTAAAAATCGTATCGCAGCTATTGGGTGTTGTTTTTATTATATGTATTTTTTAAACATATATTATTTCATTATTTTTATGATTTCATTTAACTATTTTATGACGGATTTTTTAAAGACGTTATTGCCTTTATGGCGGTTTTATTCCGGTCCCCTATCGCCATCTTTAGGTTATTATTATAAGATTTACATTATTAAGATTAAAAGAACTAATTTAGTTAGCTGAATATTTTATGTTTATTATATTGTATCAAAAAAACGGTGAAAGAGAAGCTTGATTTATTGATGAAATTTGTAATTTATAAAATAAAAAATTGATTACCGTCTTTTTGGATTATTTTCTAAACTCTGCTTCGTTGCAAGATTTCTTGGATTATAAAAATAGGTAATACTATCACATATTATAAAATTCCATTAATAGATAGCGTGATTCACAAGGAAGATTTAAGTATATAATTTGTCAATATTTTTTTGTAAATTTTGGAAATATACCTATAATTGTTAGAATTTCGATGACATTATCGGTGTTATTACAAAAAAGTTAAATACGTATTGAATACTTGACCTCCAGGGGCCCACATCTATGTGGAGGGCGTCCGTATCAGGGTGGGGATCAAGATGAAGTATCTGGGCCTCATCCTGGACGGACGCTGGCGGTTCAAGCCCCACTTAAAGGGGCTCGGACCGCGCATAGTCAAGGCGGTAGCAGCGCTCGGACGACTCCTCCCCAACACGGGGGGGCCGGGCGCCCTCTGCTGTCGCCTCTATATAGGAGTCGTCCCTTCCCTGGGAGCTAGAGGTAGATATCAATATACGGCAGTTAAGAAACGGATGGGGGAGCCTCTAGCTACCAGAGAAATAGAGGAAAGGAGAAGAGAGAAGAGGGATGAAGTGGTAGAAAGGTGGAGGCGGGACCTGGCAGACGCGTGGTACGGTCGATACACGATCGACGCCGTCCGCCCGGTCCTGCCGAATTGGTTTAATAGAGGATTGGGCTCCCTGACGTTCCGTCTGGTGCAGGTCCTGACCGGACATGGTTGCTTCGGATGGTACCTGTACCGGATAGCACGCAGGAAGCCGACTGCCGTATGCCATCAGTGCGGCGTTGACCCGGACACCGCGCAGCACACTCTGAGTGTGCAGCGTGGGAGGAGCAACGTCGCACTCTGGCTGCGGCGGTAGGGCAAGATCTGTCACTGCTGAGCGTGGTTGCGGCCATGCTCGGCAGTGAGGAAGTGTGGAGTGCAATGGCCGCCTTCTGCAAAGAAGTCGTCTCGCAGAAGGAGGCGGCGGAGAGAGTTCGTGAGCAAGATCCTCGAAGTGACCCTCTCCGCCAACGGAGGACAGGTAGGAGGAGGCGGCAGTTTGATCGCCTCCTCCCACCGTAGCTGGACCTGGAAGGATGGGTCGAGGGACCCATCTTCCCATTGCACAGGTCCGGCGGACGGAAGAGACGGCCGGTGTATACCCGGCTGTTTCCAAACAAGACGGGGCCCGGCGGCGGCGCTTACGCTGCTGGGCCAACCGCTGGGGCGGCACGATGAAGTCTATAGAGATCTCGTGCCGCCCCAACTATAGCGGCAGACGTACACCGTGGGGTTTTAGTCCGTGCGAGTCAGACATAACCCACCCTCTCCCCCGAGGGGATGGTGAATCCAGAAGGGATTTCACCACGTAAAAAAATAAAATAGGTTAGACTTGGGAAAAAGGATAACGCGAACTTGCCTCGGGCGAGCGCCGTGCATTTAATTTAATTGACTTTGATGTACCGTAAATCTCAAAGTACCAAAAAATTAAACAAGTAACATACGTTTCTAAATCTACCAACTAAGTGAGGACTTATGGCGTCATAATATTAAAAAGAATGCACGTGTGTGATATATACGAAAGTCCTTATTTGAAGCACTGGGTATCGATGATTATATAATTAATTTAAGTCAATATTTTATTATATTTAATTTCTTATTTTAATTAAGTAACTTAGTAATTTTAAATATATTTTTGAAATGGACCCTTGTTACCTTGTAAATAAATAAATTAAAAAAAAAGTATGTGAATCCGGGGGTTTGATCGCCAGTTTAGAATGAAAGAAAACGATAAATAAATTAAAAAACACGGTCTTTTTACGTGGACGATAGGTAGACTTTCGGCCCTGAATACACAAAGGCAACAATAGCGGAATTAGCCTTCGATCGACCTCGTGAAACGAAACGTCAATAAAATGTTTTGGTGCTCGTTCCAACTAGTCATTACTAGTGATGTAGTTCTGTTGTTTTCAAATACATCGTTTTGATAAATAAAACGCATGAACCCAAGGGACCATTTAAGTATTACGTAAGCAGAATTTTTGTAATATCTAGCCGCCCCTCCCCCTAATCAGCAAAATAAGCAATGCCCTTAACCCTCCCCCTGATAATTACGTAAACATTTCTAAGTATATTCAAATTTGTTCAAATTAAGTAAATATTTATTGCTGACGTAATCACCACCCAGACACTCCCAACGCCCATGTCATAAAAAATAAGTAAATCAAGACCCCCTCCTTCTCCTCCCCATCAGTACTTACGTGATACTTGAATGATCCCTAAGGTACAGAAGGTGGTTGTGTATATTGATTAATCTATTATTACTAAAAGTTGCCCAGCATTGTAACTTGACAATATAAATGAAAAATCTTTTTTTTACTTATCCTTATATTATAAAGAGGTAAAGTTTGTGAGTTTGTGACGTTATAAGGGGTAATCTCAGGAACTACTGCAGCAATGAATAATGTTGCAAAATCGGGCTATTTTTTCCTTTTCAGAGCTTCCGCTGCGTTTTAGCGCAAAATAACCGTTCCACGTGTACGAAGTCGCGGGCAGAAGCTATTAACTAATTATATTATCTATACTAATATTATAAAGAGGTAAAGTTTATGAGGTTGTAGGGGGTCGGAGTCGGAGAAAAAATGGTCGAACGAAAACGTTTCTTACGAACGCTGCCTTAACTATGAGAGATATATGATTGAGTTATAGAAAAAAGTTGTAGCTTGATAATGCCTATTACCGCCCAACGAAATGGGCACGGGTCAGCTAGTATTTTATATATTGTTTGACCACAGTCTTGTCTGATGTTATATGAAGATTTGATCTAATATGGTATAAATGCTAAACCTAGAAGGAACTGGCTCTCAATTGCAACTGCCGGAACACACCAACAGATGCTTGGCGACAGTTTATCAACTCGAGGATGGTAGCTAGCCAGGTGGACTTAAAAAAAAGCGTTATGGTGCTATGGATTTTATTATGTCATTACAGGCAAACGAACAGGTGGGTCACCTGATATTACGTGATTACCACCGTCCATAGATACTAACAACGCCAAGGGGGTCGAAAATGCGTTGTCAGCCTTTGTTTAAGGGAAGGGTAGGGGAGGTGCTCCTCCGGCGCTCTCACTGACCGAACGAAACGCAACAATGCAAGCACTGTTACTTCACGTCGGTTTCTGAGAGGGTGGTACTACCTCGGGCGAGCCGACCCACTCATGCTGAAAACAGTAATAGCTTCAGCGTGGCTGTACCACCTGTTCATCCATTGTCGTCAATTTCACACGATGTTTTTTTACACCAAAAGCTCTGTCTACTTCCCAAACATTAAACCTACGTCAATCGACATGGCATTCGAACTATGAACTGAGCCATTATCGCTTCAAAACTACTTGTAAATAGGATTTAAATGGAAATATGTAAAAAAAAAAAAAGTGTGTGTGTACTTGTGTACACACGCGTTAGAAGTTATACTTCTTTGGCGTAATAAAATAAATTTTTTTTCAAAAAAGTTATCTTTCGCTTTTTTTTTTCGAACTGACTACGCTATTGACCAAGCGAGGTCTTAACAGCTGCACCGGACTACTTATCTTTTCTTATCTTATTATCTTTCGCCTTATTCTACGTTTGTAGAGAAAACGACATAAACAATAGAAAAAAGGTATTTAATACATTGAAAGTTTTAATACAAAGAAAGAAAATGTTGACTATAGCTAATTTCAAGGTGTCGGATTTTCGTGTCGCTGTGCGCGCGCATCGTACTTCAAGGTGTCGGATTTTCGTGACAGTGTGCGCGCGCATCGTAAAAATTTACTTTCATCATTTTTTCCTAACGCGCCAAAGGTAGTGTAACTTCAAACATTCGATGACATATCCCATATGTACATAATAACAATGTAAAATTTAACGCCTCTGTAGTTTTCATTAAAAAAAATATAATATAAAATGACATTAGGTATATCTAGTTAGTGATGAGTTTTCAGAAACCATATCCATTATAGAAGTATAATGTAAAGTAATATAGAACGTGGGAAATATGATTTTAATTATGAAACAGATTTGTCCTCGTTTAGCGAGACGAAGTGCTTAGCATTCCATGGGGTCAACGTGCGGGTCCATCACGTTGCAATACGAGAGCCCACTTCCGACTCAAATGTAGGTTTGAGAGGCTCCTAACGATGCGCATCAACGCTCACTTCCACTGGTCGCACTCCTCACTGTGCCAAATTTGATAAGATTGTACTGCGGCCGCTTTAGATATTTGTCAACTAAAATTTCTTTCGGGGCGATATGAATTGGATATTATTAAACCAAAATATGTAACGAAAAAGAGATAACTAGAAACGTTTATATATAGGTGTTGGTCTGTGAGAGAACGAGATAGTATATTCTTAATGTACTCGAAATATATACAAAGAGAGGGAGAGAGAGAGAAACGTTGAAGTTTATAGTACGTTATTTTCTATTGGATCGTAGTGACAAGCGCGTATTTTTAAAATTATTCTGTAATTATTAGCATTGTTAATATATGTTAAAATATTACAAAATGATGTCGAAAAATATTACGAACGCCATAGTGTATTCATTTTATTCTCTTAAAAATTAATCAGAATACTAAGTTTCACTTTAACCGCGTTTTAATGTCTACGTCAAGCCACCCGGGGAACCACTATTGACCTGCGATACCGCGCTATTGACTTTATCGGGGTGTTACTAATGACCTCGAACGCTATTGGTGGAAGTTATCGGCTGTTCATTATTCATTCCGGTGTGAGACTACATTGGTAGGAGTTCGGCATATAAAGGGCAAGATGTCGTTGATCTGGACGCACTCCTATGTGGAAGTTATTGTAAGGCGAAGCTCTGGCCAAATGAATAGTGACAGTATCAACGAAGTGTTTATTGGCAATCCTGACTGCATCGACCCTATACGTGATTAGTGTAACACGCGTGTGAACTTACACTCTTCTTTTATTTCAATAAGATGGTTATGGTTACTCTTGAGTGGCTAAGGTCTTTTATATCATAGGTACTACTATTTTATTATTATAAGTTATATCTATATTTATATTATTTTCTAAGGCAGATACATAAAATTGGGACATTTAAATAGGTAGGTAGGTAAAACCAAGTTTGCGATTCGTACAACAGTTTATGTATACACTCGAATGAAAAGAAAGTAAAACTAATATAAACAGTTAAGGAATGTTACCTTTAAACAGAAAGAAAATTTTGTTAACAACGACCTGAAATACTTCACTCGTTGTGTTTGATTCAAAAGCTTCCGAAAATGAATTTTAAGCGGCGGAAGACGTTTTAATGAAAACCCACCTTAAGTTATTATATAAGTCGTCTTCCGTGAAACAATCCGGATGATTAATTACAAATTAGTTTTTATGGACTTTCATTTCCCAAGATTTTATGCTTATAAAATTAAGAAACAGACTTGCTAATCTTTTCTAATCTATCTAGCAAAATAATATGCCAAAGAAATGTATGTATACGTATTTTTTCTAAATAAATATCCTGTTTAGATACTAATTAACTCTGGCTAGTGATCTGAAAAAAAAAATGCTACGTACATAAATATTTTATGTTTTTGATACTAATAATGTTCCACATAATATCTTTTTTTTATTTAAACTATTAGTATTTTCAAACGCCACGTTAAAATGAATCCAGTTTTTCTACTGAAAAACAATTGTGACGTGATTCTAACTAAACGGTTTAAATTAACAATAGTTTCAAAATTCAAATAATGCAAACCTTTATGGATTCAACCTTTGTTCCATGTAGATGTCACTCTACTGTCATTACTTTGTTTATTGTTTTTAAAATTGCTACCATTTATATTATCTAATCATTACATAGTATAAAACAAAGTCCCCTACCGCATCTGTCTGTCTGTCTGTTCGCGATAAATTCAAAAACTACTGAACGGACGTTCATGCGGTTTTCACCAGTAAATAAAGTGTCACATGAGTAAGGTTTTGGTATACAATTTGTCAAGAATTATTTTATAATCAGGGCGGGACAACGTCTGCCGGACCCGCTAGTCATTTTATGTAATATACAGTTAATGAATGTATTTACAAATAAAACATATTTATATGTAAACAAAAGTATAACTGACTGGCATATCCACACATATACCAATTACTGGGATGGGGACCATAAAAATTTGCATGCGGATTGCTTTTACTTTATAGGTGCGCTGTAAGGAAGGTTGGAAATTAAACCCTAAGGTGGAGAAAAAAGGGGTGAAAGTGTGAATGAAAATTCGTCCTTTTTCCGTCAGTCACAGTAGGTTACTCTTCACTACATATTATTTTAAAAAAGTCCTGTGTCACGCCTGTATATCTGTTCGTATTTAACTCGAAAACTACTGAACGGATCTTCATGCTGTTTTTATCATTAGATAAAGTAATTCACGAGGAAGGTTTAATTATATAATCTGTCAAGGTTTTTTTTATTATCAGGGCAGGACAACGTCTGCCGGATCCGCTAGTTTATATATAAAGTAAAACATAGATTTATAAATAATTACTGCATAGAAAACACGTACGAAGCCGTGGGAAATTGTTAGTTATTTATAGATTAGGCTATATATGTATATAATGTTATTTTATTCTAGACTAGACAATAATACCCTTGACTTCGTTATCTTCTAAATATTTTGCTATTAATGGAAACTATTTGTTTAACTACATATATGTGACACGTTTTTTTAATTGTAGTTATAATATTATTCTTATAATTGTTACTGTTTGTACAACTTTATTATTTTTTAAATTACTGCCTACTTCTGACCTAGATAACACTTTATAGAGAAATTTCATGCCCAATAAAAAATTCGTTCCAAAAGATTTAGCCGTTTCTGATATTAGTCCCAAAAAAAAAATCCATTTTTTTATTTATATGTGTAGATTTCAATCGGTTTGTTTTAACACACACCATTGAATATATAACAGTATGAGGTGAGAATTTTTAAAATAAATTTGAAAATAAATTTAATTTAATTTTTGAAATAAAAAAAGTATTTATTTTTATTTGTATTTAACTGTTGGAACCCATCATTATATTAAATATAACTATTACCGAAATGTATTTACTGAATCGTAACATTTCCTACAACGTAACTTAATTCCATAACTGTCAGCATAATAGTAAGTACAGTGTAGGCAATAATAGATAAAGTTAGTTAAGGCCTCAACGCTCCCGAACGGCTTAGCTCAGTTTCCCTCTGGCCGGCAATTAGCCATTTACTAAGTTATGATACTGTTACACATTATCGTTAACTATTAGGTACGTAATTAAAGCTTTCTCATTTTTGAGAAACAAGTATATTAGTAGTAATTATATTAACTAGCGGGCCTGGAGGACGTTGTCCCGTCCTGATAATAAAAAAAAAACGTTGACAAATTATATACATAAACCTTGAATCACTTTATCTTTTGGCGAAAACCGCATGAAACATCCGATCACTAGTTTTTGAGTTTATCGCGAACAGACAGACAGACTTGGTAGAGGACTATGTGGTATAATATATAGTGATAATCGTGATAAACGAAAAATGATCTGTCTATTATATAATTAATTTTTTAGTTACAAATAAGTTGTTTTTTGTTTACGGGAACTATGTGTTATGTCTGGATTTTTGTAAGCATTTATTTTTTAATTGTAACTTTGACATCTTTACTTAATTTTTTATAATCCTTTCACCGACTTTAAGTTACCTCCGTTAACTTGAAGGGCATATCCTTTCTGTTAATTCCATATGGAAAAGCGTAATGACATGTAATCTTAATAGTACTCTGAAAAGGCCTCTATCGGTCAGTGAAAGTCTAGTCAAGATGAGTTTAGCCTTGGACTCCTCTTTATATCAAAGGGTTTAGTCTTTTATCAATATGTGTAAATTATTTTTTTATTATTGGTAGAGTTCATAGTGACGTATTATTACATTTTCCGAGAAATAATAACATTTAAACCTTATTGTTTTCTTGAATGATTACATTTTTATCATTAGAATATATGGAGTATTCAATGTAATATATATATGATAAAAAAAAACATTAGCTTCGCTACGCAAACTTTATTTCGACCCTCTAGTGTCGAGGACAATATGTGATATCGAATATGTCGTTCACTTTCAAAAAGGCCAGTGTGCATAAACACTTTGAAATGGCTGGCACGCTACAAATCTTTTTGGTAACAAATATGTTTCACACCATTATAGTGACCAGCTACTCACGACTTCGGTCTAGTTAATGTATATTCCACCTATTCCTCGGGAATAGTACTTTTCCTGAATGACAGTAACTCTATGCCCTTTTCTATACCTCGAAAATGTGTATGCAAAATTGCATAATGATAGATTGAGAGTACTTAAGGTGTGAAAGTGTACCAACAAACTCAAGTTCATAACAATGAAGCCGCCGTTAAAAGAAACAAACAAAAATACATTGACAATATATTTTAATCGCCTACCATTTAGAAGTAGAAAATCCTTCATGAAGTATGTACATGTATATGACCCTCAATATAATACTTATTATGATATGATGGAAGCTATCAATCAATCTTTCATTGTGCGAAGTAAATCGTCACATTGAATGTATACGATTGTCGTTCTTAAAAAGGGCGAATTAATAGCATTCTATTTCATAATAAAATGAAATTCAATATAATAATTGTTGTTATTACGTTAATACATTCAGCATTTGTGTTTTTGTTTTCGTACACACGGTATATCATATATTTTATTATCCAATTTCATACTTGAAATTATAAAAAAGGGAAGGAAAATAGAATGTTGTTTTTGTTCTAAACGTCTAGTAAATCTATTGAAATAAAACGATACGAGTTAGGCCGTTGTGTGTGTATAACTCAAAAATTACTAGATAGATTTCGATCAACTTTTTTTTTACCTCCCATACACCTGGTGTTTATAAAAAAAAAATCACGATAATTTTGTTTAATATAAACTTATTGACATTTTAAGACTCTACGGTTTTATAAGTAGATACTACGCGTTCCGCGATGTATGTTTTTTTTTGTCGTGTTGAAATGGGACAAAAGATGTGGTGCCTATATTTTTTCCTCTGTAGATAAATAATTACGTTAAGATAATACATGAAGTAGATGACGTTACGGGTATCTATTAGTTTATCTAATATAATTTTATACCTACCCATAAAAAAAAATATTCAATTTTTTCTTAATGCTTTCCTTTAGTGATTATTTTAATGATCATTCGAGTGCGTTTTGTATCAGTAATAATCGTCAATCGACAAGTATTCCAGGATACATTATATCGTTTAATGTCTCTTTATCTTCATATACTGTGCAATACAAGAACTTTGCCGATTAAAAAAACGTTTTTTTTCTAATTTTTTTCTATTGAACTATATGCGATTATTTAAAGCTATTGTAACCATACATTCATATGCATTTGTTTTGTAAAAAATATTTTATGTCTATTTTTTACTTAATTTTGGTGGCGGGTACATTTCTCTAGACTTATAGCCAACTTTGCCCGTTCCACTTTATGACGCAAATATAAATCCCACGAAGTTGAACAACGAATCTGTAGATGTTTCTAAGTAAATAAAGCTTTCAATTTTAAAATCGAATAAGTATAATACAAACTTTCTTATGAAAATGTGTGGGCAATGTCACCTTACTATTTTAACATTTTGTACTCACAATGACATGCACTACTTTGATGAATCCTCACAAGTTATTGAGTAAACTTAGAAACCAATGCAATACAAAACGATACCACAAATATTATCTATTTTCCATTAATACAATTAGTGTTATTATACATTTTATATATTTTTGCACATCAACGGATATGCTTGTAAATTGGTTTTAGGGCAAAGATACAGTTGTTTGCAAAGTTGGTGCATTTGACTGTACTATTAGTATCTGTGTAAACTATTTATATAAGTATACGTGAGAGATGTTGACAAATTTAATCGACGTGTCATCGAGAAAGCTTTAATACTATTTAACTTATTAGATGACGCTGAATCACGTCATTTCTATAACCCTTGAAGATGAAAATTGGAGTGCGTAATATTTGAACACAGAATATGTTTACACCACCATCAGGAAGTACCTAGTATTTAAATACAGTCAATCAATCAAAAATACTTTATTCAGCTTAGGCCCTAATAAGGTCAAAATCACCAGTTCGGAAAACAACCCAGTCATCGAGAAGAACCTGCAAGAAACTCGATCGGGTACATCTTTTTAACATATATATTTCCAATACATCATACAATCGTTTTTAATTGATGCCCAGAGAGGAGTCAATTCCAGATATCACTATCGTTCACATATTAATCCACTCTACCATACCCTTTTGACACCAAAACCTGCTTGACGTAGCTCTTAAACTTAGAGCCCGGCAAATCGATAACATGCTTTGGGACTTTATTGTAAAACCTAATACTATCATTATTATTATTATTATTATTATATAGTATAAAACAAAGTTTCCTACCGCGTCTGTCTGTCTGTCTGTTCGCGATAAACTCAAAAATTACTGAACGGATTTTCAAGCGGTTTTCACTTGTGGATAAAGTAATTCACGGGAAACGTTTTGGTATATAATTTGTTAAGGATTTTTTTTTTATCAGGGCGGGACAACGTCTGCCAGGCCCGCTAGTTACCTAAAAAATACTGGTTTTGCCAAGTCTGAAACATGGGACGACCAGTGGAACCGAATTAGGCACAAGAGTCACTAAAAGAAGAATCATGTAAATCAGGGGTACTCAAATGGTCGATCGCGAATGCTTTATAGTTATATCTTGAGAAAAATTTGCAGATATAGATTTACAGATTTTGGTTTAGTAAGTAAGGTATAAGTAAGTAGCACAAAATGTTACGAATAAACAATTAAAATTATTTGATTCACAATTAGGCCAGAATAATTCCTCGTTTTCTTTAATCGATTTCGTTTTTATCTTTTTTTATTTTTTATTTTAGCACGGTAAAATGACTGCACTGTGCCTGATGGTAAGCACAGTATAATCCAAAAATAACGGCGACCACCGTGTGACACACTATTTATCGCCAGTCGCCGCTATCATGCCGGCCTGCGAAAAGCTGGATATGCACAGGCTGATCCCGAAACGCGTCCCGCAAAAGTGAATCACTATGACGGGCTTTTTCGCCATATACATGGTGGTTGCGACTCAGTCGGGCTGTAAAACCCTACCACCCCGCTTTCGCCATTGCCTCGTTCGTTATTCAGCAGGGTGCACCACGTGCAGGTGAGGTTGGCTTGGACGTCTCAATTCTTAGATGTTATTTGACACCCCTTACACCTCAAAACCTTTCCCCTTTGAGAGCTTCCGCTGCGTGTTAGCGTTAGCCCAAAGTAACTATTCCACGCGAACGAAGTCGCGGGGAGATGCTAGTATTGTATATGAAGACTGAAAAACGAGTTATCCGCAAAACCAGTATAATAAAACTCTATATGAAATTAAATCGGAAACAACATTTCTGGACAAGTAGCGATTAATTTTTTATAACTCTACTAATTTCTAAAATTATAGGTAATAACAGTGGCTTATATGACTATAACTAGACTTGTAATTTAGTGCAAAAACTGTTACAAATATGAAAAGCTAGAATGCTGCAGTGCGGTTTTTTTTTAATATGGCTGACGCAATAGCCAAAAAGACCTTGCAACCTTTCAGAATCCATCGATCGTAGTCTAACAATATTGAGGTGGATCGAAAGCAAATCGAATTTGAGCACCCCTGGTAATGGATGTTCAACCTTTACCCCAGGAATAAGAACTTCTTTGTAATGGTTGTATATAGTATATTACTAATCAAATAAGTAATGTTAATATCATTCAGAGTCACCGACAACACATTAATAATAGAAAACAATGACAACATCATTGTTACGCCCTGATCTCGGTTTGGCTCGAGTGGGTAGAACCAATAAATCTTGCATGGGAAATTGAGTACCCTTTTATAATACAATCTATGCGTCTAATGTGGTTCTGGCTGTTGAAAGATTTATATCACATATAGGAGTATTTTGTATGATAAGGCATGATATAAATAATTATGGGGCTTGTGTCTAGACGTAATTATTTATTGGCGGAGCGAGTTCAACGACTTTGTGGGTTTTGTTTCACTGCGTTATTAAGTTGCATGACCTTGTATATATAAAAATTAATGTTTTTTTGTTCCTTTGTGCATTCCCATACTGTTCGTTCAATTGTGATAAATGGTTATTAATGATATGTCACACACACGTCCCTAGATGTATCGGAAGTAGTACAGCCATTTCACAATAGATGGCGCATGAATAGTTTCAACAATAAGCTATATTTCATATAGTCTAGCATTCGTTTAAGCGGTTAAATTAAATACCACGTTAACGACGTTGCGTTTAATAAGTAGTTGCATATAAAAATAGATATTATAATATATATACTACTCTTGAATTTCGAATTGTATAAAATCGAATTATATAAATATACTAGTTTTTGTATTGTAATGCGTGTATTGTTGGGGCTTAAATAGAGAATCTTTACATAATATAAAATGAAGTCGCTTCCGCTGTCTGTTCCCTTACATCTTTAATTATTAAACAGATTTTAACACAGTTTTCAGGAATAGGTAGAGTGATTCAAGAGGAAGGTTTATACGTATAATATATATATTAAAATACAGAAAAACCGAAAACTTCAAAGATTTGTAATATGATGTCGTGACAAACATATTTTTGTATGCTTAAATCGCAAACGCTGGCTAAACCTTTCGAGAAATTAATGTACTACGGAATTGTATATCTTAAAAAGATTGATTAAAAAAAGTTCGCAATGGTATATATTTATCTCTAAAGGACACACAGTAACCATTTTTATATTCTTATAAAATTAATCATGTGTTATTTACCAAGCTATTTTATACAATATAGTATTTTTCCTTATCCAATTAAATACATTTCATAGGTTGAACATATCATGTAGATCAAAACTGCCCTTAACAGTATTTCATTAAAATGGATATCTACATTGCATGCGAATCTGGGGCGGGTTGCTAGTATTATATATAAAATAAATTATAATGTTTGAAAGTATTTTATAGTTTAAATATTTATTTTATGTGCGTTTAAAACTATTATATATTTATATACGCATCGAAATTGATTAGTAAAATAAAATTATGTTATTTTAGAAATACTTTCTTCTAATTATTATATTTGTTTGATATCTGAACACATAAAACTTTTACTGCGTAAGTTAAGAGTTCGTTATTGTCTGCGACTAAATTTATAGGCGACAAGAGAAAAATAAAGTTATTTGTTAGTACTTTATGGAGTAGATGGAATTGTTCGGTAATTCTATTATTCTTTTGATATTATTTGAAAATATCTAAATTTCACTTACAAAATTTTACTTGGTTAAATTTTGTGACTAGAAAATAATTTATAATTTCTAGTATATATGTAAGTGTATTACTTCATAACGGCTGCACTTATTTTGTTTACTCTCTTTTTGTTGTGTTTGTAATTGTCAGCACAAGGTTTGTTAAAAGACAATATTTCGGAAATCGCACGGACAAGTAAAAAGAATGAATTCAGTATAAAAAAGAGCGCGAGTGAGTGGGAGTAATGTCTTCAAAACTATTTGATAGAATTGACAAATTGATCTTAAGTTATTCAGTTGTTATTTTATATGAAAACATAGTTGTTGATGAAATCTTAGCCTATTTAAATTTTCGATATATAATGATAAAATAAGAAAATACAATACAATAAGATATATTCCGTGTTATTACAAAAAAGTTAAATACGTATTGAATATTTGCTTTAAAAAAGATTGGATACTTTCGTATTAAATTCACCGCGCTCGCCGAACGTTCGACATCTTGCTCTTTTATCTCGGTTTGGTTAGGTTAGGTTAAACGCGGCTTAGCCTTTCCGCTGCCAGCTGAACCCAGGGGGAAAGGGGCGGGGGCTCCGGAATCCCATTGCACGGGTTCGGGCTAGGAGGCAGTCTCGCAACCGGGTTGCCTCAGTCAGGCGTGGCGTGAGAATCACCTGCCACCGGGGATGTACCAGAGCTTGCTCACGCAACCCCGAGACACCATCATAGTGAGGCGTAGGTTGTCGTGGAGTCTTAGTCGGTTACAGTCACCGAAAGGCACCGGCAGCTGCATCCCAGCACGCAGGTAGCGGTCGACTCAGCTCAAGCTCTCCCCCGGAAGCTTGACAGTCCATGATGAATTTTATCTCCACGTTAAAAAAAAACGGTTAGACGTGCGAAAAAGGATAACACGAGCTTGCCGCGCTAGCCGTCGACGAGCGCGGTGCATTTAATACGAAAGTACCCAAACTTTTTAAAATTAAGTATTCAATACATATCTAACTTTTTTGTAATAACACGGATTATGTTTTAATCTGTATGTAGGTAGTAAGTTATTGCTAACGTAAAACTCAACAATAAAAAAAAATTGGTTATCTGTAAAATCTGTTTACGGACAATAATTTTACGTGATAACGTCATAAGAAAACATTGATGAAAAATTGCATACCATATAGATAGATGTGTCACAACGCTTAGGCCGATCGCGCCTCTCTATCGCTTGTTCCACGTTCTCGCTTGCGCGCTCGGTTCAGGCGGAACGTGACAATGAGTTATAACTTCCGTGCGTGCAGTCGGCTTTTTTTTTTCGAACTGACTACGCTATTGACCAAGCAAGGTCTTAACAGCTTCACCGGACTACTCGGCGTTCGTAGATTTATAAGATGTTACACGTCAATATACATTTTCTGCGAAGAAAACCTTTGATTCTCAATGCATTTTATTTTTCAAATACTTTAAATTTGTAGATTAAGTCGAGAAATTTCCAAATAGTAACAGCATTTTCCCTTTGTTTAATTCTGATTTACTTAGCGAGGCACGTACGCGCGCGCGGTCTCTTCTCATCAGTTTAATGGGTAATTTAGCGAAATATCCGTGGAACTGTGAGAGCTACTGACAACTCTGGAAACACGAAATCTTAATAATGTTCCTCCTAGCTAATTAACTCGGTCTCTCTTTGTTTCTCAACTTGTACATTCTGAACTAAATGCGAACAGTACGTGGAATATTATAATGGAAGTTAATTTAATACGGAATATTAACTTCCATTGGCATTCATTTTGTAGAACGAAAGGTATTTATTTCTTTATACATTGTATTTATATGTGTCTTTATATTTTTCACAGGGATTGAGGAAAAAAAGAAAATTAAATATTCAATTTTTTTTTATGATGGAAGTTTTTTTTTTTCAACCGATCTTCTAGTAGATTATTACTGCCATTGTCGAGTGGGTAATGGTATTACAAGTTTCTTGCAGTCATTTTAATGAACTAACTAGATGCTAGCCGTCTTGTTAGAACTTTCCAGGGAGTTTTTGTGGCAAGTCTTCTACCGCGTCTGTCTGTCTGTTCGCGATAAACTCAAAAACTAGTGAACGGATTTTCATCCGGCTTTAACTAGTGAATAAAGTGATTTGTCAGAAAGGTTTTTGTATATAATTTGTGAAGTATATTTTTATAATCAGGACGGGATAACGTCTGACGCACCCGCTATTTATGAATAAAGTATAAAATACACTACATGACATCTACATGACTGTCAAAAACTCGATAGAAAGTTATTATAGTCTTAAGTTAATTAGTAATAAACAAAAGTATTCTATAGGTTTGTAAAATTTTATCCCATTTTTTTTTGGTTTTACATGGCTAAGTAATTTCATTTGTAAATTGGTACTTGCAAACAGAAGTATTATTTATTTTATACCAGATTATTTTCCAGAAACTTCCATACTTTTAATCGTTAATAAGTTATCAATAGAAATAATAATTATTGTTACATGTTTGTAAGCCTATCACTTTATAACTGCTGCAACTATGTAGATAATTCTATCTTTGTTGTGCTTTTTATTGTCAGGAAAGAAAACGGCTGAGAAATCTAACGAAAAAGTGAAAAAAGTTAATTAAAAAAGGAGTAAGTAAGTGAGACGGAAAGCACTATGGAGATATAAAGTATTGACAGAATTGACAGGTTGACGTTTAATTGTGGGGTATCAATTTATTTAATTAAATGGTCGTACGGTAAATTGAAGATTGGATTTCATTATCTTCTTTAGTAAACCCGTGCGAAGTGAACAGCTACGTGAAGTATAAAACAATATTTCTATCAACACTTTTCCAACGACTATGGAAAAATTCTATACGTTTTGACAAATGCGAGATCAATAAATAATAACATTGAACTAAAAATCCAATGGTCCGTACAAATACTTATTCTTCTCGTCCCTAGAGAGCCTCCCGTCAGTAACATATCCACTTATATTCCCACTTTATACGATTTGTTCAGACAACAATAATACTTTAGTGGGTTATAACTTTCGTGTTATTGAATCTACGAGGTCGTTACTTCGATGTTATCTCCCTTCGGTCATATCTATTTTATAATTTATATTATTTTACTTTATATTTTTCTCAAAAATCATTAACAGTAATAGATTTTCAAGAACAAAAGAAGGACGTTTTCATAATATATGAGCATTATAGCTATACTATTAAACACATTTTGATATTACCGTAATCTTAAGGGTATAAACACGACTAATAGTACCTAAGTATGTTAACCAAATATGTAGTATTACTTTTTTCTTAGATGCTGTTAATGAGTTTTGCAACATATAAGAAATTTTGGTCAAAGAATAAACTTTTATTAGCCTTGAATACGCATATTAAACATGCCTATAATTTACAAACACATATTAAATAAGAAAAAACTGGGTATGTGTTAAGACACACAATAGAAATGAAAATTTGGTATTACAGTAAAAATAAATAGCCAAATTACAACAAATAGCCAACGTCACGCGGTATTCCCAGGCATTACCCATCTAAGTACTGACCGCGCCCAACGTTGTTTAACTTCGATGATCGGATGCAAACCGGTGTTTTCAACACTCTACCTGACACAGTGTTTACCCCCACCACTTTTCGTCACACAAAATGTTGCGGATCAGAATTTCAAAGCCCTTTAATTAAAGAAGGCGTTACTTAGCGGAAAACCATAATTAAATATTGTAGTGGATGCTACTTTGCACTTCCGCCTGGTATTGATTGAACACTACTACGTCTAACTGCAACAAACAGCGAATCAATTAATCAATGTATATTTATTATACAATGTGTTATTAATATAAATATAATAACTATCAATAAATTAATTAAAATATGTTGCAGTTAGACGTAGTGGTGTTCAATAAATTCCAGACGGAAGTGCAAAGTGGCGTCCACTATAATATTTCAAAGCCTTCCATATGAAGCTTCTATGAAATGTTACGTTTGTGGAAACGTGTATCTAATTATTTATTTATTTTATTTGCTTTATTGTTATATAATATAATATACAATTTAAGTAAGTATGAAGTGTAGTCTTTAGTAAATAGAAGTTGTATTTTTTTTATCGTTGCCCGTAGTAGTTTACGAATACAATTGATTTATGAAGAAAATGATTATTTACTCACCAATTATTTGATAATTTCCGCAGACACGATATGATTTTATATGTCCATTAAGCATATAAAACGCTGAGAGTAACTTGACCCACATAACGTTGAAAGCTGTCTCAAAATTCATCCAGTAGAAACAGAACAGAGAAACCAGCGATGTTAATTATATTTGAGTTTTTTTTAAGAATTTGTGTGTAATCATTATGTCTGGTTTGAAGTGTTGTGGAGAGTCCAGTGTATTTTAATTATTTTTGTCAACCGTCGCCTTTCTTTTGTTATCCTTTTTGCAGAGAATAAACAATTATATAAACACTAGCGTAAGTTGAACCCATATATGCAATTGTTATACTGTATTTTCATTAGATAATCCTTTACCGCAGTGGGTCGCAATGAAATGACCTAAATAAACCAGTTCAAATCATAACTTTTCAATAAGCTCGAAACAGTTTAAACGACATAATGTATGTTAGGTTTAATTCGTTTAACATAATGCTTTCAATTCAACTAAATGTATATTTGTTTTCCACTGTTTAAGGATTTTGTAGAATACATCTTCCGCACACATGAATTAAAAAGTAGGCCAGAGGTTACCAGTTCGCAGTTATATGCATTATGAAAGTCTTGCTGCTAACGATAAAGACGAATTACTAATAATATAACGTAAAATAAGAGATATGTTGCAGCTGAATTGAAGATCTTGTGGTATCAAGTAATATATTAACGTAACAACGCGGTACTTAAAGAATTACTGCGAGAATTCTCTGCAGTATTAAATAATGTTTTTTTTTGTTTTGGTGAATCTGGGATTATTCAGGTAGCCGTTGTACTTTGATGTTTGAAATGGACAATTGATAAGTTTTCAGCGAGGAAAAGTATCGTTATAAAATTGTAGTATAACGTTATTTTATGCCAGCCTAAGCTATCGCCCCTCCCTATACAGAAGATCTGTTGCGAAGCAGCTGTCAGTATGTTTCAGCTATCGCTCTTGAAACTCAGTTCAATCTGTAGGCTTATCGTTTGGTCTGGCACCGGTTTGTAAATCGATATCCGATAATTGATTTATAAGTTTACTTATGGTTTCGCTCGCGTTAATGTACATTTAACCTTTCCTTGGAATTAGTACTTTTTCAATCCTAACAATGTATGTGCTAAATTTCATAATAACCGGTTAACTAGTTAAAGCGTGAAATCACAATAAACAGGTGGTAAAGTCACGCTGAAGCTATTACTGGTTTCAGCATGAACGGGTCGGCTCGCCGGGGTAGTACAACCAGACCTACAGAAACACCCATGTGAAGTAACACTGCTTACAATTTTGCATTTCGTTTGGTCACTGAGAGCTTCGGATGCCCATCTCCCCTCTCCCCCAAATACAGGCCGGCAACGCACTTGCGACTCCCATGGTATTGCTAGTGTATATGGAAGGTTCGTTCATTTGCCTCCTATGATATGAAAAAAAAAACAAAGTCACATTCGTAATTATAATATTATTGAGGATTGAACAAGTCAAATTTATTATAATAGCTCTTTACCTATGTAATTGCCGTTCTGCAGTACTGGCCATTTCAAATCAAAATAATTTTTGTTTGGATAAGAATTCTAATTTCAAATTAATTTTATTTTAAAAACATGGAATTCTTTTTCCAAAAGTAGTAATTTGTTTATTGATTAGTGTTACATTTTCATCGCATTTCAATCTTTTTTGTCATCATGGATACGTTAAAAACTCGAGTAATTATGGAATATGAGTACCGTCGTGGCAGCAACGCGGCACAAGCGGCACGCAACATCAACGACGTTTACAGAGCTAACACTACAAACCAATGCACCACCTGTTATTGGTTTGCTCGCTTCCGTTCTGGGAATTTCGACCTGAAAAATGAACCTCGCGGTCGTCCGAAGACTTTGGTCGACAATGACGAATTAAAGGCGATTGTGGAAGCTGATGATACACAATCTATGAATGAATGAATTAGCAGCAGCTTTCGACGTTTGCGTCAAATTGGCAAGACAAAAAAGCTTGACAAATGGGTGCCCCACGAACTCAATGAACGCCAGCGCGAAGTACGCGTCGAGACGTGCCTTGTACTGCTCAACAGACACACAAAAGAAGGAATTTTTAACCGCATCGTTACCTGCGATGAAAAATGGATTCTGTTTGATAATCGCAAGCGCTCAGCAAGTTGGTTGGATCCTGGTTCAGCACCTAAACAATACCCTAAACGAAAACTTACCCCTAGAAAAGTGATGGTTACTGTTTGGTGGTCTAGCGCCGGTGTGATTCATCACAGCTTCTTACCAAACGGGGAGAGCATTACTGCAGATGTGTACTGTGAAGAACTAAACACAATGATGGAGAAGCTGGCACATCTCCAACCAGCATCGGTCAATCGCTCGTCTCCTCTGCTCCTGCACGACAACGCGCGACCTCATACTGCTCAGCAGACGGTCTCCAAGTTGCAAGAACTGTAGTTGGAAGTTCTCCGTCATCCGCCCTACTCACCAGACCTTGCGCCTACAGACTACTACTTTTTCCAGAATTTGGATAACTCCTTGGCGGGAATAAAATTCAATACCGGTGAGGCAGTACAAAATGCCTTTGAAGAATTTGTTACCTCCCCTCCAGCAGATTTCTTTAAGAAGGGCGTCAATAAACTGCCACTGCTTTGCTAAAGATGCATTGATTGCATGGGTGATTACTTCGATTAATACAAATGAAAAATACATGAAAAAAATTCGTTTACATTTTTTCATACAAAAAGGCAATTCCATAGGTCCAAAAGACCTAATAGTAATTTTATCCAACCAATATATAAAAAAGAATTTTAATCTAAAGTAATCATAGAATAATAAAATAAATGTAGTTGCAATGTGTTTTATATTTGCATAGTCAATGCTCACCGTAACAAAGTTCCGTGGAATAATCAAAACTCCTTTGTTCTGTTTCATAATTGAAAATGTTACGCGCGTTAGTTTTAGCGTAGCACAAATATTCGACCTTACAGTCTCTACTTTTGTTTTTAGTACTTTACCGACATATAATAAATAATATTGTATTACCTATTACAAATCATGATTATATATAGGCCAGTTCACAGACGATGCTTTGTTTTATCCGAGCCAGAAGACAGTATAACATGCCATAACTATAATTCTAGATTCGTAAATATAGACTTATCTGGATAAGGTTGATTGGATTTATCTAGAAATTTTACTTCACACAATTTAGTTTCAAATGCTACTTTCATAATTAAAACACCAAAAAATAAGTAAACAAAGATTAACTCCATCGTTAGTTTTTAGAAACTTTTATGTTCATAAAATTTTAGCAACATTTGATAACACGATCTGGGAATGTGTTATACTTGGCCCCAAGAGGATTATTAAAAAAATAGTTTATAAGTTTTTTTAATTGACCGTGATCTCATATGACATTAAGTGACCGTATCGCTAAAGATGACAATATATAACTATACGCCTTGAGAGCAAGCAAACAAGGCTCTCGAGTACTCTACAGATTTTTAGCAACAAACCTTTACTTTGAGGATGTTTCGTAACCAGGTAGATAATAGAAAAAACTGTTACCACCAATGCTGTTAGTTTCATTATAATGTTTTCCGTTACCAAGAGTTCAGATTCATTTCCAGTATTTGAAAAAGGGAAGCAAAGGGGAAAAGGAAAAAGGGGAGCATAAAAATTACGGGATAATACAATTATGAATTCGAAAATACCTAATTATCTTTGACCTATATATGTCATGCGAGTGTATTGCAACTCGAACCACACTGACACACGTGTCAGCATGGGTGCAACAAGGACGAGGTACGAGCGCGGGCGAGCCTGCTCCTCCTTAACCTCCTACGTGTCTACTTCAGAGCGGTCAAAATGTTTAACACGGTCTATACTTATATTAAGAGTATATGCCAATTCTTAAAGCGAAGCGGGTTATATAGACTCTTCGCCAGTGATATAGATTGTCATAGGTACAGAACAGGACATTTTTCCTCCAGAATAATTAAGACCTAAGACCGGGAGCGGAGCACTATGAAGAATGTTTCAAAATCGGGTTTTTTTTTCTCTTGAGAGCTTCCGCTGCGTATTAGTAGTAACCCAAAGTAACCATTCCACGTGGCCGAAGTCGCGGGCTCTGGCTAGTTTATTATATTTAGGCTACAGAATGGACAAAACACAGGAAAATCATTACCCAACTTTTGGACAATCGCGTAAAGGGATATTAATATTACGAATTTTAAAAAGTCCTTCGTATATGAATATTAAACTTCATACGAACTTAATATTTACAATGAAAGCCAAAATAAAATATTTAGGTACTACATAAAAAATCAAAATTTAGACGAAATAGTAGTAAAATTATCAGCAGACATGTCGTAAGTATTAGTCTCGATTTTATGCCACTAATCTCCATGCAAATTGTCCTTGTTCAAGGAGTATTAACTGCGGTGGTAGTTTGTTATAGGTTTAATGAGCTTTTGCGAGTGAAATATTTGATTTCCGCGGAGCTATTCATTATTCTGTTACAAAATAAAAATTTTCATAGATGTATTATTCTATAATTTTTCCATTAAGTTTTAATTATTATTATTATTAGGCGATTAGTTTAAAGATTACATACTAATATTTTTTTGGATTACCTATTCACTGTTTTTTATTTAATGATAGTAAATTATTTTATTTATATGTTAGAGATACTTTGAACAGTAGTAGAGTTGTAACTTTTTGGAAATTGAATAATGGTTACTGTGTTAAGAATATGAGCTTATCTGAAATTTAATAAAATTCAATTTCTAACTAGTAATACGGATTTAACTCTTCACGTCCTATGAACTGCATACTTTGTTGTTATATAAAAACAAAATATAAATTAAATACAGGTTTCCGCATTATTAATCCTCATAATTATAATTATTATGGATGATATGAAATGCATATTTATTCAACCCTCAGAGCAAATAAACCGATAAAAATATGAGTACATAGTTGTATTACAGAAACACTGTCTGACTGAAAATTTCTGTGAAACTGAAACTGTCTGAAAATAAATAGGTTACTTAAGGGTCGGCAACGCGCATGTAACTTGATTGCTACCGTCGTGGTATAAAAAAATACTATAAAATACTAATGATTTTATTTTTTATAGAATGATTAGTAACATCGCATTTTTATGGGATTATTCATCTTAGTACATTTCTCTTAAATAATACACATCCATTACTTCATTATTAGCATTCTATTTTTATACCATCAGTCATCTTAGAGTAAAGGAAACAATCTAAAAAATTGTATACACGGCCAGTTATATTTATATCATAGGAGGCAAACGAACACGTAGGTCACCTGATGTTAAGTGATCACCACCTACCATAGACATTTGCAACACCAGAGGAGTCGCAAGTGCGTTGCCAGCCTGTGTTTGGGGAGAGGGGGAGGGAGGAGGTGGAGAGGGGAAGGGGGATGGGGAAGGGAAAGGGAAGTGGGCCTCCGGCGCTCTCACTGACCGAACGAAACGCAACAATGCAAGCACTGTTACTTCACGTCGGTTTTCTGTGAGAGGCTGGTACTACCCCGGCCAAGCCGACCCATTTATGCTGAAACCGGCTAATTTCGCCATAAACTAATAAAAACCAATAAAAATGAAAACAAAAACTCTTTATTCAGTCTACATCCTAAGAAGGCGCTTATGAACGTCAAACTACCACCGGTTCGGAAACCAACCTAGTCATCGAGAAGTACCTGAAAGAAACTCGATAGGGTTTACCTTTTTAACACACATATATTTACAATATATTTAGATAATAGATTTTCAATCTTGAAAGTATCCAAGTAATACTTGTTATGTGTATGGCAGTAGGAAACATAAGGGCTTGTTTTCATTGAGAAATCATAGCGACACAAATATCTGTACTTTAACTTGAATATTGTACTCTTGTAATTAATCTTTCAGCATATCGCACTAAAGTAATATTCTGACGTAGATTATTTTATTATAGTTACGAGCTGTAAATAATAATAAATAAATTAAATAATTATAGACCAAATCTTAATTTTGACTGTCTTATTCGAAAGTTGTCCAAAAATGGTTAGGCCTATGTGAGGTATGGCCTCCTTCTGCGAGGAAGTCGTCTCGCAGAAGGAGGCGGCGGAGAGGGTCCGTGAGCAGGATAATCAAAGTGACCCTCTCCGCCAACGGAGGACAGGCAGGAGGAGGCAGCAATTTGACCGCCTCCTCCCACCGTAGCCGGACCTATGGAAGATATGTCAGGGGGCCCATCTTCCTATTGCACAGCTCCGGCGGACGGAGGAGACGGCCGGTGTGTACCCGACTGTCTCCTAACAGGACGAGGCCCGGTGACGGCGATTTCGCTGCTGGGCCAACCGCTGGGGCGGCACGATGAAGTCTATAGAGATCTCATGCCACCCCAACTTATCGGCAGACGTAAACCGTGGGGTTTTAGTCCGTGCGAGACGGACATAACCCACCCTCTCTCCCGAGAGGGTGGTGTATCCATAAGGGATTTCCCCACGATAAAAAAATGGCCTATGTGAGGTTCAAAGTCATAGCTATTTCCAAAAAGTTGGTGTCCACATTCTAAGTGTGTGATAATACATATGAATGGCCACACTAAAGTCTGTTAGTTCATAGGCATATTTATTAGTGACTGCCTTCCATTACTTTTAATAGTATGGGCCATACTATATATTTGGTTATCTACGGGCTGCAGTGACCATCGAACTGTGTGGCATTTAGATCCGTTTGTTAGGTAAAGGATACATTTTTATGAAGTGTACTTCTTAATAAAGGGCTTGCTTTCCTGTTTCATGTTAAAACTGAAATATTTTAGGACACATAGCGACGCGAGGCTTTAAAAGAGGTGATTTTAAATTCATAATGAATTTTTAAAACCATAGACCTGGTTGTATTAATTCTTCATTTGAAAATCGAATCTCATTAATTATATAATGTTCTACGTAATCGTCTTTCTGGGTGTAGCGTGGCTTATTTAGACGAATTTTTGTTTATTTATTCGAAGTTATCAAAATTGAATGCTACACTAAAACTTGATAGCAAACGACTGAGGGATAATTTTATTGTACAGGTGGAGTGTGGGTGTCGGTAACGTCCGGCGAGAGGCGATGATCGGCCACGCGGGCCGGCCGCGCAATCAACATGCGCCACCCATCCACCGACGTTAGTTCTAATTTCCTGACTATTGTAACACATTCGTTATACTTGCAATTCTTACCTATGTCATGCATTTTATGATCATTTTATCTATTCTGTTATGTGATAGCTCTTAGTCAGAATCATTATTAATGTTAAAAGATAAGAAAACCAATCAGGGGTTTGGCTATTTCAAGGAGTTTAGACAGGTTTTGAATATATGAGTGTATATTTTTTATTTGTAGTAATATGGTAGTATTCCTGATAGTAGTTTTTTTTAGGAGATACACTCGGCAAATGACTACACTATGCCTGATGGTAAGGACAGGACAATCCAAAAACAAAGGCGACCACCGAGTGACACACTACCCATCGCCGGTCGCCACTGTCATGTGGCCTGCGAAAAGCTGGATATGCACAGACTGCTCCCGAAACGCGACCCGCAGAAGCGAATCACTATGACGGGCTTTTTCGCCATATACATGGTGATTGCGACCCAGTCGGCTGTAAAATCCTACCACCCCGCTTTCGCCATTGCCTTGTTCGTTATGCAGCAGGGTGCACCACGTGCAGGTGAGGTTGGCTTGGGTGTCTCAAGTCTTATGATGTTATTCGACACTCCTTACACCCCTTAGGCACAATACAAAAATAAATGAAACCACCGGGAGATTGAACAGTAGTCTCTTCGTTGCTGGATATATCTTACTGATCCCGAGAGGCGACTAACACACACTAGCACATCACTGCTGCATTCCACCACCACATGCAAATACAGACTTTGTAAATTAAATATCACGAAACGGATTATTTAGCTGTATTGTATAAAGATAAACTGATAAATAACAGTTGGTTTGAACCATCGGAACCCTTGATTACGCTGTCAGTTTATATTAGGGATTCTGTGGTTGTAGCGCGATACAGTATTACTGTATTCATTAGTTTATCACACACACGACTGAGCAGCCCATTCACACTTTTTGTGGATGGTTTTCTATTTTTTTTTTTGTTAATTAGCCCTAGCTAAAATTGTTACACTTAAAATAAATGCGCAGGCTGGTGAGGCATATATGAAAGTGTATAGGTTTCGCCAATGTTTACACGTATAGATTCCCGCTCAGCTCGCATTGATACTTAGCTTTATATTAGATATTGCATGCAAGACAACAGTTCAAGCCGGGATCCGGCCGCTTTGGGACCCTTACGCTAGTTACCATTTCTGCGAAGTGCCTTAAGCGCTCGCTCAATAAATGCGATGAAACTGTACGGAACGAAACAAAAAAAAATATAGCAAGATTATTATTCACAAAGTCAGAGCCCACTGGCAAGGATAAATTTACATGTGAACTTAAAAATTAATTACAGACGGTCGACAAAGCGGTGTGTACAGAAGAGAGCGGTGCAGCACGATTGGAAGCAATTCTCGTCGCGTTGGTAGAGAGAAAAGCACGCGCGTTACATGCCGAACAATCTCGAACCCACCCTCTGCTGCTACTGCTACGGGACCACTTACCCGACGGTTAGTTACATCGTACAAACTCCTTAAAGTCTTACATAAGAAGCCTTCGATCAACAATAACTAGATAAAGGGTCGGCGCGAAAAATAAGTCACACTTGAAATGTGTGTCCTTATTTTGTTTAGTTTGTTTGAAACACAGCCAATGTAAGCTCGTTTCACATGCCGCAGTGTATTCAAAAGATGCAAAAATAATACCCGAAAAAGCAATTTAACGGCCGGAGTATCTTACTTTCGCTAAATACATGTTGAATAAGTTATATTTTAAGCTTTAAACTAACTAATAATATCAAATTTTGAACAAAATTACCGATTTTAAGCCTGTGATACAAATGTTTGGCCTCGCCAGACACAAACACACACAATAACGGGAAAACTATTATTAATTACGTGTTAAGGTTGAATTTACACTAATTGTTGTTTATGTTATCTTTTCATTTGTGAGGGGAGTAATTTATTACTTTGCTCGTTTTATCGTAAGTATTAGATAATATTTTGAACATTTGGGACTTTATTATAAGGTTTTATGGTTGTAATTAGGTTGAACTTAAAACAGTTTTAAAACTTTTTTTTCTCCTTTTCTTAGTAAACAAATAGCTACATATAAGTATGTATTTACGCGGACGGCTGTTAGCTTCGATTTGTACGTGACCCTTTATCTAGTTATTGTTGATCGAAGTAAGAAGCACATGAAACGTGGCTAGTTTACAACTCAATCGATAATAAACTGGTTCGGAAATACGATTAAAAATTAACATATGCTTGGGAATAATTAATTAAAGGAAAATTACCTATGTAGCGTACATACGTTAAGACTAAAGTTAGGTAAGTAGATGTTGCAGTTTATGTTTACATATAATCTATTAAATCAGAAGGTTTAAAAAAAGCTTCAAAGCAATATTCAAATCACAATCATAATCTACAGAAAAATACCTTAGGTAACAGCTTCTTTACCGGAAAAAAGATATGTAATTTAATATACTAAATAAAAAATATTGAAAGTGGATACAATTCATCTAATACTACTTTAACCTTCACTAGGTATTTGATTGATCGTGCGATAGAATCTAAATAACAAGGAATCTGTCCTTATTGGTAGGTATCGCCGTCACTCACTGAAATATGTATTTAAGAAGATTGATCGCTCAACCACTTTCCGTTCAAATATCAAAATGTCATGGAAATAATTGATTACAACAGTGTCTGTATGTGTGCCAGCTACTGATAACTTTGATCGAGGTTCTTATTTTTATAGTTTAATAGTAATATTTGTGTCTTTATCATAGTCATATTTATATACGAATATATTAAATACATATTTGTTTTTTTTTTGTTGATTGAATATTAATGTTATTCAAACTTTTAAACATATTAATTGGCTCGATATTTATTATAAAAATAAGACTTGTGGCGTGAGATGCAATATTTATTGTAGTTTGTACAGTTTTTTTATTCTCTAAAAACCTTTCCTAAACTTATTGCTCCTTTTCCAAAACTCGATAGATATCATAATTGTCACTTAGAACGAGAAGGAGCAATATTTAGTTCGTATATAAATAATTTATAATATATATACTTATGTACATTTATGTAACGTTTAATTTCAGAGGAGACCTCGATTATAGGCAGCCCAGGCGAGGAGCTACCATCGCATTGGTGCGAACATGAAATAGCTAGACATAAAAGAAAAAAGCTTAAACTGCAAACACACGACAGGTAATTATTGATTATCATCTTGAATTTGTTTAACAAACTCTTTGTTCAAATATTTTATATTTTGAAAGCTAAGAGAGAATATGTGGTTGATCATAACTATTATGTCATTTTTTGTTTTTTTTTTTTCGAACCGACTACGTTATTGACCTAGTAAGGTCTTAACAGTTCACCGGACTACTAAGGCGAGCGCTTAAGGCACTCGGCCGGTTTTATTTGACAACTAGCTCAAGGGTGCACGGCACACCTCGGCTTGGGCTGTTGCCTGACTCATGCAATTCACGACCTATCTGAGCTAACCTAAACTACGCTACATATTCATACTTATATGAGTTATTGAAACATATATGTGTACCAAGTATACATACCTCAGCAACTCTTATATGTATTTTGTGTCGGATATTTTTTTTCTAAAGTAATTCAATTCGATAAGGGAAAGAATAAAACCCTTCCACTTTTGTGTCTAAGCATGTGTGCGTGCACGTGTGTGGTGCTGATATGTGTAATGTTGTGCAGTGATGCACGATTTTGTGTAGCTGTATACTTAAGCAGCATACTTAAGGGCTCCACGCTGAGGGAACGGACCTAGGCTTGAGCCGCTGCCGAACGGGGAACAAATATGTCAGACTGTGGCTAGATTAGGCTAGTCGCTTTTCAAGATCAACCGGTGTGTATCCGATTACAAGAAGCTTGTAGGCCGGTATTGCACCAACTACTTGTTATAGATTACTGTTGTGTTTATATTGCACTGTATTACATGAGTTTGAATGGAATCCATATTTCGTGCTCCGATAACAAAAAAAAACGTGAATAATACATTAAAATTAACTGTTAAAGAAAACTGCTTACAATCGCAAGCGAGTGTTTACCTGTGTAATCCACACACGGATTTGTGTTTATTTATTAATTTTATAAATTGCTTATTAATTTTAATATTTATTTTGGAAGGTGCTTACACAGTCCAGAGAAACTGGAACTGGAGAGACGGCGCCGTCGTCGACGCAGACGCAGTGCTCAGGCGCATGCGCAAAAGCCACCGAAACACCGCACGCTGCTCGTATCCGCCATTGATGAACAAGCGAAGGTTATTCATGTAAGTTTATTCCAGTTATATTACTTTTTTTTTTCGAATTGACTACGCTATTGGCCTTATAGAGCCTTCACAGCTTCACCAGACTAATAATGTTACAAATAAATATCATTAATATGCATATGTACATAGAATCTTGAAATACTTCGAGGAATATTAATTTTCTACTACATTATATTTATAACAAGACCTTCTACAATGATTGGAAACTTCCTAATAATAACAATCTTCTACACATATAATAAGAATGTATATTTAACGTGTTTGTACTTTTTAGATTTTTGTAAAAAAAATGTTGCAGGTGTCTTGGAATCTATACAAATAATGAGAATGTACATCTAAAGTGTCTATACTTTTACGATTTTTGTAAAAAAAATGTTGCAGATGTCTTGAAATAATTGAGGTATATAAAATCAAAAACAGCTAAGTGCATAGATACCAAATTTGCAGGAAACGAAAAAAATTTTTATCTATTCTCAGAGTTGGAGTTTTACTTATATTCAAAGTTTCAATTTTAGGGAGTGGCATATGCTATTGATTTTGCCTGCCTATGGCCATCAGCTCTAAAAGAGAAATTCAAGAAATTAAAAAATGCAATAATTCCTTAACTGTATTTTATTCTTACTTTACTTCTTATTTGATGACTTGGCTGTACTTAAATGTATTTGATCCCAAAATCAATTTTAAAACGAAAATTAAAAGGCTTCAGCTGTATTTTATTTCTTGTAGGAATTAAATGGTGATTTGCAACCAATAATAGACTAGATGGCTTCATACTCAGTTCATTTTTAGAACTTGTGGCACTTAGCTGTCTTTGATTCTATATGCCTCAATTAATAAAATATATTTCAATCATTTTTACAAATGTCTGTCTGTCTGTTTGTATAAACACACATCACTACTAAAGTGCTGGGTTCACAATAAAACTACAAAAAATCTTAAAGCATATCTCCGAGAATGACTTAGTATTTGTTTCGTTAAAATCGGTTCACTCTATCAAAAGTTATTGTAATTTTAATGACAACGCGGCGTAAGTACGAGAGAATAGTAGTTAAGTAAATGGACTAATACATTTAGATGACTTTATTAATCGCTGTTTTTTACATAAGGTTCCACGCGGACGAAGCCGCGGGCAAAGCTAGTAAGTAATAAAATACAATTCAATCACTTTAGAAATGTCTATCTGTCTGTCTGTTTTTATGAACACGTATCACCGCTAAAATACTGCATTCATGATAAAACCTCGTCAAGAAAATCGTAAAGCATATCTTCGAGTAGCATTTAGTCTTTATTTCATTAAAATTAGTTCGGTCTATGAAAAGTTATTGTACTTTTAATGACAACCCGACTGAAGTACGTGAGAAAAGTAGATATGTAAATGGACTTGATACGTTCAGATGACTTTTGGGGTGTAAGGGGTGTTAAATAACATCTAAGACTTGAGATATCCAAGCCAACCTCACCTGCACGTGGTGCACCCTGCTGAATAACGAACGAGGCAATGGCCAAAGCGGGGTGGTAGGGTTTTACAGGTTGTCTGGGTCGCAACCACCATGTATATGGCGAAAAAGCCCGTCATAGTGATTCGCTTCTGCGGGTCGCGACCGGCGATGGATAGTGTGTCACTTGGTGGTCGCCATTGTTTTTGGATTGTACTGTGCTTACCATCAGGCACAGTGCAGTCATTTTGCCGTGATACAATAAAAAAAAAACTTTATTAATCGCTGTTCTTTACATAAGGTTTCACGCGGACAAAGTAGCCGGCTCAGTTAGTATTATATAATTGTAATCGAAATACTCTATATCTGTATATTAGATCTACGATTAACGATAGATAGATAGATGTATTTCGAGATCAATAAGTGTATTGCTAAATATATTAAGCCTTTTGCCGTGTATTATGACTATAAACAGAGAACGTCATATCGTCCGATGAATTAACGATCTACATTTCTTTAAATTGTAATAAAAAAAGTGTGTGTGTACTTATGTACACGCGTTAGAAGTTATACTTCTTTGGTGTAACAAGATAAAAAAAAATCAAAAATTTTATCTGTCGCTTTATTCTACGTTTGTAGAAAAAACGACACTAACAATAGAAAAAAGGTATTTTAATACATTGAAAGTTTTAATACAAAGAAATACAAAGAAACGAAATGTTGACTATAGATAACTTCAGGGTGTCGGTTTTTCGTAACGGTGTGCGCGCGCATCATAATAACTTCAAGGTGTCGGTTTTTCGTGACGATGTGCGCGTGCATCATAATAACTTCAGGGTGTCGGTTTTTCGTGACGGTGTGCGCGCGCATCGTAAAAATTTACTCTCATCATTTTTCCCGAACGCGCCAAAAGAAGTATAACTTCAAAAATTATATGAAACCTATACGGCGATAGTGTTGTTTTTGTGTTAGTGTTGATTAGAAATTAATTTTAGGTATTTAAAGTAAACTAAAATACTAAAGTATACTTCAGGTATTTAATTTTAGTATAAAATAAAGCGTAGATTGTCCATAACAAAGTTTGCAGACGATTGCAACTAAATCGACGGGTTAGAATTTAATAGTTCCAGACAAAGTTTGACGTAACATCTGGTACTGCATTACGATACAACTAAGTTTACTATACGCGGGGACTTCATATACTCATGATATTGTTTGAAGTATATTAAATAACTTAGATTTATTAGATTTCTTTATTCTTCTTTAACACTTACTACGAAACATTTTCTTTGTATTTAGTTGAAATTAGGGGCATTGGTCATGAGATCCGTGTAGAAACGTAAATATAAATATAGAAACAATTTTTCTTCCAACGTATGGTTTCTATATTATCTTTTAACCACTAATATGTCAGATTAGGTTAATTTTATAAAACAATAATTGTATTTTAATAAAAATAAGATTGTACGTTTTGCAATAGCTAACCAGTAATGTTTATGACGTCTAAATATGAAATCAAATATATTTTTTATATCTAATTATTAACAATATATTTATTATTTTCGCATATGTTTTTTTTTTATGTCATAGGTGGCAACCGAACAGGTGGGTCACCTGATGTTAAGTGATTACCGCCGTCCATGGACACTAACAACACCAGAGGAGTCGCAAGTGCGTTGCCACCCTTTGGGAGGAAGGGTTAGAGGAGGGAGAGGGAGAGGAGAGAGGAGAGGGGAGGGCAGGTGATCGAACGAAACGCAATAATGCAAGTACTGTTACATCACGTCAGTTCTCTATGAGAGGGTGGTACTACTACCCCGGACGAGCCGACCCATTCATGCTGAAACCAGTAATAGCTTCAGCGTGGCTCTACCACCATCAGATTTAATAGATGGGGTTGTATAACTCTAATGTATATAACGCCTACGTGATTTAACAAAATATTGGTGCACGGACTATTATTTGCAAATTTCCATATGGTAGAAACATTTGAGATTTCGGTGTTGACAAGAAAAGTGGGTAATGCATCAGTTTTTTTTATTATTATAAAGAAAAAAAATTGCATTGCTTCACATTTGGATCAGTGTACTGACAATATGTTGAAAATCTTACTGTCCAGAATTTGGATGAATGCGAGAACAAAGTAATACTTTAGTTATGTATAGGTACATAATATAAAATACGAGTCTTCATTAATTTTATTACATTTTTCTACTTCATTGTACTAGATTATATAAAGTTAAAGAAACTTTGGATTACGCAGATCCATATAACTTTCGTTGTTGAAGGATATTGTAAACTTTTTGTGCACATTTGGTAGCACTGGTTACGAATTCATTTTTTTTTTCGCATCACGTCACGTTTTTAATCCTATCCCATCAAAAACATCAAAAACATAAATGTGAAATGAGAGCCAAGTTCAATATTATAATATATGCCTTGATTGTTGACTTCAACGACAAAAGAAGTGAGATCTAAATGGGTGCCAAGTTCAATGGTCAGTCCTGAAATTTATTTATAACAACATAAAGTATCATTTCTTTTTATAACCTAAGATCATATATTAAAGTCTAAGGACTGGCTTGGCTAGTTCGAATATACGAATTATTATGAAGTACCTAATAAAACAGCCACATGACTGAAGAGTTCTATGTTCGATGGTTAACTTCTACCAGCAAGCCAAATTTTTAAGATAATAAAATAAGAACTTACAGCTTTAGAATTTATGAAGGCTATAATATAATTAGACGTGAATAACAGAATAAGATAAATTAATCTATCCAAACGTGAACTTAGCTCTATAAACCCAATTTCAAACGGTTCAACGATTTCTGTAACACTTCCATTTTCAATATCTAATCTTAGTTGAACATCGTTAGAACTAAGTATTGTATTGTATATTGAAATTTGTTTGATAAATGTTTATTTATTTATTTTATTATATAGTAGAACCAGATGTGGTAGGGCGAAGATGTAGATACTTTTGAATTTAGCACACGTTACACTAACAATAATAGTCATTAAAGTGAAAGTGAGGCCTAGCTGAAAACCAGCGCTGTTTTCAAAGGCGGCAATACGCTGACGCTAGGTCTCTTTGCCATAGTTTTACTTTTTTACGGTTAAGATTTTTTTGTACACTTATACTATGGCAATAAATATATTTCTTTCTTTCTTCTTTAAGTAAAAAAGTGATCCAAAACTTTTTAATTGTCGGCCTCTGTTTTTACGAATTTAGCTACGATGTGCTAACTTAACCGTTGTAACTAATATAAAATGGATATTTATATTTGCAATACCATCTTTATTTTAATATACGAAAATCGATGCTTAGTAATTTATTCACGTAATTTATTATAACACATACATATAAAATGGAGGACATACCCCTAAAAGGCAGTATACCAACGGTGCACGAAAATTAAGGCTATCAAATATTTAACTGCCTCGAATAAAATTTATGTTACGAAGGGATACAAGAAAATCTTAGGAAAAAATGATAAGCAACAGGCTAACGGTAATATTCCTGAATATTCATAGATGGCGGTGTTTACATATTGCTGACATTTGCTATACCTCAAAAATAGATGGCAGTGAAAACAGGATTTTATATATACTCGTATTTCATGATATGAACAATATGAAGATATTATTTATATAGACTATAATAGGACGCCATTTATATATAATTTATTTATAAAATAATAAATAGTATTACAAACGAATATGCGGTATTAAAATTATAGAATATTATACATATATGATCAAAATAATTCACTGTTAATAAATAATTAGGTAGAGATTTCATTTGTGACTTCGTATATACATGCTAACTAATATTATAAATGAGAAAATAAGTTTGATTATTTGTTACGCTTTCACACCTACTCAACTGACGAGCATGGAATTTGACATACATTTTATCAAGGATCAAAAAAGGACATAGTCATATATAAATGATAAAGTCATAAGGACTGTCAACAGAAGTGAAAACTCAAAACAGTAGAATAATTGTGTTCTCTTTTTAATTTAGAGATTAATTATAGTGTGAATTATTTAAAACTAGCGGGCCCGGAGGACGTTGTCCTGCCCTGATAATAAAACATTATAGCTTAGTTTCATGCCTTTTGTTAACCTAAAGAGTACATATACATATATGCACAGTATATATATAGCTGATGGAAAGCGTTCGGTGACGATGAAGCGAGTCCTATGATTTTTATACATACAAAAATGTGCTCAACGCGCCTATAAAATTTTCACTTCAAAAAGTACTGTTCCCAAGGGATATATCAATTTTACATTAATGCTAGAACTAACACAACTTTGTAATTACCAGGTGTTGGATCCTGATGAATTGCCGAGACGAGCTCGTTATACGATCATGGTGACTGCGTGTCTGTTACTCTTCCTTTGTTTGTTGCTGGTTGGAGTGACGTTACGTATGGCACCATTAATCGATGATATCGGTAAGTTTAGATTTGTTAATAATTAATAATATTTATGTGTGTTAGTTAATTGCCACAAATCAATACTCGACTGTATGATTGACGTAGCGGTTTAAACTGCCGCCTCTCCGTTGGTCACGCTGAGTGTTATTCGTTCGGATCCCACACAAAGTAATAATTTATGTTTATGCACAAATAATTGTTCTGAGTTTGGGTGACTAAGTGTCTGTTAATTGTATGTTTTCCTTATTTTTTCAATGGTAGTATCCCAGACCTATTGCTGCCATTTTCACATTTGAAGTAGATCTCTTTTGTTTTCTGTCTTTCTTGTTCTTATGAAAACATTTTCCAGGTTTTTAACAATGTTTAATCATGTGGATTGGCTTAAATTAAAAGATTTGAGCGGGAAAAGGGGATAGGCGAGTAAACGATGTACTGGGCAATAAATAAATATAAATATGATTAGAATTGAACCAAGAAATATTGTGATAATTAAGAAATTTAACCAATGCTTTAGAACAAAGATGAACTTAGCCTTATAATTACATAAAATAACATATAGTGGTAAAGACTAATAAGGAACAGTTGAAAAGAATTTGCATAATGGCACCGTTTCTGCGGTGAACCGCGCAAATAAACAAATTGGTGATTCTTAACACTTTGCATGCTGTTTCGTCACGGACTAACGCGTGCAATAAGTGTTCTGAACCTAGCCACTCGACAGAAGACCGAATACCTTAATAAACTAAACTTCTGAAATGAAACAACGCGAATCGTTGTCTAGCAACACAAGCGATTGTACATCGTATCTATACGTTATTCGCCATGTAGTAAAAATCTACTAAATAAGTACTTTTTTTACGTGAATCGCACTCCATTGAAACTAAATAAAATCGTAAAAGTACGTTTCTCCTTTTTTTTATTTACGTGGGGAAATCACTTATGGATACGCCACCCGCCCGGGGGAGAGGATGGGTTATGTCCGACTCACACGGACTAAAACCCTACGGTGTACCGACAGACCGTAATTGTTGGGTCGGCAAGAGATCGTTCTCACTACTCTACCTTGTAGAGCGACCACAACGGTCCGCCCAGCGGAAGGTGACCGCCGGGCTCCTACTTTTAGAGAAGAAGACTGGGTACACACCAAGTACCTCCCCTCGTCTGCTGGATCTGTGCAATGAGGATCACGTTCACGTTCACAGGTCACGTTCTTCTAACAATGTGTTAGCTTGTTCAAGTGTACTGGTCAATTGACTATTCCATTCGCCAAGCGGTAACCTTTAAATATTGACTGACTATTCATCATTCATCACATTCATCAGTAGATGTTTGCAAAGTCTCCAGGGATACGAGGCTTGATCTCTAACGGGGGAGCTAACCTAACCTGACCTCTGCCCGCGACTTCGTTCGCGTAGAATAGTTACTTCGGGCTAACGCTAATACGCAGTCGAAACTCTCAAGAGGAAAAAAAATAATTTTGAATCATTCTTCATTGGTGCTCCGTTCCTATTGGTTTTCGCGTGATGATATATAGCCTATACCTTTCTCGATAAATGAGCTGCATAACACTGAAAGAATTTTTCAAATCGGACCAGTAGTTCTTGAGATTACCCCCTACAACGTCACAAACTCACAAATTTACAAACTTTACCTCTTTATAATATCATTATATTGGGTCATTACCTATGAAATTGCCGTTTTGTATAATAAATTTAAACGTTTTTTTTTCATGTATTTTTTATGTGTATTAATCGAAGTAATCACCCATGCAATCAATGCATCTTTGCCAACGCAGTGGCAGTTTATTGATGCCCTTCTTAAAGAAATCAGCTGGACGGGAGGCAACAAATTCTTCAAAGGCATTTTGTACTGCCTCTCGGGTATTGAATTTTTTTCCCGCCAAGGAGTTATCCAAATTCTGGAAAAAGTAGTAGTCTGTAGG